>CM053607.1:66033313-66080364 GCA_028646535.1 Procyon lotor
GATGGGAATTTAACCATATAGCAGTGCAGTCCCTTCTACAGTTATAACCTAGTGTAATTTTATCGAAAAAAAAAAGAGCTTGAGTATTCTATCATATTCAGGATGATGAAGACACCAGGTAAAATTCTGTCAAGTACATAATAAACTTATTTCTTTCTTATTCCTGGGAACATAATTCTTTTCATCTGCCAAAGACTACAAACTCATTTACTTCTCCTAAAACATGAACATTTCAAGAGACATAAAGTAATTTAAAGATTGCATTAAGGAGATTGAAGACTTCTACTCAGATGATGGAGAACCCAAAAGTGTACTTAAACAAGCTTCAAATTCAAGCAAATTGCTGGTACGTGAGATCATGTTTACACATAGAACATCCAAATTGGAATTCATCCTGACCAGATTTCTTCTTACAGAATAAAATAAGTCAACCCAGAGTCAATGGGAGATAAAATACGGAAGAGGCAAAAAGAGGACAGATTTCCCCAAGTAAAAGATTGAAAAATCATAGATAACTTTAAGGAACACATTCTATGTTACAAAACTGATGCATAAAAAAAAAAAAAAGGTCACATGGACCAATTTGTCAGAGTTTTTAATCAGAGAACCTGGCACCAAGTGCCTTCTCAATGAGCATTAGCTTCCTCCTCCTACCCATCCTCCCTCTCCCATCATTCCTTAGACCATAGTTCCTAGTAGTGCCTGCTTCTGTTTTTGACTTGAAGATAAAGGAAGCCTTTTGTGAGCTCTACACGTAATAATTCATCACAAGATTACTCTGCTACCAGGTTTCCTCATACGCTCTTCCCATAAAACTAGCCAGAAACACATCTCCTATTCCTGAGTCAATGTTCCCATGCATACACTAGATTCCACTTTTCCTGTTTCCCAAGAGGTCTCTTTTCCACTAGTGTCCTCCTTCATGGATCTCCAGTATTTTCTCTTCCACGTATTTCCTCCATCTCCTTTTATTTAAGCCTCTCCTTTCCAAGAGCTCTATGGTTTCTTCTTCATTTTGTTTATATCCTTCCATTCAATGCCAGACTCATTACATATAGGTCCCCTTCATACTGCTTCTACATATTTCTACTTTTTTCTTTGAAGTTCATTTTCTGAACAGGTATTTATAAAACTATTACCACCTGGGTGGCCCTGTCAATTGAGCATCCAACTCTCAGTTTCAGCTCAGGTCATGATCTAAGGTTCATGGCATCCAATGTCTAGTCTCTACACTCAGTGGGGAGCTTGCTTTAAGATTCTCTCCTTCTGCACCTCCCACCCCACTAGCATTCTCTTTCTAAAATAAATCTTTAAAGAATTATCAAGCTATTCTCAAATTCAACAAGTTTCTTCCATTGTCTACTAACTTTCCTATAGCATTTAGCTCAAGTCTAACACTTGAATACTTTGATTTTTAAGACTTTTTCCTTAGTGTTTCAGTTTTCTTTGTGAGGATGTAAATTAAATGAATATACTTAGAATACTTAGTACAGCACATAAATATAGAAACTGCTTATGTTTCTATTTCTTCAGTTCTAATGTCTGAAGCATCCTGTTTTCCATGTCAAGATCCCAGTCTAGGATATTGTCCTTCTGTCCATCTTAGCATCCAAAGGGCAACTTATTCCTTTTCCTAATCCTCAGGGCTTATCATTTCCAAATGCATCTCTCATCTTCCTTTCTTCTGTCTACAGACCGTATTTCCAATTGCCCACCTGAGGCTTTCACTGGTGTGTCACATCAGCTATGGAAACACATTCCAAACTGAAATCCTCTTTGGCCCCAAACCAGCTGTTCTTAACCTTAGATCTGGAGGGTTTGTTTGTTTTTTTTTGTTGTTGTTGTTTTTTTGGTCATCTATACTTGTATATTCACGGTGTAACCTAATTCTATTGACTTGTATTTCCATGTATCTAGGAGTTGTTCCTTTCTCTCCATTTCTATATAGTTCAAATCTAAATCAGATCTTACCTTCCTTAGAGCAATAGTCTCATTGTTCTTTACAACTCTACTCCCTTCCCCTCCAAGCCTTTCAATACATATTACTGTCAAACCATTATTTCTCAAGCATGTCTATCATGATCATGCTTTCTAGAAACCATGATTCAGTCTTTACTTCGTATTTCATGGTTTCCATTTGCAAGACTCTGTACCTCTACAACATTTCCTCTCACTATACCATGGCGTGCTTCCTGTGCCCTACCCCAAGTGCCTTCTTTCTTCTTTCCTTATCCAGTTTTACACAATGCCACACTGCCTTTATCCCCTTCACTTCTATTCACCCTTTCTCCCCTGCCTTCAGGTCATTCTGTTCAAGACTCATCCCCAGTTTTTCCACAAAGTTTTCCCAACTCTCACAGTATTTTGTTTCCTTCATATCTCCCAGCACTTGTCCAAGGAAATATTGGGCAATTTTGCACAGGTTTTATCTTCCCTGATGCACTTGACATTCCATCTTCAGCAATTCACTTTGTGCTAAGTACTGATATTGCTTTGGGGCTTTTAAAGTACAGAAATCAAAGTGAAAAATTATTAAATGATGGCAGATCTCATGTGAAAGAAGACTTATTGAAAAGGAATAGATTGGTGCTATTTACTGATATGTTGTTTTTAGTAATTCAACAAATTGCACATATATGTGTAATTTCCTTTTTATTTTATATTTTTTTTCAAGAGGCAGAGAATATAGTGTGTGTGTGTGTGTGTGTGTGTGTGTGTCTGTGTGTGTCTTAAGGAGGCTCCATGCCCAGCACAGAGCCTAATGCTGGGCTTGATCTAATGGTTGTGAGATAATGATCTGAGAAAAAATCAAGAGTCAGATGCTTAACCACTTGAGTCACCCAGGAGCCCCTCCTTTTCATATTTTGACAAAAATTAAAAATAGAAATAAAGAGATTAGGAAAAAAATATACAAGAACACATGCAGGAAATTTATCTATGTCCTAGTCTTACCTAGACTCAGTCCTGGAAGTAAAATGTGGGAAGAGAATCCTTTAGAATCAAAAAGAATGCTGGGAATAGCATGCAAAAAATTTACCAGTGTCCGCCAGGAACTGACCTGGTCAGCAGAGGCACTGATTACTACTTGCATCTATCCTTATTGTGGGGAAGCATAATTCCTTCAAGCTCTATCTCAGCTTCAAAAAGATGCCCCTTAAATCCATCCACTTTGCTTGGCTCTGGCTGTTTCTGTGTGCGCCAAAGCCATCTATTACTAACAAATTGGGTTTCCCATATATATTGATGTCAAAAAGTGGCATGCTGAGAAGACACTTGGTATCCATTATAGATTGCACTAGATGGATCTTCCTTTATAAATAAGCCGGATCCTGGTTTACAAATCCATCTCTTCAAAGTCTGATTACTGTGAATGCATTCATCAACATGTGAACTTCAGAGCACTGTTAACTAAGGAAAAAAAAAAAAAAGCCAGGAAGGACAACACAGCAATATAGAAGTCATTTAATTATCTCCCTACTTCAAGTTCTCTTGGCAATACTAGAATACAAAGTAGAAATCCAGGTATCTGTACAGATATTTGCACTTAAATTTTATTTTAAAATTACTAAGTTGAAATGGGCACCAGCTAAGGACTAATCTTGGTCTAACATGCTATAAAATCCTGGCACTCAACTTTTTAAAAACCCACTAATTTTCCCCATGAACCACACACATTTCCTTATCATCTTACCAGGAAATATGTTCAATAGTTGATCCAATGAGGGATGATAATACTCTCATCAGAACTCTGATTCTAATGATACTTTATTTCTAGTTGTACTTCAACTCCTCTGTTAATTCTTACCCAATGTCGATTGGTGTAAGGGGGCAATTTATTTTAAAGGACTTTAACCTTATCAGTATTTTTAAGTTATACAAAGATAATCTGTAAAGAAATGCTATTGAAAAAACAAATTAATATGGCTGAAACATGTTTGCTGAGCAATTTAGCTAGTGTTCATTAGTTATAATTAACAGCAAACCTATTATTTTAAAATTACAATTCTGATTATCTAGAAAAATTCTTAGTTTGCTCTCTTTGTTGGAGTTACTTGCTGAACTTCCAGATCACTTATCCCTAACTCAATTTCATCTCTTTTCTGTCCTACAATGAAATGTAGCATCAACTGAAAATGCTGGTGATCTATCAGCTGGAATATAAAGGCTAGACATGTACTACATTCATAGACAGGCAAACATAGGACAAAACTAAGGCAGAAGTATCTTGTTACCATAAGTCACTATTCCGAACATTGCTCATAGATGTGGGAACCCTAAGACAAATATAATTCTCATTTTAAGCCCTATTTCCTAGTAAGAAGTGATATTGACAAATTGTAAAACTGATTAATACTGCAAGATTTAGTCCACATATTTAGCTGAAGTTACTGAACTCTTCCTTGACCTATCAGCTAGATAAAAGCACCCATATGGCTTTATCATTATCTGCAATCCAGAAAACCAGTTGTGCAAGGCCTCAAGGGTATGAATTTGTCTGATTGGATGACCTACCTCTTGGCCTAACTCTTTCAATTCCTAGAGACATATAAACTACCAAAACTGAAACAGGAAGAAATAGAAAACCTGAACAGACCCATAACCAGAACGGAAATTGACGCAAGCATTAAAAATCTCCCAACAAGAGTCCAGGGCCAGATGGTTTCTCTGCAAAATGCTACCAAACATTTTAAGAATAATCAATACCTAGTCTTCTGAAGCTGTTTCAAGAAATACAAGTGGGAGGAAAACTTCCCAATTCTGTTAGGCCAGCATTACCGTGATCTCAAAACCAAACAAAGAGCCCATCAAAAAGGAGAGTTACAGACCAATAACCCTGATGAACATGGATGCAAAAATTCTCACCAAGCTACTAGCCAATAGGATCCAACAGTTAATAAATAAATAAATAAATAAATAAATAAATAAATAAATAAATGAATGAATGAATGAATGAATGAATGAATGACAGGAACCACAAGATCCTCTCAATAGTTGCAGAAAAACCATTTCACAAAGTACAGCACCCTTTCTTGATCAAAACTCTTCAAAGTATAAGGACAGAGGGTACATACCTCAATTTCATAAAAGCCATATATGAAAAGTTTACAAGAAATATCATTGTCAATGGGGAAAAACAGAGCTTTTCCTCTAAGGTTAGGAACCTAACAGGGATGACCACTCTCACCACTCCTGTTCAACACAGTACAGGAAGTCCTAGCCTCAGACAACAAAAAGCAATAAAAGGCATTCAAAATGGCAAAGAAATCAGACTCTCACTGTTCAAAGATGATATGATACTTGACATGGAAAATTGAAGAGACTCTTTCCCATTATTGCTAGAATTCATACAGGAATTCAGCAACATGGCAGAATATAAATGTCAATGTACAGAAATCACTTGCATTTCTATACACTAACAATGCCACAGAAGAAAGAAATTGAGTTGATCCCATTTACAACTGCACTCAAAACCATAAGATATCTAGGAATAAACTTAACCAAAGAGGCAATGGATCTATACTCAGAAAACTATGGAACACTCATGAAAATAATTGAGGAAGACAAAGAACCAGGAAAGCATTCCATCAGGCATTGGAAGAATATTGTTCAAATGTCTATGCTACCTAGAGCAATTTACACATTCAATGCAATCCTTATAAAAATAACCATCAACTTTTTTCACAGAACTGGAACTAAGAATCCCAGAAAGACCCCAAATAGCCAAAAGAATGTTGGGGAAAAAAACAAAAACAACAACAAAAAAACAAAGCTAGTAGCATCACCATTCTGGACTTTAAGCTCTATTACAAAGTTGTAATCCAGACAGTATGGTACTGGCACAAAAACAGACACCTAGATCCATGGAACAGAATAGAGAACCCAGAAATGGACTCTCAACACTTGGTCACCTAATCTTCGACAAAGCAAAAAGAGTATCCAGTAGGAAAAAAAAGAGGACAGTCTCTTCAACAAATGGTGGTGGGAAAACTGTATCATTTCCTTATACCACACACGACAAGAGTCAAAATGGATCAAAGACCTCAATGTGAGACAGGAGTCCATCCAAATCTTAAAGAACATAGGCAGCAACCTCTCATCTTGGCCACAGAAACTTATTAGACATGTCTCCAAAGGCAAGGGAAACAAAGGTGAAAAGGAACTATTAGGACTTCATCAGGATAAAATCACAGCAAAGAAAACAGACAATAAAATCTTAAGACAACTAACAGAATGGGAGAAGATATTTGCAAATGTCTTATCAGATAAAGGGCTGGTACTCAAAACCTATAAAGAACTTCTCAAACTCAACACCCAAAGAACAAATAATCCAATCAAGAAATTGGTGGAAGACATGAACAGTCATTTCTCCAAAGTTGACATACAAATGGCCAACAGACACAAGAAAAAATTTTCAATATCACTTGGCATCAGAGAAATACAAATCAAAACCACAGTGGTACCACCCTAGACCAAACAGAAGGACTAAAGTTAACAAGACAGGAAATGACAGACGTTGGCAAGGATATGGAGAAAGGGGAACCCTCTTACATTGTTGGTGGAAATCCAAGCTGGTACAGCCACTCTGGGTAACTGTATGGAGGTTCCTCAAGAAGTTGAAAATAGAGCTACCCTATGACCCAGCAATTACACTCCTAAGGATCCATCCTAAAGATAGAGATGTAGTGAGCTGAAGGGGCATGTGCACTCCAATGTTTATAGCAGCAATGTCCACAATAGCCAACTATGGAAAGGATCCAAATGCATAAAGATGTGTATACATACACACACACACACACACACACACACACACACAGGAATATTACGCAGCTACCAAAAAAAGAAAAAAAAAAAAAAAGAGAGAGAGAGAGAAAGAAATCCTGTCCTTTGCAACAACATGGATGGAACTAGAGGGTATCAGGCTAAGCAAAATAAGTCAATCAGAAAGATAATCATATGATTTAACTTATATTTGGAATTTAAGAAACAAAACAGAGGCTCATAGGGCCAGAGTGGGGAAAAAAAAGAAAATCAGAGAGGGAGAAAAACCATGAGAGATTCTTAGTCATAGAAAACAAACTGAGGGTTGCTAGAGGGGAAGGAGGTGGGGGATGGGGTAGCTGGATGATAGACATTAAGGAGGACACATAATGTAGTGAGCACTTGGGATTATTTTACACTGATCAATCACTGACCTCTACCTCTTAAACTAATAATATATTATATATTTTTAAAAATAGTCTTAAGATAGACTGAAGTTCCTGGAGTTTATAGAAAAATTCAAGGAAAGTGAAGATTGGTCTGACTTAAGAACTTTAAAGACTCACTTATCATAAGACCACTAAGGGTGAAATTTTAAATCCAATCCAGTTCAACGAAAATTCTTAAAGATTTGATAATGTCCTCATTAGAACATCTTCTCTAGTAGCATGTGATTCAGACCTCTCCCTTCTCTATTAAATTCACATTGCAAAAATTATCCAGCATAAATGGATAAACTTGGCTCAGACTATCCCTTACAGAAAGAGAGTAACAATTCTAGTTGTATATATGTTACATTTTTTTTCTACAATTCTCTCTATATATGTATATATATGTGCATATAACCTATCCATCTATATATAATAGATATAATACAAACTCAGGGTCATTCTATAAAATGCCTGGCCAATACTCTTCAAAACTGTCTTATCAAAAATGAGGAAAATGTAAGAAACTCTAACAGTCAAGAGGAGCCCAAGGATTTTGACAATAAAATTTAATATCATGTGGCAGATGAAGTATCGAAACAGGAAAAAATGGCAGAGAGTAAAATAATGTGATTTTTAAAAAATTGCCAGACGAGGCCTTTTGCCAGTCTGTGTGAAGTTATCCCACCAATTACCTAAGAGGCAAATTCTCAAAAGCTTAGTGTTGACCAAACAATCAATAAAAAGCCTCTGTAACTTCAGGACAAAATTTAATTCCCCAACTCTTTTACATTTTTCCTTCTCAATAAGCAGTATTTTAAATCTTCCTAAATGATTGAACTTATTCAACTACACCAGATTCTTTCCCAAGCATAAAATTGTAAAACATCACAAACTATCTGCAGCAATGAGGTTTCATCTCTAGGCGGACTTGTGACAATTCCCTAACAGTTTAAATAAATGCCATTTGATCATTGAGGACCTGACTTCATGTTTACCAGATGTGATTTTGTTCTTATTACTGGAAGCAAATCAACCAATTCAAAATTTTATAGAAGATTTCTGTAAGTTTCTATCAATTCCAATAAACAGTGGGCCCGGAAGGACGAGGTTGTTCCAATCTATCTGATCAAGCAAATATTTTTAATGCTAACCTCTACTATTAATGACAATGTAGACATGGCACAAGATGTTTGAATCCAGTGAGGATGAAGGCAATAGGATCTGAAAACAGGTTTGTTGCTGGGTTTTGTGTAGGCTAGTAAGAATGGTTTTTACATGTCAAAATGTCACATTTTTAATTGTTACAAAAATACCTTTGAATATTCTGTTTGCCAACTGTTTCAGAAGAGCTAAAATATGTTCTGATCCTTGATAAAAGTTTGCTGACCACAGCTACAGAACTTCCCCCTTTTTACTGGGAATCTTTCCAAGGACTTAGCACCTCCTTCTTGGTGGCTGTTGCTGCTGGACTAATGGCAAGATACCTCAACTTCTAGCCACATGGCCCCATTGACTATTTCCAAAGTCTCTCCAAAACCCCACTGGCCTTCTAATTGGGAAAATCTGTACTTATCCTGTATCGATGTCCCTGATCCCAGTAAAAAGTTAAAAGTTGGTCCCTGGACTCCATAGCTTTTCAAATTCACAAGACTGAGAAATGACTCAGTTATTCCACAGGATTAGATTTTCTAAGGGATCTGTATCGGGCAGTCATTTTACTTGTTCAACTATACAAGAAGCATTCGCAGATGCTATCTGTGTAGGAAATAAAGAGGGGAGACAGGAGGACAGAAGTACAATGACATCCAAGTAACTCTGGGTATCCTTACTAGAACCACACTTTGCTTACTAGCAATGAGCTCTTAACCATATACCCAAAGATACTATTTTTATGTTTCAATGTAGCCAAGGATCTCACCATATGCAACATTGTTTTATCTGTTGTGGTTTTTTTGTTTTTGTTTTTTTAATTTTTGACTCATCAGAGAGAGAGAGAGGGAGAGGGAGGTTGAGAGACCAAGTGGGAGGAAGGGCAGAGCTGACTTCCTGCAAAGCAGGGAGCCCAACACAGGACTCAATCCCAGGACTCTGGGATCATCACGTTAGGCAGAGACAGACACTCAACCAACTAAATTACCCAGCCATCTTTTTTTTTCTTTTTTTTAGTTCTCATAAAGCAGTGAACAACTTGGGAACTTTGGCTCGTTTCCTTAATAGACGTGCTTTTACAAGGGTGGAAATCTTATGTCTTAACTCAGCAAAAACAGTGAGTGCTGTAATTGACATAGCACCACAACTATCCGAGATGTGGATGGCAAATGTCTTGTAGAGATTTTGGAAACAGTAGATGTGGCCTTGCGGCTACAACTCCAGGTGTCTTACTTCAGTCCAGCAGCATCAACCACCACCAGGAATGAGGTATTAAGTCCCAGTAAGGATTCCTAGTAAAAACATTCAGGTTCTATAGCCAGCTCTTAAAAACCACACAGCTTCCCCAAGATCTTCAGCTAGGGCCAGTTTTCCAAAGGTCATAGTGAAGAGGTGAACACAGCCAACTCTGGGGTTCTACACTGATACCAGGGACAATGTTAAAAAAAAAAATCAAGTTATAGGACTGGGACTCCAATACCTATGTCCTAACAGTTTGTATTATTAACAGACATAGTCATGTTCAACAATTCAAATATATTCATTTGGGGCCAAGATTGTAAAAGGTTGAACATTTTTTTAAAAAATTAGGTAACAATGAAGGCTGAAATGCTTTAATTTACAAAATCTGCTGGGTCTGTTTTATATGCATAATTAAAGAGTCAACCTTTAAAAAAAAAAAAAAAAACCAAATAGAATATATTCATTCTCACATAAAGGTAACATCATTTTGACAGGACACCTGGGTGGCTCAGTCAGTTAAGCATCTGCCTTTGGGTCAGGTCATGAATCCAGAATCCTGGATCAAGTCCCTTATTGGGCTAGTCTGCTTTCCCTCTCCTTCTACCCCTCCCCCCTGCTTGTGCTTTCTCTCACATGTATTCTCTCTCACACCAATAAAATACTGAAAAAAATTTTTTGTATTGAGGATACTTGGTATCTAACTGTTTTCATTCCTTTGGACAACAATATACCATAAATACAAAGTAAAGCCATTGAATTGATTTTTACTGCCATTCGTGAGGCAATCTCAACTTTATTTATGTGAACTAGCCAGGATCAGAACAAGTACAAGGAAATAAAACTTCAAAACAAAGCTTAATTTGACAATTGGCTCAAAGGTCACAGATTACATCACTATATGCTCGTTTAATCAACCATCAATTTCAGTATATGTGAAACTGGTAATAGCAAATCTTTTCCAAGTGCTCTTATACACCTAAGTGTTTTTTTATTACCCATGTCTATAAAACAGAATGAGGAGAAAATCATTCAGGAGACAAGTTGCTCATATGGGCAAGTTAACTATAAGGGACCTTCTCAAACTTTAACCACTGTTTACTGTTGAATTGTCAATGACAGTTGGTGCCTCATTTGGTATAATACTTCACGGAATGTGTCCCTGCCTTTTGATAAGTGCAAAAGTGGTCATTAACCACAAAGAAACAATCAACTCGCCAACAGAGTGCTGTTCTGAATCTTAACAAAGAAGAATTAAAATAAACACTCAAGCAGAAAATATCACAAGATAGAAGGCAGAGTGCCACCTTCTGTTTTCCACAGAAATGCTAGATCCGTTTACCAAAAAAGAATATAAAGAAAGAAAAGAGAAAGAATAATCAAATCTTGTGCTCCAGTAGGGATCATAAAGGAATTAACTAAAACATTCCAAGAAAAAAAGAGGTTCCAGCTTCAGAAAAATTATCGCTAGTTTCTGAAAAATGCTTCATTCATATTGAAAAGAAAAAATGAAAGTTTAGTTTCTTTTAAAGAAACTGATTCCATGTAAACCTGTTTTTCTGTAAATAAAATAGGACAATACCTTCCTTTGAGGATCAGTTTAAGACACCATAAAAATGGTCACTATGTCACCACTACGTCACAGCTAAAATTCCTCATGTTTATGATCTCCACCCCCTAAGGTACCTGCTTTTTCCTTTGTTAATGTGTATATTATCTTTTAAATTAAATAACATCCATTCTTACAAATAGGTATCACATTTTCTAAAGTTGACTTAAGCATCACTGGTTAATTGAAGATTATGTAAGGCAGGTGTATTCACCATTATCCCGTTTAACCTTAAAGAGTAAACGGTGTTTCATGGTGATTTTAATGAACTGAGAGAAAAAAATAAAAACACTCTTTACACAGAAAAACACTCATTCGATTGCAACTTCTTTAAACTGTGTAATCATTGAGGTCATAGCTGGAGTTAAAAAAGGGCTTTAGAAATAATTAGGTTGCTCTTTTTGAAATAAAACTTTCCATTTGTGATACATGCGGTAATTATATTTAGCAACAAGATAGCAAAATATGTGTTTATATCACTTGTATTTAATTACCTCTATTTTCCCTTTTGCTGGGTACTAATGCCTAGAAACAGTAAACCATGTTCTGCAATTCCATTTACTACGGTTCTATCTGGTTCTGTACTCAAGTATCATTACTATTCAAAGCCAGAATATCCACTGGTCACTTTGTATGCTCAGTTCTGTTGAGGTACAGCGATCAAAATAGAAAAGGACTGCACCTTCACTTAAAGCAGAGGATACTGAAATACACTGCTGGTCAGAGAATAAGTTTGGGGTTTTTTTTTGTGTTTTGTTTTAAATATTTTATTTATTTGACAGAGAGAGAGAGAGAGATTGATCACAAGTAGGCAGAGAGGCAGGCATAAAGGATGAGGAAGCAGGCTCCCTGCTGAGCAGAGCCCGATGTGGGGCTAGATCCGGGCTAGCCGAAGATCTGAGCCGAAGGCAGAGGCTTTAACCAACTGAGCCACCCAGGCACCCTTATTTTTTTTCTTTCTTATGTTTTTGTTTCCTTTTATTAAGTATTGCAGAATGTGTATTTCTTTGTGAACAAAGGACCATTCTAGGTAGTATTTAAGGGAACATTAAGAAAAAAAATACTGGAAAATTAGAAGATATTACAAATTCAAAAGCAAGTTTTAAATCCTTTGTGGTTATTTCGCCTCTTATATATACAGCTATGTCCCCTCCCTTTATAGAGCAGAATCCGTACATCAAACACAGTAACTGATGTCCCTTAACCAATCAAATCAGAGTTTTAGGTTTTACAAAACGTGGCTTCAACATAATCCCAGGACTGTCAGTCTCATTTTATAACAAAAGGAATGAGGGAACTCAAGTATTGAAAATGTCCATAGCTACTGTACCACATATTATCTTAATATAACAATCCTGGCTTCATTTAAACATAGAATAAACCTCCCAACCTTTTCCTCCTAACCCACCCATGTAAATAAAATATCATAAAGAAGAAAAAAAGGCATGAGGGATTTTATTATAAATGACTAAAAAGAATTAAGATCAACAACAGAAAGTAAATAGCAATTTGGAAGCTAAAAGACAGATAGATGTGGAAAAACCCAAGATGCCCAGCAATTGCAAAGTAAACTGTGGTCTAAGTCAAGCCATGGCACATTCCCACAGCAGCAAAATGGACGAAATGCAGCCTCTCCTAACAGCGAGGACAAATCTAATGATCCTGACATTCGGCAAAGTAGTAAGTCCCAAATGATTATGTATGGTCTCCGTTGAGATCAAATTCAATAAGTGCAGAAAACTAAAGTATATTGTTTAGAGAAGCATTTATGGGTAGTAAAAATAAGAAAATAATTAATAAATACCTCAAGAGAATAGTTACCTTTAAAGGAGAAGTTGGTAAAATCAAAAAAGGAGATACCGAAACGGTCTTAGAGTCAGCAACGTCTATTTATTGACCCAAGAGACAATTTCACTACTATCACTTTATACTATGTTATAAAACACATGAATATATTATTTTCCGTGGGTGTCTACGTGTGTTATTTAAAGGCTAAAAGCAAAGGAAACAAAAATGCGAGAGACCCACGCAAACTGAAGCAATGGGTTCAAAATAACAAAAAAAAAAAGTGACTTTTTCCCCCCCAACATGTAATTCTACACACAGCTAAGTATTTGTCAACCATGAAAGCAGCACCAAGACGTTTCACACATTCCAGGTCTCAAAAAAGTACTTCCCATTTACCCTTTCTCACAAAGCTCCTGATACTTCAAAAACCAAGCAAACACAAACCGCTGCAGTTGCTCCGAGGAAAACGGGCACTTGTCGGACACAGGCTACGGTTCGCCTGAGAAAAGCAAGAAAAAAAAAACCCCGAAAATATACACAATATACACACTGAATTTAAATATAACCAATATTGTGATGGAAAAGTTGAGAAGGGAAAAAAGAAAGAAAATTAAATCTTTACCTTTCGTTGTGTGAAGTCCACTGGTGACACCTGCTTGGGTTCCATACTGCTGGTAAGACAACGACCAATTCAGCGGTTTAAATAAACATTAACTTAGCAACTTACAGTTCTGGAGCTCAGAAGTCCAAAATGGGTCTCTCCCCGTGTCAAAACGAGGGTGTGCATCACATCAGTGTTTCTTCCTGGAGGCTGAAGGGAAAAGCCAGCTTTCTTGGATTTCCCAGCTTACAGGGTCGAGGAAGTGGACACCCCTCCAGCTTCAAAGCCAGGAATGAGCGTCCTTCCTTCCCACAACACATCGCTCTAACGCAGAATCTTCGGAACCCTCTTCCACATTTAAAGGAAACTGTGATTACATTAGCCCCACCTGGATACCCCAGACGCCTCTTCTAATCTAGCCAGCTGCTTCAAACCTGTAATTCCATCCATTCCCTCACCAATCCCTTGCCACTCACAACACGCCCACCATTTCTGGAGATTAGGAAGTAGACATATTCCACATATTATGCCCATTGCAATATACAAAACTGAAAACCAAGCACGTTCTCTCGAATGATAGAGGCAAATGCCAAAAGAACCAACTGAAAATGTTGAAAATGCTTGTGTCTACAGAGAAAACCTTGGGGGTGGTGAGGGAAAGAGCAAGGGATGAAGGTATTTAATCATGACTTGTAAAATTATTTGATTTTGTAATTATGTACAGAAATTACTTTCCTAAAAAAAAAGAAGTATTTCTAGTTCTATTCCTCCTTCCTTCTGTTCTTAGTACCCATGAGAGGCATGCACTAAATAAACTTCTGAAGCCATTATCACAAACAAGTTTCAAGTGTGAGGGCTTTCCTTTGCAAAGTGAGTGTTTTTGTTGACAGAAAAAAAAGCTCCTGGAGTCTGAAAGAGAAGAACTGAAGGAAGCTCAGCACTGGTGTGTTTTTGTCGTAATATTCTCCAGAAAAGAGCCTTTCTCAAGGAGGCCAGGTGAGAGTCATGTGGCTAGGAGGGAAAAGGGGAATTAGATTGGTTTTAAGTTCTAGGACACACTACTACATCTGCTGGAGAACGGAGAGGAGGTAAGTGGGAAGATTAGCAAAGAGATTTCCAGTCCTATCCAGACTCCACGCCAGAAAAATTTGTGCAAGTCCAAGCAAGGCCTAAATCATCCATCTCTTGTCCTGTGATAAAGAGACACCTGTTCTAACTACTATCTGGTGAGCGCCTTCCATCACTGACCTTGGATTGGCCAGGAGAAGTGACATGAATTAATGCCCATTTACTTTCCTGAACCTTATGAACTGCTCCATGGTGACACTTCCACTCAGGACACTTATATGTCCCCTCAAGTAGACTGAATCACCCACATTACCCTATTGCAGCCTTTGGAGATTAGTTTTTCATATCCTGCCTCATCCCTGTATAATCCCTGTACAATCACACTTTGTTTATTCCTCTATCATAAGGGTTGCCACCTACCATATACAAATAATGAATCATTGAATTCTACATCAAAAACTAATGATGTACTGTATGATGACTAACATAACACACACAAAAAAAGATGGTTACATAAAGAATAAGTGAAATATGGGATATCCTAGGATGTTCTGGTCTAAAAATTGTCCCTAAACTGATATACTGACTAGTCTAAGATCTCTTTTCATCCAAAGAATAAATCAGCTGGGAATAAAGTGACAAGATCTTCACTGAGTCCGACTGTGCAAAACAAAATGACCCCCCAAAATACTGAAGCTGGTTTGCATATTGAACCTCTTCTCTTTTAGGGATGCCTACCACATCATTGCTTAGAGGTCAAACAGATTTAGGTACTAATTTCTTCTTTGTCACACACTATCATTCTGACATTGAGCTAATTATTTGTGTGATTTATTTTCCTCTTTTAAATATGGGTGGGATAATACCTATTGCATAGACTGTTGTATTAATGAGATAAAATATGGAAAAAACAGTGCAAAGACTAGATGTGTATATGTAATAGCTAATGTATTAAATGAATATGAATAGTATAGAAGAGTGAGGAATGCCATCAACTAGCAATTCAAGTATTCATTATTTGTAAAAATCATCTCTAATTACAGGAATAAATAGTTAACTATATGCCTATTAATCTATTTAATGAAAACACATATTATAATAAAATTTATTTTACATGTATTTCTCTATTTGACAGACATTTAATAATTTCCTTTAAATTTAACAGTGTATTACTTCCTTATTAAAAAAACTTACAATTAACACAAAAGGGTTAGGAAATAGAAATTATAGCTACTCTCCCAAAGTCTGAGAAAAATACAAGGAACATTCAAAAATTAAATTAGAAGAATAAAAATTTTAAAGCAACATTAAATATTCAGGCCTACTATCAGTATCCAAAAAATAATCTTTTTTAGCCGTTTTGTCTAAATAAATGAGTTTGCATATGTGGAATATTAATTTATTATCTAACTGGTTTCAGATGGGATTACAATTGGTATGAAATGAAAGCTAGTATGCTAAATACGTATTCAGAGCCAAAAAGATTTTATCAATATCATGGAATAACCGACCGTATAACCATCAACACAAACCAAAAGGTGTATCTTTCTGCAGCAAAACTCAGTAAATGCAGGAAGTTAATGCACCCTTCAGGCAGCAGATGGACTAGATGCACAAATGATTCAACCTCCCGTTTCCCAGATGGACTTGTCATAGTTTGAGGCCCCATGGCCTGAAGCAGCAATCTCCATTGACTTCTGCTCATTTCCTCCCTACTCACCTTACTCCCTCACTCTTGAATCCTGCGATCACCTCGCAAATAAACTGCCTCACCCAAGTCCTTGCCTTCAGCTCTGCTCTCCGGAGATTCACACTGAGTCAGGACATGCTGAAGTGTTATGAGGCACCCTTAAAATGAAAGGAATCAGCACCATCCAACACCAGAGCCAGGCTGTGAGCATCAAGAGCTCTCCTAAAGAAGAAAGGCCAACAGGTACATGAAAAGATGCTCAACATCACTAGGTATTACTGAAATGGAAAATGAAATCACAGTGAAATATCACCTCACGCCTGTTAGAATGGCCATCATCAAAAAGATAAGAGGTAACAAACGTTGTGGAGGATGTGGACAAAGCAAAGCCCTTGTGTACTGTTGGTGGGATTGTAAATTGGTGCACCCACTATGGAAAACAGTATGGAGGCTCCTCAAAAATTAAAATTAAATTAAATTAAATTAAATTAAATTAATAAAATAAAATAAAATAAATTAAAAATAAAGCTACTATATGATCCAGCAGCTCCACTTATTGGAATATAGCCAAAAGAAATGAAGACTAGGTTGAAAAATACCTGCCTCCCCATCTTCATAACAGCATTATTTACAGTGGCCAAGCCATAGAAACAACCTAAGTGTCCACTGACAGATGAATGGATAAAGAAGCTCAAGTATATATGCACAATAGATTATTATTCAGCCAAAAAAAGGAGGAAATTCTACCATTTGCAACAACTTAGAGGGATGCTGAAGGTATTATGTAAAATGAAATAACTTAGAGAAAGACAAATATTTTATATGAATATTTTATAATCTCACTTATATGTGGAATCTATAAATAAAGTAAAATTTAAAAAACAAACTCATATGAAAAGAGATCAGACTGTGGTTACCAGTGGTGGAGGGTAGAGAAAGGGGGAATGAGAGGAAGGTGGTCAAAACGTACATATCTCTACTTATAAAATAAATGTGTACTAGGGATTTGGTATAAAACATAATGACCATAGTTAATAGTGCTATATGATATATATGAAAGTTATTACAGTAACTCCTAAGCGTTCTCATCACAAAAAGAATTGTTCCCTTTTTTCTTTCTTTTCTTTTTATGGTATCTACATGACAAGAGGGATGTTAACTGCATATATGGTCATCATCTCACATTATGTAAATCAAACCATCATTGTGTATGCCTTAAACTCACACAGTGATTTATGTCAGTTATTTCTCAATAAAACTGGCAGAAAATAATATCCCTATCTTAATCCATAAATGTAATAATCATTTAACATATGTGGAAGATAGTTCTTAAAATTATTTTTATTTTTGCCTTCTAAATTCTCTTCTCTAAAACCACAACTTACCACATAATTTTATAAAATATTTTTCTTTTTCTCTATCTTTAACTGTGTAATATGAGTATTTAAATTTCGTAAGTTACATATTTTTCAGTACGACGATTCATTAGATATGAAGCACAACACTATGCAGTAGCTTCTTTAAATAACTAGAGTTCTAAAATTTTACTGAAATATTCTACATTCAGTACTTTATTTATAAATAAAATACACTTATGAATTTATAGAGTAGAAAGTGCCCTTAGATATCCTCCATTCCAATCACCAGAATCACAGATGGAACAAAGGATTCTCTGGAAGACACTAGGTGACTTTCCTAAATTCTTCAGCTAAGATCTGAGTCAGGACCACTGGAAGAGGGCAGCAGAGGAGGGAGGATCCCAGGCTTGTCCCATCCCATGGACACCATTAGACAACTATCTGATCATCCTAAACACCCCAGAAATCACCCTGAGGCCTGATGGAACAAACTCCGCAGTGAATGGGAGAGAAGAGGCCACACTGAAGAAGGAAACTACAAAATAAATACACTTAAATTATCTTAGTAGGATTTGTTGGTTTCAAGTAGAAAGAGCATGTTTACTGCAGATATGTAAACAACATACAAAGTAAAACATTAAAATAAAATATAAATTTTGCTATCCCTGAAATAGCAAGTATTAATAATTTAATGTGTATCTTTGCCTTTCATTTTTAAAAAAAACACATACTAGACATTTTTGACTAATATTTTTTTAATTTGCATGGCAAAATTATTTCTAAACAGCAGTTTAATGCCTGTACAACATGTCTTTGGCTTTATATACAATAATTTAATCGGTAATTTCCCAATTCTACATATGCAGCATTGTTTTGTTTTGTTTTTACTCTTGCTTTGCTTTTTTGCATAATTTTTGGGGACTGGTTCATTTTTGCTGTAACGAAAGGAAGCTGTCATAAATAGATGTGAACAACAACAAAAAGATCTGAATCAGATCTCTGAGCTACTACTCCACAGATACTTCATTCAGTTTATGATTTGCATTCATAACCTCTCTGAGACTCCATAACATTAATAAATATAAAAGCTGCCATATATAAAAACACACATACCTACTCACACACATTTGCGCCTATATTGTGTGTGTGTGTGTGTGTGTGTTTTCCTGTTACTCAAGATGAAAACTGCATGTCCTCAAAGGAACCCCTTATAACCTATAGATAACAGGCAAATTAGAACAAAACAGATGTTTAATCATGACATATAGGAAGTAAGTGTAGTCTTGGAGCACCTGGGTGGCTCAGTCAGTTAAGCATCTGCCTTAGGCTCAGGCATGATCCCAGGGTCCTAGGATCAAGCCCCAAGTCCAGCTGGGCTCTGTAGTCAGGGGGAAGTTTGCTTTTCCCGTTCTCTCTGCCTCCCCTCCCCACCCACCTGTGCTTGCTCTCTCTGTCTCTCTCTCTTTTTTCAAATAAATAAATAAAATCTTTAAAAAGAAAAAAAAAGAAGTAAGTATAGTCCTATGAGCTTAGATTCTGGAAGGGAGGTTACTTATCTAACTAAAACCATCTACATAAATGAAGAAAAAGCCAAGTATACTGAAACATTTTTAGGTATATTAAGTGGAGGTGTCTGTACAGTTTTTATCAACTGTAGCTGTGCAGAAAAAAAATAAATAATTAAAGCCTCATCTACAACTTAGTAGTATGGATGTAGCAATTGAAGGAATCCTTGTATGTGTAAGCACTTGCAGTTAATACTAAGGTTGAACAAAATTGCATAGCGTTGCAGTGTAGCCCAGAACAGACAGAGATGGTCATGATCACAGGGAGGTTTAGTATAATCTGAGCTATGAGGAAGGAAGCTAGGAGGGAAAGAAGGAAGGAAAGAGGGAGGGAAGGAGGAAGGGAAGGAAGGAAGGAAGGAAGGAAGGAAGGAAGGAAGGAAGGAAGGAAGGAAGGAAGGAAGGAAGGGAGGAAGGAAGGGAGGAAAGGAGAAGGAAGAAAGAGAAGGAAAGAAAGAAAGAAAATTAAGTTTAAAAATTTAGCTAAGAAAAAATGTATTTCAAACAAAATATGACATTATAAATAAAGTTGTTTTAATGAAACTCCTTTAAAATAACATTTGTGCTTTGATTTTCTAGATGGAGAAATAATATATTTTATAGACCAAATTCGATGACCTAAAATGTGACTTACTTGTATTTATTCTAATTTGTGTTAAGAATCTGAGTATCAGTACATCCCCTCTTACATTATTCTTACTCAGGAATAGTGTTGTGAAGATCATTTTCACTTTTTGACATACTTCATTTGAAATCTTGTCTCATCACTGCTTCTGAAAACGTTGTTTCAGGTAAGAAGAAAGAAGGTAGTGATATCATTGAAGGTGACAAGCTAATCGTGCAGATAATATCTGTGTTCTGTGTAACCATTGGGGGGGGACCTAAAACAGCCAAGAATCTTATTCTTCCCTGCATCTCTAAAAACTAAGTTTTGGACAATGCTTATAGATTAACACAAGTCAGGGTGACTAATATGTGCTACCCAAATTATAAGAGTCAAAATAAAAATAGAGTCTAAATAAAAATAAAGTCCAAATAAACACAGCATTGTTTTTAATGTTTTTAATAATGATAAATAACCACTAATGAGATAAATCCTAAACTAGACCTAAGACCCAGACACAACGGATGCTCGATAAATATTTGTTGAATTATTCCATTAACTTATTTGATGTTGGAATAGAAAGGATCTTTTATTTGTCTCCCTGATAAAAATTCTGTAATTAGGGGCGCCTGAGTGGCTCAGTGGTTAAGCCTCTGCCTTCGGCTCAGGTCATGATCTCAGGGTCCTGGGATCAAGCCCCACATCGGGCTCTCTGCTCGATCCCAGGAGCAGAGAGCCCGATGTGGGGCTGCTTCCCCTTCTCTCTCTGCCTGCCTCTCTCTCTGCCTACTTGTGATCTCTTCCTCTCTGTCAAATAAATAAATAAAATCTTTAAAAAAAAAAATTCTGTAATTAAAATCTACAAATTTTTGCTTGACAGTTGTAGAATCAGAATAAGAGGATTCAGTGCTTCATAAGCCACTGAGCTGTGATGATCAAAGCACTCACCCCTTTAGTAGGGGAGGATGCACAAGGTCAGAATTCTCAGGTGGTCATAACAACTCTCCCCTCCTGGGACAGAGATAAACAAAAAGCTCAAGCTTTTTGAGGCTCTCGGCAAACCCTCTCCCTACCTGTTAATATAGAGAATTCTCTTTTGACTGCAGTAGAGTGCAACTGATTGAGGTTTCAATTCTCTCAAGTTACACTCACACTTACCCAAACTTTCTTGATCCTACACCCCAGTGACCCCAAGCCCCCGAGAGGCACAGTCAGAAACTTTCTTGAATGGCATCATCAACTGGCTACTCTCAATTACGCATCCACTCTTAATGGTCTGACACTTCAAATTCTGGGAGCAGTTTGCCATGTTCTTATTTTCAGTCACTACCATGTCTGATGTTCTGTTAAAGCTACAGTTTTATAAAGGCAACAGCAAGCAAATAAGGTGAGATTTAGTATTACCTTCTGGTTATATTACACTGAACTAAACCTCAAGCAAGTGTCTGTCATTCTTACTTTGTTCTAGGATTTGGGTTGTTTTTTTTGTTTGTTTGTTTGTTTGTTTTCTAAAGATTTTATTTATTTGACAGAGAGAAACACAGCGAGAGAGGGAACACAAGCAGAGGGAATGGTAGCGAGAGAAGCAGGCTCCCCGCTGCGCAGAGAGCCCGATGCGGGGCTCGATCCCAAGCCCCTGGGATCTGACCTGGGCTGAAGGCAGACGCTTAATGACTGAGCCACCCAGGTGCCCTTAGGATTTGGGTTGTTTTGAATACTGTTTGAAATGACTAGGCCAGGGGCGCCTGGGTGGGTCAGTGGGTTAAAGCCTCTCATGATCTCAGGGTCCTGGGATCGAGCCCCACATCGGGCTCTCTGCTCAGCAGGGAGCCTGCTTCCCCCTCTCCCTCTGCCTGCCTCTCTGCCTACTTGTGATCTCTCTCTCTGTCAAATAAATAAATTAATTAAAATCTTAAATAAATAAATAGATAGATAGATAGATAGATAAATAAAATGACTAGGCCAACAAGTAGGGTTTGTAAAACATTTAATTGTCCCCAAATTACTTTGACATCATTAATTACATTCAGATATGTATCACAAATTCATGATAGCAGGTCTTGGAAGTTTGAAGTTTAAAAATTTTGACATGAACACATGAAGGCATATTTACTATATCCTCTATATGAAAGCAAATATATCTAAATAGAGATACATTTTTACATTTGCTCTTTATTCAACCTTTCTTCCATTTCTTTCTCCTCCCTTGGCTTTCTTTTGATGACATTCAATTACTAATAAAGCCAGACAGTAGCAAAAAAGAAAATAGTGTTGATCAAACTGTAATTCATTGGTTTCAGGTGCTCATTCCCAACTTATGTTTGTCCTATTACTGTGGTTTGTTTGTTTTTTTTAGCATTTTTCTTGCTGACAAAGCAATAAATGGAGTTCATTGTATCTAATAATTACCTACAGTATAGCTATTGTACTTTCCACAGTACTGTATAGCTTTTTGGAAGATCTTCAAAGCAATTTCTAGATTCTACACTAACTAAAATTGCAGGTTTAATTTCTATTTTAATATATAACACAAAGTGCTGCCATATTTGTTTAACCTGTCAATTTTCTATTGTATAACCTGTATATCATAAGATTCTCTGGTGATCCTCGGGGCACCTGGGTGGCTCAGTGGGTTAAAGCCTCTGCCTTCGGCTCAGGTCATGATTTCAGGGTCCTGGGATCGAGCCCCACATCGGGCTCTCTGCTCAGCAGGGAGCCTGCTTCCCCTCTCCCTCTGCCTGCCTCTCTGCCTACTTGTGATCTCTCTCTCCTCTCTGTCAAATAAATAAATAAAATCTTTAAAAAAAAAAAAAAAAGATTCTCTCGTGATCCAAATGGTTAAATGAAGTCTGCCAGAGTTTCTAAAGTGAATAAATGAAGAACAAACCCAAATTCTGTAGCTGGAACAGGAAAAATTATTTTAACCTAGAAAAAGAACAGCAGCTGTTATAGACATCCACCTCCAAAGGAAAGAGTCTCGGGATTACTCACCACCCTCATCAGAATGGAATGTTCACCATGCTTCCTTCAATGTCTTCAGAGCTGAAATCTCACCAAGCTGTGTTTAGGAAGTGAAGGCAGGTCTGTATGCCTGCACCCAAACCATAAGGAGAGCTTCATGTTTAATTTTCTATTATCATTTTAATGTATTTTTTCTGTATCTTTTTAATAGATATATTATATAGTTGAAATTATATAGACAACTTCATAATTTACTTTTTACTTAGCATTTTGTCACAAGCATTCCATAACATAACCTTCTACTATTAGCTGAACGTTGGAGTTTTATATAATTTTGCTATGATAAATTGTGCTATTAAAAATTGTTATTCATGTTATTAACTTCTTTATTTTCTTACTAAATTAAATATCTCTAGAAATACAATAATTAGATTAAAAAGTATGAGCAATATTGACAAATTTCCAAAAACTATGATCACCAGTTTGTAAGAATGCCTTAACCAATGTATCTTTATCAGCATTATGGATCATAATTTTTATAGTTGCTGATTTGTTAGGCAAAATAAAAATGCATAAAAGTATGACCTATTATTCTCCACCCAGACAATGAGAATAAGGACCATATCTTGGGGCACCTGGGTGACTCAGTGGGTTAAAGCTTCTGCCTTCAGCTCAGGTCATGATCTCAGGGTCCTCAGGGATCTCCGCTTGGTGGAGAGCCTGCTTCCCCCTCTCTTTCTGCCTGCCTCTCTGGCCTGCTTGTGATCTCTCTCCCTCTGTCAAATAAATAAATAAAATCTTTAAAAAAAAAAGAATAAGAACCATATCTGATATTAGTTGTGAGCCTCCACTGGCCAACTCAGTGGCTGACACATAATAGGTATTCAATAAATACTCGATAATGAATATTTTTCAATGAACACAGTAATTTGCTATTTTGTTTATTACTTGCATTGAATATTCTTTGTGTTATACATTTTTGCATTTATTTTTTCTCTTTTACAAATAAACTTTCCAGGTCCTTTATCAATTATTTATTGGGATCATTGTTTTTGTAATTAAGATATAGCAGTTTTGAATATTCATGCATCAAACCAAGTTATAAATCAAAAGCTACCAGATGCAAAAAGAATAAAAAAGAAATGAAATTTGGATGGCACTCTTCAACAACCAATTATTTATGTTGATTCAAGTAAATAAAAATAAGTGACATAAAGGAAATCAATTATGATTAAGAAGAATAAAATGTACAGTATGGAATGGTGATTACACTTATCGCGGTTAGTGTATGAGTAATGTGTAGAATTGTTGAATCACTTTGTACACCTGAAACTAATATAACATTATGTGTCAACTATACTTTGATAATAAACTTTTAATGGAAAAAACATTATTCCTAACTTTATATCTTACAGAGAGTATCACATGCCCATAGAACACTTTTAAATGTGTAGTATACTAGACCACAACATGCACAGCAGATGTTTCAAGCTGAGTCCTTCTCCTGTGGATGCTTTCTTGAACCCATCAGAGGCTCCTCTACGGGCCCTTCTGATTTCAAATTCTATAACATTAATGATGTATTCTGTTCCTTCATGAGTCTGCTCCTGGTTGTCTGGTGTCACTGTACATAGACTCTCACCATTAGAATCCCATCACCACCTCTTTTGGGTAAAACCAAAACCAGATCTTCTCTGGCATGCTCTGTCCTATGGGATCTATCTCTGATCCACAGGAAACATTCGCAATTCCTCTATTCTATTAAACTGTGGGCGAAAATCTGACTTTCCTCCTGCAATCATAGACTACATCAGCTTGTCAGGTATGAGTAAAACAGCCCCCTCAACTCTTGCCTCCCTTTGTGTCTGAGATGTAGGTAAGGATTCACAGAATGACAATAGAAGTCTACCAAGACAATTTTCTCACAAAGCCCTTCTTACTCTGACCTCTTTTCTTTCCTTTTCCTTTTTTTTTTTTTAAGATTTTATTTATTTATTTGACAGAGAGAGAGAGAATACAAGCAGGGAGAGCAGCAGAGGGAGAAGGAGAAGGAGGCTCTGTGCTGACCAGGGAGTCCGATAGAGAACTCAGTCCTAGGACTCTAGGATCATGACCTGAGCTGAAGGCAGATGTGTAACTGACTGAACCCCTCAGGCACCCCTTTAACCTCCTTTCTATATCCTTGATATGGCCAAAGTTTCCAAAAGTCATGAATGTACTTCTCGACATTTTTCTCTATAACATGTGAGTATAACGATTTAGCTCACCCACCCTTTGGCATTAGAAATTGGTTGTATTGATGCCTTAGTAAAAACTGATGCAGGAAAAGTCTTCTTCACACATTCAACAAAAACAATATGCAATCAGAAATCAATGCCACTCTATCTGATGAGCTAAAGCCAGGCAAGCCGAAGCACAGAACACAAGAGAAAATTTTATGTACACAGTATAGCACAACTTCAAAAATAAAAAGGAAAAAGGTGAGGATGAAGAGGAAAACAAGGAAAAGAAGCAATAGAAAGGAAAACTGTCTGCTGGGAAAGGCCAACAGCACTCCTGATGACTGATATTTCTTTACAAAAGCAGCTTTGCACCAACCATACAGATCACATGCACCAACAGATTTCACAAGAAGAGATTAGTGGTTCAAATCATACTTCTCTTTCTATGTGGTGAAAAAAAAAAGATAGGTATTCATTTTGATTAGGACTTCCAGTTAGCCAAACCCAAACAAAATCATGAGATCTAGGGAACTATTTATATAGCCCACATAACTCAGCTTCCTGGGGCACAAAGCAGAGTGAGATAGTGCAACATAGATGTAGAAGGAAACAAAAGAGGACTAGCCCATTATGGAAGCTCATAGAAAGTTTTCAATTAAAGTTTCTCAAGGTCCCATTTAAGGACTTAGAATGTGATGGTCAGAATTTAGCATTTGCAGCAGAAATCTGTCACCTAATGCCTCACTATTCTCCAGTCAGTATTATAGTCACTATGTAACATGTTACAATAAGGACCAGCCAGATTCCATTTCCTAAATGAAAATAAAAATTTTAGCGATCTGCCAAATAAGAAATAGACCTTATTTTATTGTCAAATAGTCACACTAATTCTTTTTAAATGGTGATGCAGTAAAGGATAATACTTTTTAACCATTTAGACAACTTTAAGATTCATGATCCTAAAATTGTTAGACATATAGATTATTTTCACCTAATAGTAATGATAAACCTGATAACAACCCATGCAAAACCATGGGAACAAGCTAAAAAAGGAATTATTTTAAGTAAGGTTCACATCTACTGAAATCAGGAAAGTATATGAAGCTAAAGCACATTCATACGAAAATGAATAGCAAACTAGTAATCTGGAAGCCAAGAAGGTGACATAAAGGTAGAAAACAGAGAAAATGTATGAGCAGTCCATGGCAAATGCTTCCAACAGACCTGGGTTTTTCAAGTGTTGAAGAAAAGGGACATTTTGGCTGAAGTACAAACCTGAGTTTATGTGAACAAATGAGAAAGAAGAACAAGACAGGGAAGATGCCTAATGACTCTAATTCTCATGAGACCCAATTATACTTCTAAAATTAGCCTCCATCAGATTTCCCAGCATTCATTCAATAAATTTACTTTTACCTGAAACACTTTAGTAAGTTCATGCTTCTTACAACCAAACAACTATTATAACTAGTATATCCAATGTCTTCTATTATCATTGGTAACCTATCAAAATATATTGTAAGCCTAAATTAAAATGGATCATAGGCCTAAATGTAAATGAAAGTCATAAAACCTGTAGAGGAAAACATAGGATAAAATTGTGACATTGGGTTAGGCAAAGATCTTTAAAATACAACAAAAATATGTATAGTCTGTAAAAGGAAAAAAATCGAGAAGTCAGAGTTCATTCAAATTAAAAACTCTGCCCTTCAAGACACACAGAATAGGGGCACCTGGGTGGCTCAGTGGGTTAAGCCTCTGCCTTCGGCCCAGGTCATGGTCTCAGGGTCCTGGGATTGAGCCCCGCATCGGGCTCTCTGCTCGGCAGGGATCCTGCTTCCCCCCTCCCCTGCCTGCCTCTCTGTCTACTTGTGATCTCTCTCTCTGTCAAATAAAAATAAATAAAATCTTAAAAAAAAAAAGATACACAGAATAATAGCCAAATTCAATAATGTCACAGGATACAAAATAAACACACGAAAATCAATGTGATCTCTATATACTAACAACAAATGTCCTGAAAAAGAAATGAAGAAAACAATTCCATTTACAATAGCATCAAAAAGAACAAAATACTTAGAAATAAATTTAACCAAGGAAGAGAAAGGCTTGTACACTGAAAACTATAAGACATTGATGACAAAAAAATGAGAAGACATAAATATATGGAAAAATATCTTATGTTCTTGAATTAGAAAAATTAATATTATAAAAATGTTCTTACTAACCAAAGCAATGTACAGATTCAATGCAATCCTTATCAAAATTCCAATGGCATTTTTCACAGAAATAGAAAAAACAATTCTAAAGTTTGCAGGAACCACAAAAGACCCCAAATAGCCAAAGCAATCTTGAGAGAGAAGAACAGACCTGAAGGCATCACATTTAATTATCTCAAACTATACTACAATGCTATAATAATCAAATAATTACAATAATCAAAACAAAAAAAAAAATACTGTTTTGGTACTGTTGGTACCATACAGTGTTTAAGCAGCCACTGTTTGGTACTGGCATAAAAACAGATGGTACTGGCATAAAAACAGATCAATAGACCAATGGAATAGAATACAGAGCCCAGAAACAGACTCACACATACATAGACAACTAACATGCTCAATGTCACTAATCTTCTGGGAAATGCAAATCAAAACCACAATGAAATATCACCTCATATCCGCTAGGATGGCTTGTAATGAGAAAGACAAAGAGATAAAATTATTGTTTAGGAGAAGAGGGAACTCTTGTTCACTGTCAGTAGGAATGTAAACCGATACAGCCATTTTGGAAAACAGTATGGAGGTTTTTCAAAAATTTAAAAATAGAACTACCATATGATCCAGCAATCCCACTTCTGGGCATATACCCAAAAGAAATGAAACCAGTATTTTGAAGAGTTATCTGCATTCCTACGTTCATTGCAGCATTATTCACAATAGTCAAGACCTGGAAACAACCTAAATGTCCACCAAACAAATGGAAACTAATGTATAAAGGTGTGATACATACATACATACACACACACACACGCACATATATATACATATAAGTTATTATGCATGTATGAGATATGTATGTATGTATGAGATATATATATACATATGTATGAGATATATATATCATACACACATACATACATGTATTTATATATTATGCACCTATGAGAAAGAAAGAAATTCTGCTATTTACAACTACATGGATTGGACATTATGCTAAGTAAACAATGCAGACATAGAAAGACATATATGTATGATGTCACTTATATGTGGAATCTAAAAAGTTGAACTCAGAACTAAAAAGTAGAATGATGGTTACAAGGGGGTGGAGGATAGATGTTGGGATGATGTTGGTCAAAGAGCATACATTTTCTAATATATATACATATATATATTATCTAATATCTAATATATATCTGATATGTAACATAAATTATAAAATGAATAAATTCTGGAGATCTAATGTACAGTATAGTGATTACAGTTAATAATACTGCATTGGCTACATGAAATCTATTATATAATAGATTTTAACTATGCCCACCACACACACACACACACATACACACACACACACACACACACAAAAGGTAACAATATGAGATGAGGAATGTATGAATTTACTTGTTTGGTAATCATTTCACAGTGTATATGCTTGTTTAACTATCACATACATCTTATATATGTAATTTTATGTCGATTATACTTCAATAAAACTAGAAAAAGTAAAAATATTAACAATAAAAAAATCCATATAATATTCTTAATCTTCACTATAAGCAATATTCTCCTTCTAACATATATTTGCTTTAATTTTGACTCCCTCAAGTAAACCTGCAAATGAAAACCTGTCAAATGGACAATAAACATGATCTCTTTTCCCACAGAATAAAAGGCAACACAGAGTTAATTCCAATTTCTTTAGGAAATTTTATTGACTCTATCTGCCTTAAGTGTTTAAGCAGCCACATTGATTATACAATTGCTCAAAGATTTAGGAGGAATTGACTAGCTTGAAAAAAACCACATACACACAGATTTGTAGACAAGCAGTTAACTCATGGCTCAGAAGTTGTAACTGAGTGTTAATGATGCTCTCTTCTTCTTACAGTTCCTTCTCACTTGTTATCCCTGTGTGTTTCCAATGTCAGGCAAAAGCCTTAGATGAAAAGTAACACAGTTTAAGTCAACTTTTTTTATCAATACGACTGATCACTAACAAAAGTGATGACAGCAGTCTTTTGAGTCTGATTTATGGGATAAGAAGATGTACTACTTAGCCTCTAGCTGATGGTTGAGGTTACATTTAACCTCAAAAAGTCAAGGCAAGTCACAAAAATATGAGACATATGCACTAAAAGAACACAGGAATGGGACGAAATGTGTTTTTGTCTTAAATCATATCTTCTGAATCCCAGAACCTGGCTTTAATCTAATGCCCCTGTTGTCTTCAGCTTCCAAGGCCTAATACTCCTGGATCTTTCCTTCAAATTATCACTTTTGCCTCAGCTTCATACTTCATGTCTTCAGCCAGTGACTCACTTACCCACTTCTTTCCCACTTACACAGAGAGGTGCAAGGTGATCCAGGACCAAAGCATTGGCCAAATCTAGTTTCCACTCCCTCCTGAGGAAAAGAGTTAAGACAGAAGCATCCCAGCAGCTAAAATAGGGGTCTGAATGGAAAGCCAAAGTAGTAATCGGTGTAAAATTCAAGTACCCCAATAGATGTCAGATCACTGTAGTGATTGATTAAACATGCAAAAGAGAAAATAGTATTAAGGAATGAAAAAAATTATTTAAAACCAAAATCATACCAAATGCTTGTACACAAAGTACTTCATAGTAGCACTAGTCACAACAGCCAAAAGGTAGAAACAACCCAAATGTCCATTAACAGAGGAATGGATAAACAAATACAGTATGTATAAGAAATGGAATATCACTCAACCATTAAAAAGGATAAAGTGCATGCTACAACAAGGATGAATCTTCCAAATATTGTATTAAGTGAAACAAACAGACATAGAAGGTCATATGTTTTATGATTTCATTCATATAAAATACCCAGAATACACAAATCCATAGAGACAAGGAGCAGATGCTGCCAGGGGCTGGGACAAGAGGAAATGGAGAATGACTATTTAATGGGAATGAGGTTGCATCTGGGCTAACGAAAATGTTTTTGAGCTAGACAGAGGTGGTAGTTGCACAATATTATGAATGTACTAAGTGCCACTGCATCATATGCTTTAAAAAGGGATAATTTTATGGTATGTGAATTTCAGCTCAGTTAAAAACAAAATAAAACTATTTTTAACCATTTCTGCTTTCAGAAGCCAGTGGCATCATTCAGAGTATAAACTGAATCTAGGTCCTCTTCCCTTCCTTCTGCAGAGGGATGATGGAGGAAGAAAGGAAAGGAAGACATTTAAAGTGTCTATAAATTCTTTATTGTGGCTAGTGATTACAACAAATCACCCTGAAATAGAATTGGATATGGAAGGAGCTGAGTAAGAGTGACAACTGAGAAGAATTTGAGAGGGAGCAGAGGAAGAAGTGTCCACTAGTAAGAGGCCCACGCCTATGGGCAAAATTGGTCCATGAGAAAGTCTTGATAATAGGAGAACTGAATAAGATTTAAGAGGAGAGATATCAAATATCCCAATGCAGTTTGTGGAAAGGAAAGTTAGTAATTCTCTGCATTGAGCACAAAGCAGTTTAGAGATCAGATCTGTAAATGACACCCAACAAGAATAAGAATTTAAATCCAAAGTGATGATAAAACTCATAACTCACTTGAAAATCCACAGAAATCTAGCTATTGTATTGGATCTCCTCCACACTGTGTGGCCTTGGAATTACACCTTTCAATAACTGGATCACAAAAATGTTCAACCAGAATGAAATATGTTTCAATTTTATTTGTATTAATAATACTAGTATTTTAAGTAAAAGCAAAAAGGTTTTAAAATTTTCAAAAAGAATGAAATACGTTTCAATTTTATTTGTATTAATAATACTAGTATTTTAAGTAAAAGCAAAAAGGTTTTAAAATTTTTTATGTTTTTATTTCATTTTACTTGTGCTTTAAATTTCCATTTGTGTGTGCCTTTATAATATATATTAATTCCAAATTTTTTAAATAAATAAAAGCAATATAATTTGGAGAAGTGTGCTTTAAAATAGTTTACTAATAAAGGGTCCAATTTGGAAAATGTGGAGACTATCATTTCAGATGATAACATAATAGCTCATATGGCTATATATTCTTGTTAAATTAAAATTCATGGAGAAAGAGCAAAAGTTCCTTTTTCCAAGCCATTCAATATGAAAGCATCTTATTTATATTAAAGTGACTTTGTGAAGTTTCCCTCAGTGAAACGTCATTGGGATCCCTTTAACATTCATAATATCCCATGTTTTCAGTTGGCTTTGCCATACCACCCTCTGATATCTCCATGGCTAAGGAACCTGGTCCCACAAAACACTGACTTGCCTCTTTCTGTTCTGCAGAGATAACAGTTTATCACTGCGGTGATAATCATATCGGTGTGAAATTCCTTTTCAAATCTATGGCTTCCCACAGTTTCAGGGAAGAAAAAAATCCATAAGCTGTCCAAAAACCTTTTGATTTAGATCAAAGTCTTGATTTAGATCAAGAACTGTTGAGCCCAATTTAAGTTTTTTGTAGCAACATATTTTCAAGCATCTATGATATACTTTGCTAAAAATGTTTCACTTTGTTTCTCCCCAAACACCAATGTACATTTATAGTTATCTCCTTTACAAATCCTAAACTTTATTTCACATATCAGTTGTCGGGGTTTTTTCCCTAGAGCTATGCAACACTCAGGAATAGTCTCCCTACCAATGTGTATATCTGTAAGAGTTTAAGCAGAAAAATAGTTGTGTACGGGTTTTACTTAAATGGGAAAAAATCACATAGAACACAATAGCCTGTTTACTCCTTTTCATGGGTGCCGTGGGGTAGATTATAGACTGCCTATAGTTCTGCAGACTATATGAAAGCATCAGAGTCTGAATGGAAAGCCAAAGTAGTGATCTGGTCTATAGTGATGAGGTCTATAAAAGACCTGGGGTCTTTTATAGCACCTTTAGAAGGATATGATAGATAGACACAGGCTTGGGACACACAAAATGGGCATTTGTGAGTTCAAATTCTGTCCTTGTCACACTTAGCGGTAACTTTCTTCACCAGTTCTTCACAGATAAAGGAGTGTTTATGTTTAAAAGAAAAAAAAATCTAAGAAGGTTAATGAAAAGCTTTGCATTAAATAAGCTATGATAAGTGTTTTGTGTATTGAAGGAGTCAGAGGGACCCTCATACCTCATTTAAATACACTATGCTTTGCACCATCATCTAGCTCCCCTTGCAGACAATTTTTTTTTTTTAATAAATGGCAATTCATCCCTACAACTTCATCTAGTTCCAACACCCCTGGAAATACTCTTAATAAAATCTGAACACTCTCTGATCTGTTTCCTCCATTTGTTGTAAGTTTGATTTGCAAATTGGGGACAATAACTTTGGAAATATCAAACCAATACATGGTTATGATCCCATAAATCAAGTCCTCCTACAGTGCTCAGACATTAAGTATTAGTTTGAGATTTACTGCATCAGGAAGCAGAGGTGGTTTCAAAGAAGGTCATGAAATAAAAAGTAAATGTATATGTCATAGAGAAATTCCTTCAACAGAGGAAAGAAGATTTGCAAGAGATAAGCTAAAAGGGGTATCAGGTACCAAGAGTAGAGCAAAAAGGTAGGATATTAAGCTCTTTATTATTCCCTCGGTTTATTAGCAAGTCAGTGACATCAAAGCATAAGACAGGATAAAGTTGAAATTCTATAGGCTTTTGCCTCACTCACCCCTACAGACTCTAGAGGGTGTAGAAACTCATCTACCACAATATGAAACAGCTGCAAAAAATTAGAAATTGTGTGGAGAACATTTGGGCCAAAGATGGTAGGAGAAAGCACCCCTCTCCAGTGACTCCTTTGAGTCCATGGGTTATGAAAAATATCCAAATGTTCACACATAGTCTGAAGCCAGTGTGTCTGATATAAGGCCATTATGGTGAGGGGTGAGTCATTCAAGGTCTTGGGGTATGAGGGATGATATGGCTAAGTCTCAGAGGGCCTACAGGAAGAGCAGATTCCAAGATGATGCCTAGTCCACAGAAGGAGAGAGACATTCCCCTATTCATTGGTCTTGCAGAGAGATCAGAAGATGAGTCTGACCGCTCAAAACACCACAGCATATGCCAGCAAGCACATGCTGACCAGGAAAGACAAGAGGGAACTCAGATAATAGCAGGGGACCCTCATTTACACAAATCATCCCTCTTCTCAGTAAGGTCAAGTAAACTTCCTCCTACCTGTAGAACCCATGTTAGAATATAGAAGAGGGGGAAACAGTAACAGATTTACTAGAGATAAGAACTTCGGAATAACTATTGCCAGTTCTAAAGTTGCTGCTTATCTGTTTTAAATCTGAAGAGAGTAATAAATCTTTAATAGGAAAGCTTATTTCCCTACTGTCCCTCAAGCCATATACCTCAGCTACTTCCAACGGGACTTTAAAATCAAAATCAAAATGTTTTAGAAAATTTAAAATTCTTTTTTTGACAGGTGTGCATCTAAATGTTTAAGCATATGAGCCAACACAAAGGATCTCATTGTCAAAAGGATCAGATTCCCACAAATTGGAGATCTTACTTAGTGTCAAACTTTACTAATAATTTCAAGGATACACAAAATTTAGAGCCACAGTCAAAGCAGGGAGATAGCTCAGACATCTTGCATGATTCCCCAAGTTCTTTTTTACACATCATGTGCATGTTGCTGGCTGAAAATAATAGATGACACCTCTTCATCTACTGCAGATTTCTTCCAACAGTGAAGAGCATTTTAAGCTATTAAACATTTTGTTTCAAATCTCTACAGGGCCTGTGTGTCAAGATATTTCCAAGAATCCATAGTTCATAAATTCAAAAGAGAAATGGGATAAAAAAACAGCAAAGATGACTAATAAGAAGATGTATAGATAAATATGAATACGAATAAACACACATTAAAAGAAAGCTTGAGTGTCTATATTAATATTTGACGAAATCAATATCAAAACAAAAAATATTATATATTTACCAAGAATAAAGAAGGTCATTTCATAATGATAAAGGAGTTAATTCATCAAGAGAACCTAACAGTTATAAGAGCTTATGTACCTAATAATAGAGCTTAAAAATATATAAAGCAAATCTGATAGAACTATAAGGAAATAAAAAGGTAGACAAATACAGAGTTGGAGATTTTAATACCTGTTTCAATTATATATAGGAAAGTAAACAAAAAATCAGTAAGGATATTGTCAAGGGTTAAATTTTGTCCCTTCAAAAATTTACATGTTGAAGTCGTAACCCTCAATATCTCAAAAAATTTTGGAAATAGAACATTACAGACGTAGTTAGTTAAATTAAGATGAGGTCTTATCAGTGTAGAATAGGTCTCCGGTCCAATATGATTGGATTGGATCTTTAAAAAAAAAAAGGAAATTTGGATACAGAGACAAGCATGTTATGTGAATTTTAGTTATGCTACCACAAGTCAAGAAACTACCAGAAGCTAGAAGAGAGGCTTGGAATAAAACTTTTTTCTTATACCTTCAGAAGAAGGATGGCTCTGCCCATACTTTGACCTCAGACCCCTGAATATTCAGTTTGTGGTATTCCATTACAGAAGCCCTAGCAAACTATACAGATACAGAAAACTTGAATGACACTAACAACCAACTTGATCTAATTGACATTGATAAAATATTCTACCTAACAACAGGCAGAATATATATTCTTTTTAAGTGCAAAAAGAACATTTTCTTAGATAGATTCTGGGCCATAAAACCAAGGACACAGGTTATACAAAGTATGTTCTCTGACCACAATAGAATGAAACTAGAAAGCAATAACAAAAAGTCATTTTTTTCTTTCTTTTTTGACAAATAAGTTATGATTCAATACTTACATATATTGTGGAATATGATGTTCAGATGATCATCTTGTAGATTTAAAATTACAGATTTAAAATGAATTGGTGGCACCTGGGTGGCTCAGTTGGTTAAGTGGCATATTCTTGATTTCAGCTCAGGTCATGTTCTCAGGGCCCTGATACTGAGTCTCGCTCTAGGCTCTGTGTTCAGCAGGGAGTCTGCTTGAGATTCTCTCTCTCTCTCCCTCTGCCTCTTCCCCTGTGTGCTTTCTCTCTCTCTCTAAAAGAAATAAAATAAAATATAATAGTAAAATAAAATAAAATAGAACTGGGGAGAGGCTAACAAAAGGTTCTTCCATTTGAGCCCAGATAGTATCTAGGCAGAATCTTGTAAACTGCATACCATGTCAACCAGAAAACTCAGGATTAAATTATACAAATACGTGAAGTCATATGCACTCTAAAATGCATTACAACCTTGTTTATAACCACAAAAAATAGAAACAACTTAAATATCAACATTAATTATTTTAGTAACAGAAAAATGAACGTGAAAAAGGAAATGCAATCTGAGTAAGTTTTAGGATGTTAATTCCTTACCAGTACTGTAAATCTATGAAGGGCTTACTTTATACTCCAGGAAATTCTTCATTAACTAACAAATAATGTTAAAAGGTGAATGTTACCATCCAAGACCATCAATTCTGGAGACTGATAAAGGTTGATAAAATGTTTTATTCTAGGATTTATCTATTTATTTTAGAGAAAGAGACCGTGCATGCATGAGCGTGCACCTGTAGGGTGGGGGGGGAGCAGAGATAGAGAGAATCTTCAAGCAGACTCCCTGCTGAGCATGCAGCCCAAAATGGAGGTTGATCCCATGAAATCATGACCTGAAATGAAACCGAGAGTTGGGTGCTTAAGTGACTGAGCCACCCAGGTTCCCCAAATTGATAAAAAAAAATTAATAATCCCTTTAATCCATAGGATAGTAATAAAACCACTACCATTTTACATTTAATAGGGACTCCAACTTACAAAGTGATTTTTCATAAATTACCTGATGAAGTTTCAATATATCCTTAAAATAAACAGGATTCGGAATATGCTGAGCTTTCAGAGGAAGAAATCAAGGCACAGAGATTAAGAAAATGTAAATGTTGGAGCTAGAAATCAGTTCTTTTAATCCCTAAACCATTCAGTTACTCAAGTATGTGTAATTGAAAATGAACATTTTCTTTGATCTAAGGAAGGAAGTTTTATATATGAAAGTAGATTAATTTATCAATACCTTTTATCCCATAACCAAAAATGTATCAAAAGGAAAAAATTGCTCCAAATTACTTTTGGAAAATTGAGTGATATCTATGTTGCTTATTACAATCCCAAAATGAATGATTTACAAAACTGAAAGCAAAAATCACAATGTCATGTACAAATGCAGGACAAATAGCTGACTAATTTTCTCTCACATGTACCCATCCAATTTTCTCTTCCATTGTTAGGGTCCCTGAATCCCATTACAGTGTAATCAATGTAATGAATGCAGAAATAAATAAATAAAATGAAGCAGGCTTTGCCTCACAGCAGATATTTGCATTACATCCATGAGGATTTGTTGTTATTTTTAAATTAGCTGCAGGAGAGCTTTTTTATTGCCTCTTAAATGCAAGAGAAACAGTCAAACCAAATAAAATTCCATTTTTAATAACCAAATATTACACTAACAAAGGTCAAGCATATCTATTTCTATTCTTACATGCATGCAGATTTTGATACAGGGAAACCTTTAATTTTCAATTAAAAATGAAAACAATGCTTGCCCTACATTTTGACTATTCAGTTCTCCCACAAATACAGAAGATATTAAAACTGCATTATACTTACGTTTGCCTAATAAAGAAAATAAACGCAAAAGGTTTAATGGCATATCACTCAGTTTTTCTGACTATTTTATTGCTTATATTGATACCCTATTAACCAAAACAGCAGCCAAGAGCCAAAAAGTAAACCATGTATTATGTATTACAGTGGAAAAAAAAAATTGAACTTTGGAGTCAGATGAAATGATTTTGAGTCTCAACATAATCACTTACGAGCAAGGTGATTCTGAACAAGTTTCTTAGCCTCATCTATAAAACAGAGGTAATGATAGCTATTTCTTATGATTGTATGGCTTAAATAAGAAGCGAGGAGAGCATGTGGATGGCTTCTGCACATAATAAGTACTCAGTTGTTATTTTTGTTATTAAGCTGCTACTTCATAAAACTAAAATTTTACTCACAGGAAAACCATGGAGATAATAACCAAGGACCTATTTTCTCTTGTATACATGGCTCTAAATATCTTACTTTTCCTAATTCTGAGTACGAATTTGTCATTCATTCATCCAGCAAATATTTACTAAATTCCAACTATGTGTCAGGCATTGTTTCAAGCATTGAGGATACAACAGTATTTGTTTACGACACAAATCAAAACATTGTGGGCTCTCATGGGCGATATAAAAGGTACATAACTAAAAACTACAGTTCGCTAAATAGTAATGAAGGCTAACAGGAAAAAAGAATAGAAACTGCTGTGGTTGGGTGTGAGGGTCCAATGTGACCTAACCTGAGAAAGTGGTATTTAAGTAAAGATATTCAAGAAGCAAAGGGAGGAACTATGTAAAGTGGTTGCATTATAGTTATATAAGGCTCATTAAGATCTTGAAGGCTCATTTAGAGTTCGAAGTATATAGAAATTCAAAGAGCACCAAGGACTAGGACCTGGACCCTCTATCATTTAGAAATCAGAGAAATGGGAGGGGGGGAAGCAGCAAAGAAGACTAATGAAAAAAGGTCAGTGGGATAGGAGAAAAGTTAGGAATAGTAGTTGTCCAGAAAGCCAAGCAAGAAAAATGCAAAGGATTTTTCTTGCTTTGAGCAAGAAGCATGCATCAGAGCAAAGGAAGAGTTCAGTGGTATGAAATATTTTAGAAGCATCAAGTAACATGAGAACTGAGATTTGGATTGTATTTAACAATTTGGAAGTCATTGGAGACCTTGATAAGAGATGTTTCACTAGAGTGGTAGGGCAAAAGACAGATTAGGACTAATTTAATTAAAAAAAATTGAGGCAGAAAGTGTAGAGAATGCTTTCCAGAGGTTTTATAGCGAAACTAAGGAGAAAAACTAGTGGTGATAGGAAGAAAATAAGTTAGGAAGAGTTTGTTGTTTTTAAGATGAGAGAAGTTCCAGCACATTGTATACGGATGGGAAAACATCTCAATATTTATAGCGGCACTATTAACAATAGCCAAACTATGGAAAGAGCCCAAGTATCCACGAACTGATGAATGGCTAAGGAAGATGTGGTGAATATATATGCAATGGAATATTACTCAGCCATCAAAAAGAATGAAATCTTACCATGTGCAGTAACGTGGATGGAGCTAGAGTGTATTATGCTAAATGAAATAAGTCAGAGAAAGACAGGTACCTCTGATTTCACTCATATGTGGAATTTAGGAAACAAAACAGATGGACATGTAAGAAGGGAAAAAGAGGAATGAGGGGGAGGCAAACCATAAGAGACTCTTAAGGATAGAGAATGAGGTGAGGGTTGATGGAGAAGGGTGCGTGTGGGGATGAGCTAAATGGGTGATGGGTATTAAAGAGGGCACTTGTGATGAGCGCAGGGTGTTGCATCTAAGTAATGAAAAACTAAACTCTAGTTCTCAAACCAATATTACACTATATGTTAACTAACTAGAATTTAAATAAAAATTTGGAAGAAAAAACGTATTTAAGGCACATGCTTTAGATCAATTAATAATTCAGAACTGTAGGGGCACCTGGGTGCCCAGTGGGTTAAAGCCTCTGCCTTTGGCCCAGGTCATGATCTCAGGGTCCTGGGATCGAACCCCACATCAGGCTCTCTGCTCAGTGGGAAGCCTGCTTCCCCCTCTCTCTCTCTCTGCCTGCCTCTCTGCCTACTTGTGGTCTCTCTCTCTCTGTTAGATAAATAAATAAAATCTTTTAAAAAAATAATTCAGAACTGTAATTCTTAGACTCCTTGGTGACTTGGTAGAGATCTTCCTGAATCAGCCCGTTCACAATTTGGGGCTGGTTGGAATTAAGAACTTCAACTGAAAAAAAAAACAGAAGATACCTCCCCTTCATATAATGTACATGATGACTATAGCTAATACTGCTGGATGGTATATTTGGAAATTGTTAAGAAAGCAAATCCTGGGAATATCTGAGTGGCTCACTCAGTTAAGCATCTGACTCTTGATTTCAGTTTAGGTCATGATCTAAGGGTGAGATCAAGCTCCGCACAGGGCGAGGAGCCTGCTAAAAATTCTCTCTCCTCCTTTCCCTCTGCCCTTCCACCCCACACTTCCCCCCTCACTCTAAAATAAATAAATAAAATTTAAAAAAAAAAAAGTAAATCCTGACAGTTCTCATCTCAAAGGAAAAATATTTGTATCTATTTAAGATGATGCATCTCAACCAAACTATCTGCACGGGACACTTTGTAATATATGTAAATCAAGTCATTATGCTGTCCACCTTAAACCTATACAGTGTTAAATGTCAACTACATCTCAGTAAAACTGGAAAAAATCAAAAATTTTTAAAAAAGAAAACCTGATGATGTAGGCAAAAGAGAGGACAACTGTTATAGCAATGACCTTGAGTAATTATAAAAAGGAATGTAAGCTGGTACAAAATAGATAGTAACGAAAGATGGGAAAACAGTGTATGTCGGTGCTAAGGCTCAATGGTAGATATGGCAATGGAATATTACAGACATTCTTTTTTGCATGCTTCTAATTTCTCAGTAATATAAAAAGCAAAATCAATAGCTAAAAGTAAAGTCTTTTGGATTTGAAAAAGTAGAATAAGGTATGAAATAACAGTCTAGGAGAGAGAATAAGACAAATGTGGGAATGCAGTGAGACAATCTGGCAGAATTGAGTCTCAAAGGAGATAAGTGATGACAAATTTAAGAAAAAATCATGAATGGATAAATAAAATATGATATATACATACAGCCCTAAAAAAGAACACAATTCTGCACAATGCTACAACACGGATGAACCTTGAAGCCTTCATGCTAAGCAAAATAAGCCAGTCACACAAGGGCAAATATCGTATGATTGTGCTTACATGAGGTACCTAAAGTAGTCGAAAGTAGAATGGTGGCTGCCAGTAGGTTGGGGAGTTGAGGAGTGAAGAGCTATTGTTTAACGGATACAGATTCTAATCTGGAAATATGAAGAAGGTCTGGTGATGGATGGTGGTGGGGGTTACATTAACAGTGTAAAGGCACTTCATCCCAATGAATTGTACACTTAAAAATGGTTAAAATGGTAAATATTATGTTAAATATGTTTTGTCACAATACAAAATGCAATTTGTCAAGCAACAATCATGATTTAAAATCATAAAATAAAATAAAATCAAACAGCACGGTTTTGTGTTCTTCTGCAGTCATGTTTAGTCGTGCAGACACAGAGCACGGGGAGAGCGGGGCTAAACAGGCTTTTTCATGGTCAAGTAAGAAGTGATTATAATGATAAAGGATGTGATGTAAGACAAAAAATGAGGGAACTGAAGGCACAGAGGTTACAGGCACTAAAATGCTGGTAGAATTATACCCAGTAAAATTCTGAAAAATTATTGGAGCTGAGATAGTCAAGAGTGTGAGAAAAAAATAGGAGCATGACCATGGGAGTGAATGATTTAGGCAGAGCTAAAGACAAAAGTCAATAGAGAAGAGAAAATCAAGGAACTGAGAAACCAGGGTATCGGAAGTATCATCTACACAGATACTGAAGTTACTAAGAATTAAAACAACCATATTGTTGTAAAGAGTGTCAATCAGCCAAGAACTAAACATTTCAGGGAATAGAAGGTAGCAGAGTAGTGGTGAGGCAGATGATGGCACAAGGTGCAATCACAGATGATTACCACAAGGAAGGGGGGGCAGTAATATAATCTGATGAAATGAGATTTAAAAGTGAATGTTTGTAAGGAATGGGGATGATCTGAAATCAGCCAAGAGGACATATAGTCCATCTTCAGGCCCAGTGGTATAAGATAAATGAAAGAAAATATAGCTATTACTTTGAGGAGGGCTTTGGCGGAAGAAGTATTCAGATCCATTTAGAATATGATATTAATGTTATGTTCAGAAAAGAGGTTAGTGATAAAGGGGATTTGTCAGTAAATCATGTTACGCTCTAATTGGCCAAAGACAAGGAGGAACAAACCTGTAGTCCAATAAAATCAGATTCACTGACTTGATGCAGCAAGGGAAGGTACTCCAGAGGAATCATAGAATTCAGCTTTCAACAAGAGGGAGGGGAAAGCATGCTTTATAAGGGCTGGGTTCTTGCCTGAAAGATTCTAGAGAACATCTAAGGGAAGCAAGGATCACTTCTGGATTGGTTGTAGTTTCTGAGGTAAAATTTGGATAAATAAGAATTAACTAGGGATTAAATGCTATTATAAAGTGAGGGTGGCTTAGTAAATGGTTGTCTCCAATAATAGATGAGTATAGTAACATAGGTCTAAAACGCAATAGTCACTCAGAAGGGAGAATTCTTGTGGCATTTGACAGTTGATGAACTCTGTAGACATGCTGTGTCCTACTAACTTTGTAGCTACACTTACCCCCAGCTGACCTCCCAAATGGCAGGGATGCTTTTCAATCTGAGCTGATAGTCACTCTCTCAGCCCCAGATAGGCTTTGCCTCCTTCATTGAGCATGACTTCCAGAAGGCACATTGGAGGAGATTCAGAAGTGAGAGTTGGGGCCAAAAAGAACATATCTTGGACGGAGAGGATTAAAGCATAGGAAATGAGTGATGACCTGGAAAGCATTGGCTTCTTGTCCTGATTATTAGTCCTGATTTTCCTGAGACACACTCTGGGGGAAAGTTTCTGAGTATCTGATGGAGTGGAGAAGGTTGGAGGCTTCTCTATAGCTCTCAGAATCCAGGCTTCTTCTGAGGAAGGCCTATAGAGAGGTGGACCTATTTGGAAAACACTGGCTCTCTCTTGACTTCTCTTGAGAAAGTAACAAATGAGCAAAAAACAAGGCTAATATAGGTATTACCCCATAGTGAAGAGAAAAGAAAGTAGAAGAGAAAATAAAAATTATAAAACAATCAAATTTCAAAATACAGTTTGGAGTTATGTGATATAAAGGCAAATAGCCCAATACGCAGTATATTCCCTGAAGTCATCACAGTGTTATAGCAGAGTGTAACTGATATTCATAATGATGCTCCTGAATTACCAATAAAATGGAAAATTATGGTGACTATGCTCTTTACAAGGCAATAAGGTAGAGCCAGAATATATTTTATATTTCCTTCTGTTCACAATAAATAATCCATCAATCCTTTTTCACTAGCTTCTTCAACCTTTAAATATATTTTTAAATGATTTCCATCAAGAATATTTTTAAAGTGTTGAGAGAAAAGGTTAAACCCTCAACTACACAGAAAACTGGACTCTATAGACAAACTGTTACCCCAAAGGTTGTCCAGTGAGTGGAATGGAACATGATATGCTCCCATGTTCACATTCTACCTCTCAACAGATTGTAAGAGAACAGTGTCTTCTACCAACACCACCCTTAAAAAAAAAAAATACTGGAGAGTTCAATATAAAACAGTCCTTGCCTACTGGCACAACGTAACACAGATTTATAACATTAAACTCACCTTTGCATAGTGCTTGTCAGTTTACTTCCTGCTTTCATATGCATTCCACCATGGATTTTCATAAATACCCTGTGAAGACATGTAATCTCATTTAGCAAAGGTAGAAGCTGTGCTTCAGGGAGTTTAAGAAACATGTACAATATCCCATTTCTAATGAGTGGAGGCTGGACTTCCATTCATGTCTCATCCTTCATATCCAAACAACCCCTTGGGCAAGGGGAAGAACAGGGAGAGATTATATGAATGCTTTTGGAAGGGCAACCAAAACCCAGCTCCCCTCCTACAGTCAGGGTAAAAAGGACTAGTAGGAGAGAGCAAGAGAATGAGATGTCTACACCTCAAACATAGGTCAGATACTGGGAACACACAAAGTAGGCTGGGGCAAGTTTCCATCTTATTTTGAACACAATGGATAAAGCCTAAATTCTAGCCCTGCAATTGATCTCACTCAGGCAGTACTCATCTGAGTTTGACCTCTGAATACTCGTGTTGGTCTGATTTGACTTGAACCGTAATCCTATATCTAAATTTGGTGTTTTTACATTGACCAAATTATATAAGTTCATTTTATATACAAATTGGATGCTGTTTAGTATGTCTTGTGTGGAAATCCTGTCTTTATTTTCACTGTTCTTATATTTTATTACTTTACTCCTCTGGCAATGTACCGGTTGTGTCTAAGGCGGAATAAGATCTCCATTTAAATAAAAGATCCCTAAATATTATAAGCATATTTCCCTGATTCCTCTAGAAATTATCTTCCCAGATCATTGTAGGCAAATACACTAACCTACATATCCAAATGAGTATTTAAGAAACCTAAGGACTCTTTTGAAAATACGGGAGATAAATAGACGTTTATTAATGGACAAGGAGAACAAGTGGAATTGAAATGTAAGCACTACAGTTTATAATGTACCTTAGATATGCTCAGAATACTGTATTAGTCTCAGTATTCTCAGAATACTTATTGCTTTGCTTAGATACAGTAAGTGTTTGCTGTATACCAGATTCTGCCCGCATGTGGTTTGCTGGAAGACACATCCATGTGAAGAAACGTGATATGAATTCTATAGGGTATGGAAGAAACACAAAACATAAAATGGTAAATTATATACTAGATTATGGGAAAAGTTGTATCAGCAAAAATACCTTATGCTCCGAATCTTGAAAAAGGATAGATTGTCTGCTATGGAAATTGAGAGGAATGGAAATTACTGGAGGAGTGTGTTCATGATAAAACTGCCCATGACAGGAATCCAAAAATATGGAATAGAGCAGACAGCTAGGTTAGGAGAGAAACAAGAAAGACCAAAAACCCCTTGTGTCATAAAAATGAGCTAGAATTCCATCCTTTCAACAATATTCTTATTAGCCAGGGCAAGCTAACTGTTATAATAACTCTCAATTTCAGTACTTTCAAAGCAATTTCATAGCAATATTGTAAATTATGCAAATGTAATAATACATGGGTGGGTGGTAGGGTAATGTTTGCAATGGCACGGTAATGAACTAATTGTCAGATCTTGCTCATTGCCCTTAATTTTTATTTGCTTGATGTTTAACATCTTTTCCTGTGGGCCAATGATTCAAGATAATTACATGGTTCCATTTTTGTTAAGTATCCAAGTTCAATAAGTATGTATTGGAACTGAAAGATTTATTCTACACCTGTTGGGAATACTTTATAATAATTCTTGAGTATCTAGCATCCTCCAGGGTCTGAGGTAAGTGCTTTGTATATATGTAATTTCATCCTCAAAACACTTGTATTAGGTAATACCATTTTTCGCATTTCTCAAATGAAGAAACTAAGGCTCAAAAATAGTTCATCCACGGGGTGCCTGGGTGGCTCAGTCGTCAAGCGTCTGCCTTCGGCCCAGGTCAGATCCCAGGGGCCTGGGATCGAGCCCCGCATCGGGCTCCCTGCTCGGCAGGAAGCCTGCTTCTCCCGCTACCTTTCCCTCTGCTTGTGTTCCCTCTCTCACTATGTTTCTCTCTGTCAAATAAATAAAATCTTAAAAAAAAAAATAGTTCATCCAGGGTGACACACTTTATGAATGGCACACTGGAACTTGAACCCAGGTTTCACAAATAACAAAAACTGTATTCATAGCATTAAACTACTACTAGGAACACAAATAATTACAGTTCTTTCCTTCAAGCAGTGCATAATTTAGTGGAATAAACAGTTGGGTGCAAAATAGACAATAGATACACACTATAAGGGCACATTAGATAAAAATCTGCCACAAAATTGAGCCACTGGGGAATGTTTTCCATGGAATGGAACCTTAAAAATGAAAGATAAAAAGGAGAAGGATATTTCAGGTGAAATAAAGAGAGGCATAATGTCTGTGAAAAACCACAAGTAATTCCATGGAACTTAGAGGGCCTGATGGATGGCATCAGAACCTTGCATTAAGACACATACTGTTCACAGACTATTGGAGCCTCTTGGTTGGGCCGTTAGACATACTCTACCTAGCATCAATTTAGTAAAAAAGAATATAAAGTTAGAGGTCAATGGCTTGCTAAAATCCCTAATATGAGCTGTAAGAAGAGCCTCCAGTAAAATATGATCAGGAAAGTATATGGTTTCTAAGAGCTGCAAACTTCTGCTGATATGGACCATGAATGCATTGGTCTCTGTCTAGGGCAGTAAGTACAGTTTACCCTTTAATACCTCTAGGCTTTCACCATTAGTGGTCAGCCATTTCAAGTTTATATACCCAAAAGGGTAGCTATTAAGTGATCCAGCATAACTGTATTTAGTAAAGTTTGTAGAAACATCAGAAATGATCAGACAGGTTTTCTGAATTATCATTTTCAGGATTGTGGAATACCGTTCAATGTTATAAATTCTAGCAAAAGAGACAGACCCAGAAAAATCAGTGGAGCTATTAAGAGAAATAAATAAAATTCAACAGAGTTGTCTGGGTTGTAGAGTACTGGGCTAGCAAGAATGATTCAGCACTAACTTTAAAAAGTTATTAATTGGGGCATTTGGGTGGCTCAGTCAGTTCAGCATCTGCCTTCAGCTCAGGTCACTATCCTGGAGTCCGGGGATGGAACCCAGAGTTGCACTCCCTGCCCAGCAGGGAGTCTGCTGCTCCTTCTTCCTCTGCCCCTCCCCCCAATTCTCTCTCTTTCTCTCTCAAATAAATAAGTAAAATCTTCTTAAAAATTTAAAAAGTCGTTAATTTTTAAATTTTAAGTTAACCTCCAAGTAACCTTGAATAAATCCTCAAGACTAAGATGTTCAGTTTTACAAACTTTGTGTCACCAAAACAATTCAACTCCCTCCCCGCAAGCACCTCCACCAATAGGGGGAAAACTGTATGATTTCCATGTAGAGTTTGCTATTTTGGGCCCAGGTATTTATACCCCTCCCCAAACATGCTCCTGTTTAGGCAAACGAAACAGAGATTGAGCAAAGAACTGTGCCATAATAGAGCTCAGAGAGGCTATTTCATGTGTCTCTGAACTAGAGACCAAGAGCTGTGGAATCTCTACTTATTTTTCTCACCCATTGATGCACACATCTATAGTTTTAACATATCTAATTTTTTTTTAAATCCCTGCTGTCAAAATAATGAAGATACAACACTTGGAACAAACAGCTTGTTCCATGTACAAGTTAAATTTAACCTCTCAGATTAAATTTTGTATTGTCCTACAAGTACCTTCCTAATTACTAGCAACATTCTACAGTGGAAAAGGCAAATCTTTCACAACTACTATCCCTTTATGTTTAGTTCCATAAATCCCAAGAAATGTATCCTGACTTCAACTGGTCAGTTATAAATCGGGCTATGTAGAGAGGCAGAAAATAAGAGGGAAAAAGGTGACTTATTTGATAAATGAAAGAGAATATCATAAAAGTCGAGGTGTAGGAAAATCATAAAGGATAAAGCAGCAATATAGGATTCATTTCTCTGGCATATATTACTTCCCAACTGAAATTGTAACTAAGCTTCAACAAGCCATTCCTCCATGTATAATCCAGCTGCCTCTATTCATTAGGGCACACAATAAAACCAGTTAAATCTACAGAAATTAGCCCACTGCCACACTTCCTTTCTTGTCAAATGAATCCCCTGATTGGAGGCAATGTCATGAAGAATACTAAGGCAAGGGCTAAGGCAACCCATAACAAGCTATCCCATAGCATAAATGCACTAATATTGGTGCATTAGAAGTAGAATTAGCAGAAGCACATTGGGCAAGAAATACAAATCCATACCCAGATCATGAAAGACTAAGTTTTGTCCCCCCC
>CM053607.1:66080864-66110539 GCA_028646535.1 Procyon lotor
TATAAACCAGGAGACAGAAACAGAGAAAGACAGAAAGAGAGAGAAAGAGAGAGAGAGAGGGAGGGAGGGAGGGAGGGGGGAGCATTGTGTAGACTACCTAAAAGGAGCTGTGAATTTTGGACAAAGGATACATTCATTTTCTGGCCTGGCGCAATGCCACAGTATAGAAACTAGAGGAATAGGGGCGCCTGGGTGGCTCAGTGGGTTAAAGCCTCTGCCTGCGGCTCAAGTCATGATCTCAGGATCCTGGGATGGAGCCCCGCATCGGGCTCTCTGCTCAGCAGGGAGCCTGCTTCCCCCTCTCTGTCCCTGCCTGCCTCTCTGCCTACTTGTGATCTCTCTCTGTCAAATAAATAAATAAAATCTTTAAAAAAAAAAAAAACTAGAGGAATAATTTTCCTCTCTCTCTCTCTGATCTATACTGCAAATGCTCCCACTGTCCAAACCCTAATTGAAGCCAGAGGACAAGAAACCCCACTAAGGCAGTCCATCCAGTGTAGCCTCTCAGGGCACAGTAAATGGTAGAAAAGGATAGAGAGTGGATCTGGATGGTCAAAGGCAAGATCTTGCATAGTAACTGAAATTCTCCATTCTGAACAAATTCAATCAAGGCCAAGCAACACACATTGTTTTTCCCAGTCATTCCCCTCCCTAGCAATATTTTCACCTATACATTTGCAGATCCTTAAGAAGTAAGTCAAGCTATGTACTTAGAATAAAAATTAGCAGTGCTGTTATGTTTTATTATTAGATCCTGTGCTCTGAGTACAAATAAGAACAAAACTTAAATCAGTAAACATAAAATCCTGGTAAATACTATAATCAAAGTACTTTCATTCAGAATAATTTTTCATCTTCTAGCTAAATAAAGAGATAAGAATAAAAAAGGATAAGATATTTATATCTCATGTATTTCTATAATCATTTACTATTTTCCCATCTTCTCTATATTTTTATTCTTTTGAATAGCTTTATTTGTGGTCTATTTTAAAGATTATCTTCTTTCAATGTAAATATAATACCTGTGTTTTCAGTAAACAAAACTTATTTCAATATCTGTCCCTAATATGTAAATCATTTTGATCCATCTCATAAAGGCATACATTCAAGGTACATAAACAGAAGAGCAAATAAAAACTATGAAAGGTTAGCTGGTAGTTCCAGGTAATATAATTCTAAAATATACCTAAAATCTCTGCTTAAAAAATAAATAAATAAGTAACACATTGATTAGAGTATTAGTTGATGAGATCTTTGTTAAAGTGATACAGATCACTTTTGTTAAAAGATACAAATAAGTTATTTCTCAAAGGGAGCATTGTTCTGATTAAACTAAGTGTTTAAGTAATCAAAATTAGCATTCTGATTTTATAACAATAATTGGATATCCACCATGTAACAGATACTATGCTAGAAGGTGCTAGTCTAGTTGAAGAAACTAATTTTGAAGCAATTACTTATAAATCCATGTGAATCAAGGAATGATCTATCAAATCATGCCTCAAGCCCTTCCTAACAACTCACTTTTTCACAACTGTGTAACTTGATTTTTATCTGCTCTTCTCACTTTTCTCCATCTTCCCCAAAAATATGTTCTCTTTTTTCTATCCAATCATATTTCATCTTCAAAGTTTAACTCAAGCTCTGTGTGATAGAGACTGCCATCTCACCACCAGATTAATTCTTACCTTCCTGCTGGGAATATATTTTTACCAAACTTCTCTGCCTCCCTTGCTCCCAGTTGGGGCCCTAAGAATGAGGACTGGCCAATGAAATGTGAGTGAGGTAGGATGATATACCCATTATACTGAATGGGTATAACCTATGAAGAGTCCTGAAAGCACCGCTTCATGCTCTTTTCTACAACCAGGAGACCAGGATGGTGATATACAGATTAACTTTAGAAGCCATGTATTAAAGCTGCAACTTCTGCCACTGGCCTGGATTTTTGATAACTATATGGAACCAAAAAGCTCTTGAACTGTTACATAAGCAAGCAACAAATTTCCATTATGTTGAAACTTACATTTGGAGTTCTATTCATTACAACAGTTGGACTGACTCTAATCTGCCTCTTCCATTAAACTACTTATGGTCATTCTCACTCAAACACATCGAGCCTTTGTATATTATACCATATCTTACAACACCCATTTGTGATCTCATTTTTTTTTTTTTGGTATAACATTTTATAGGTAGCTTTCTTGTATTTTCTAGTTCCTTAATTCCTTAAACCAGGAATCATCTTATTCATGAGCATAAACCAGGTGTTTGAGCATAAAGGGATATGATTATAAAGCAAAAGCATTAAGTAAAACTTTATTGTGTAGTGAAGTATTAATTTTCCCCAAAAAGAGATCTGCCCAACTCCTGGGAAGTAACCTTTAAACTCTTAGAATTTCCTGAATGGTAAGAGGGTTTTGGTATCGAGATAGTTTATGCAACCTGGTAGACTCTTGGTGAGTTTCTAGATATATTATCTTAATGAGATAACTCAAGATGTTAGCTGGAAACATCAGAAAGACTAACCATGTGCTCTGAGTTGGAGTTTTGAACCATGTGATAGCAGCCTGACAACCAAGGACCTGAAGGGTTTGGAGACTGAGTTCAGCCATGTGGGTAATGATTTGGTCAATCATACCCTGGTAATAAAGCCTCAATAAAAACTCCAGACACAGAAGCTTCCAGGCTTGGCAATACCACATTGTCACACACTGATGCTGCAAAAGTAACATGCCACTGGGGACATGGAAACTTCAAGCTTAGAACCCCCCAAATGCACATTCCTTCCACATGTCTCTTCCTTTGTCCCATTCTGATTTGTACATTTTTTCTGTAATAAAACCATAATCATAAATGTAGAACTTTCATGAGTTCTATGATTCACTCCAGCTAATTTTCATTTCTGAGGGAGTCCATGGAGACTCTAAAGTTGTAGCCAGCTGATATGAAGTCAGGATGGCCCTGGGGACTCCCAAACTTCCAGCTGGTGTGTCAGAAGTCCTGCATGGATGTGGCCTCCAGACTGGAGGATTATGCCCTTAACCTCAAGTTTAGCTAACTCTTAGTACTTGCAAATTCTAAATTTGAATTAAAAAAAATTCAGTGTGAACTCACAATTTTTTTACTCTTATAAAATAAACTTTATTTATTTTCACACTCTATCTGCTGAAAAGGCCTAGAAAAAATGACTACCTAGTAGTAACAATCCCTCTAGTTCCCAGATCATGATTTTTAAATAACATTCCTGAGTAGACTTCTTTGATTATTCCATATCTAGAACATAAGTATACACCACAGATTGGATCATTTTCCTGTGCTAGAAAGTAAAAAGCTATCAAAGACAAATGGGGCCAATATCAAAAGGACATAAAAGTCAACATAAAGGAGCTCACAATAACCTCAAAATAGGACAATTTGAACATCATAACAACAACAATAAATTGAAACACATCATATTCAATTATAAAAACAAAACTTCATGACTTCATAATTATATTTTTCTAAAGAAACTCAATGATCACTTTTTAATTAGATTAGATATTAGATATTTCTAGGGCACCAACTCCTTATTCTGAACACTGAAAAATAAAGGGGGAAATTAAGCATTTTTCTTCTTTTCTTGTACAAATACAATTCTGCAGAGCAAAGTAGTTGAGGTGATAATTTTATTTAAAGGAAACTTCCAGGTAAAAAATACAGAAGGAATAACCAAATTAGAAAGTCATCATTATTATTTCTCTTGCCTTTCCTTCCTCTTCTCCTTTTCCTTCCACTTCCCCTATGCTTCTCTTCCCTCTCACACCATCCTCTCTTTCCTTACCAAACAATTCAATCCTAGAGTCATTAGTTTGGCCACTGCAAGGAGGTACCCAGACTTGAGGGCGGGGGAGACCCACGCTATTCCAGAGTGGAATGTCCTAAGCAGGTTAGGTGTTTTCGTTGTCTACTGTTGCATAGCAAGTGACCTTAAACTGAGAGACTTAAAACCACACATCTGTTATCTCACAGTTGCTTTGCATCAGGAGTCCAGGCACAGCTTAATTGGGTCTTCTACTTAGGGTCTCACAAGTTTGATAGACATCAAGCTCTCAGCAGCAGCTGTGGTTTTATCTGACTAGAGAAGGATGCACACTCATCTCACTCAAGTTGTTAGCAGAATTCAGTTCTCTCTAATAGTGTAAAGGAATCAGTTTCTGCTGGCTATTGACAGGAGGTCACCGTCAGCATCTAGAGGTATTACACGGTTCCTTTCACACGGGGTTCCCCAACATGGACACTTGCTTCCTTATAGCCAGCAAGGGACTGAGACCTCATCAGGAGGGCCCTACAATCTTAAGTGATGTAATTAGGTACTCATATTCACACAATAATCTATATCCCATCACTTTTGCCATATTCTATTAGATTGAAGCAAGTCACAGGTCCCACCCACACTCAAGAAGAGGGGAATCATACAAAGAACTAGACACAAGAAGGCATAGATCATGGGGCTACCTTAAGAGTCTGTCCACCACACGGTGCTGTGAATTGTGTAAGACTAATGATTCACAGACCTGTACCTTTGAAGCAAATAATACATTATATTAAAGAAAAGAATTAGTCACTGCTATAGTTCATATTTTTGGAAAAGCAATTATTACAGTGGTTCAGGTTGCAGGAGCTGAATGTACCAATCATTAAAATCTTTTTTTTTTATTCAGGTCATTAAAATATTAAAAAAAAAAAAAAGAAAAGAGTCTATCCACCACAATAAGGATAATGTTCGTATAAGAGGGCCGTTGTATTTGGGGTGTCAGAATTCAAACTACATGCAAATGAGTCACCTGTTACAGGGAGCCCAAGCCTGAGAATGCATCCTCACATGGGGGTGATGTCAGAATCTAAGTAAAGTGAGGAGAACATCCCCACATGGCAGGGACAACAGAGTCTGAGCAGAATGAGGAGGACGTCCTCACACAGTGGGGATATCAGAGCGTGAACAGAGTTAGAGGTTACCCACCCACTGAGGTGGGCCACTATGGGGAGAGAGAGAGCATGAACAGTTGTGAGGGGAACTTCAACACCCAGAATGGTAAGTCATGGGGTATCAGACTCAAGCAGACTGAGAAAGTTGTCCTTTGGAGAGATGGCTTGAAAAGGGCTGTCAGAAATGGCACAGGGTAAAGAAGATGTCCACGCAGATTCTCCGACTGGCTAAAATGTCAGAGCTCAAGCTGGGGGAAAAGCATCTGCCCAGAAAAGGGTTACAGGAGTAATGGGCAATTGGGCACATACGGAGAAGTAATCAAAAAAGTTTAAAAAAAATATCCCTCAGAGAAAAGAGGGAGAGAATCAGAATAAATCCTGTGATGTTAGATGACAGTAGAAGTATTAGAGTGATTTTGAAAATATTCAGATATAAAGAGAAATAAATGTTGATACAAATATGTTTGTATACATCCATATAGGTATGGAGCTCTGTTCACTGAAAGGACCTGCGAACAGGGATGTTCCAATAGCATTGAGGATCCCCAGTATCCAGTCTTGGTTTTTAAATACTACTCTCCACAAAAGGAACCAGAGATCCTAGGAGAAATAGCTGCTTCCAAATCTGAGCAATGAAAGGTCATGGTATGCCTGGACCACCTTATATCAAAAAGTAGGGAAGTACTCGAAAAATAACAGGGACATGTCAAAAGGACACAGGGCCAATTTTCAAGGAATTCTAGTCAAATGGATTTGATTATAAAAATTTAAAAAAAATAAAAATAATATAAAATAAAAATAATAATATAATGAGATTATAACTCATTGAGTAAAATAAGAGATTATGTATGAGTCCATATTGCTATCACTTAATAAATGCATTTAACATTTCATGAAAGAGTACAGTATTTAAATAGTTTCAAAGTACGTCTCATAAAATATTAAGTAATTGCAAAGGGTTAAAGACTACAGGGGAGAAACTTGACAAACCCCATCTTCCTTAATCAAGTGATGAAAGAGAACATCATCAGCAATGGGGCAAATCAAAACCATGAGTCACCGGATAGGATGCACGAAGAACATCGCTTTTGTTGTATTTCCACCAAAAATGCATAACCTGAATCCACTCACCAGGAAATACCAGCCAAACACAAGTTGAAGGACATCTGACAAAATAAGTGGCCTATAATCTCCAAGAAAGCCAAGGCCATGAAAATCAGAGTGACTAAGAAACCGTTCCAGATCAAAGGAGACCAAAGAAACTTAAAGATAACTCATGATCCTGAACTGGATCCTTCTGTTAAAAACAACATTACTGAACTATTTGGCAAAATTTGAATGAGGTTTGGGATTAGATGATGGTAGTATATCAGTATTAATTTGCTGATTTTGATGTTTCAGTTGTGGTTATGTAGGAGAATGTCCTTGTTGTAGGAAATACATACTAAAGTATTAGAGAATGGTTGGACATCACGCCATTTAGCAAACTTTGAAAGACATAGGAAGAAATAATCTTTTTTCTGTACTGTACTTCCAACTTTTCTTTAAGTTTAGGATTTATTTTTTTATAAGCTTTTAATAGGGGTGCCTGTGTGGCTCAGTCAGTTGAGTGTCAGACTCTGGGTTTCAGCTCAGGTTATGATCTCAGGGTCAGATCAAGCCCTGCCTCAGGACCCCCTCTCAGCAGGGGGTCTGCTTGAGATTTTTCTCTCTCTCTCTCTCAAATAAATAAATAAATCTTTAAATTAAAAAAAAAATTACAACCACAATTAAATGATTTTTCAGGACAATAACTAACAATAGGTGCTAAAACTACAAAGTATCTTGTACCTGTAGCATCTTATAGTTTAAAGTCCCATATGGTCTTCTGTAAAATGGAGGGTTTAGGCTAACTCCACCTAAACCAACTGACTAATCTGAGTGTCATTAATCACTAATCAACAAAAGAGACCAGGCTTCATGATGTGAAGTAGTACAAAGCACACAGTAGCCACTATGAAATATTCTACCCTCACAGTTTGGATCTGAGTCTCATACTGCCTTGAGTTCTAATGACCAGTGAACAGGAAACAGGGAAGAAAGCAGATTTAATAACACCACAAGGAAACAGTCAAATCCAGAATGTGAAAAATTTTACCAGGCAATTAACTGGTTTCTCCCACAAATCAATTATTTAAAAAAAAAAGTGATACATAAGGGAAGACTTTAGTACAGTAAGAGACTAGATGGAGACATAATAACTAAATGTAACTATGGACTTTTTTTATCTTGATTTCAAAATGACATCACTGTGGTCATGAGAAAAACTTAAAGATTTGAAGGAATTATTGTTAAATTTGTTAGAAATGATTACTATATGATAGCTGCATTTTAAAATTCTCTTTATACGTTAGAAATGCAGAGCAGTGTATTTATACATAGAATAGTATGATGGTTCAGATTAATTTTAAAATAGATCGACAAGGTAAAAGGTAGTAAAACATTTGGCAAAAGTTGATAATTTTTGAAGAGGGGTGTAGGTTCCTTATACTAGTCTCTCCTCCTCTGTGTATTTTTTATAATTTACATTTTGAAAAAATTAAATACCTATGTAAAAAAATTAGCCTGTTCCTTTTCTTAAAATGCCTTGAATATAGTTATTCTGCTTTGAAGATATATACAGGACATCAAAGGTTCAAATGGAAATTTGGGCAAAAGAAGAAAGGACACAGGGAAGTTTTGGCTTGTTTTAAATGGTTCAAAACTTTGAATAATATGGACTTTAGGAGGTTATATGGCATGGATCAATGGAGAGGAAAACAGCTAGTAACCTGAAGAAAGAAGGTATAAATTTGCATTACACATATATACCCTCCCTGACAAAAGGACCCTTTATTTAACACTGGGAAGACGTATTGTCAGTGATATCTTGCTAATGGAAGACTAGTGGAGCGAGATTATGGTGGGATATACTTTAGATTCTATTAAGTCCAACTTGTGTGTAGGAAATAACAAGGTGAATAATGATAGCCATAAATCACACACCTGATCAGCCTTTCAGAGACTCTTGATTCTGCACATTATGCTGCAGTCCCAAACTAAATCAGAAATTCTGAGAAGCCCCTTTGCTTCCAGCCCTGATATACAGAGTCCCAGCAGACTTTTCAGAAGGCTTAGAGTAAAGAGGTCAGTACTATCTCCAAGAGAGAGTAATTCAACTACTACAGCATGAAATTGTTGTGAGGATGTCCACAGATTTTCTACAGGTCCAGATTTTGGAACAGATGAGACCTTTGGCCTCAGAGGTCAGGGATGGGCTATCTGCTAAGGAAATCAGTTATCAAGACTTCCAGAGCCATAGGATTAATTTCTTTATATTCTAAAGAAATATAAACGTTCCAGCAAGGTAGGGAATAGATTTCTTTGTCAGATATTAATTAAAAATTTAGAAATACGTTTCATCAAAAAATCAAATTACTCAATAAACCAAAAATATTTTTTAGACTTTCTTTCAAAAACTTATTTTACTCCAATCACAAAACTCATCTTTACAGTGGAATCTGAAGAATATCTTTAACACAGTAAGCACCCAATAACTAGTCTAACATAAATGAGAGCAAGATTGCAAATAGAAGGGCATAGAAGCTCAAACCATGAATATTTCCAATTTAAAAACAGCAACACAAAAGTCCCTATTGAATTCTTTCATCAACAATTGACAGGGATCATTATGCCCAATCTAAAACTGCTAAATCTGAATATCAAAGAGTTTAATGTAGCTTGCCCCAAACCACTCAACTGTTACTACTTAATAGTAAAACAAATAGCTGCAAATTAAAAACTCAAGTTTCCAGCAGCCTTTGTGTTAGACCTTTTCTTGTCTATTTTTTCCCTTAAATGGCAGAGTAGGGGAATAAAGGTAATCTTTGGAAGTGAGATAGATGGACAGAACAATTGAAAAACAAATACAGAGTGCATCAAGTTTCCTGCAGAGGAAAGAAACATTACAGAGATAACACTGTGTGTAGAATAAATCTTCTGGGCTTAATATTTCACCTTAACTTTTTTTTCCAGCTGAAATTTATTTTAGAAAATTCAAGCTAAAGCATCTCTTTCGGCTCCAGGTGTGTCCTTTACCTTTGACCTCAATAGGAGTTCTACACATATGAAAGTAGAAATTGGCTTTTTACAGTAGATCGATAAAAGCTCTCTGGGAGTGAGCTGCATGCCTCCCAGAAACACTTCTGTCTTTACATCTCATAAAATGACCTTGATATCTAGAAGGAAAAATATTCTATATTCCCATCCACTTCTATTTGCCCGTATCACAGAAACTGCACATTGCTTATACTATGCGGTACACCATGACAGCTGGGAGAGAGATTTATCACATCCTGATACTTGTCAGTTTAGAGAAGACTTGCTGCTGTTCCGTTTCTCTTGCATGCATCTCAAGAATAGAGAAATTGGACTCAAATATTCAACATAAGTAGATATTCCATCAGAGAAGTCAGTAAATATGTCCTCTGTCCTGTTTTCTCATCTTTCCTTCCTTCATTTCCATCTTTCCTTCTCATTTGGTCTTTTCCTCACATAATTGTACAAAATTGGACATACCATATATTCCACAACTGTGCTCACTAAATTTTAGCTATCAGCACTTATTATGGATAAAAAACATCTTTGGGGGAAGTCGACACAAATAATGTACAACTTTCAAATAAATTACAGTAGATTTAAGGAAAACATTTTAGATTCTATTTCCACAAACCATAATTTCCTGGAAAATATTTAGACTCAAGGAATGCTGTCCCTGGCTTTCCATGAAATAAATGATTCCATTATTTAGCTAGCATGCCATGGCTTTGCATGAAATAAATAACTTGATGAAAACTTATGTAATGGGAATTTGGATGTCTTGATTCACATAATCTCAGAATTATACTTTTTTTTTAAAAGCCAGTAACTAGGATTTAAAAGGAAAAAAAAACACAGACCTCAGCTTAAAACTCTTGACTGTCTCCTTTAATTTTCTCAATATCTTTCAATAACTAGCTTTCAATTTAAGGCTGTGCGTGTGTATACAACTAGGGCAGCCCTATGGCAAATCCAGCGCAAACTTGGCCGTTTCCAGGCGGAACATGAAGATGTATACCTTCCTCAGCCTTATGTTAGATTATACTTCAGAACTCCCACGTCAGGCACTTTAGTTAGTGAGTTTAGGCACTTGCTAAGCCCAAAATTTAGCCAGCTCATTCTTGTATCTAAGTATTTCTTTATACATCCTTATGTTTGAATTATCTATAACTGTGCCCTCAATATGGTAGCATTAGCCACATGTGGCTATTTAAATAATCATTATAATTAAATGAAATTATATAAAATTAATTATGTATAATTAAATATATACAGATGGCTACTGGGTACCATACAGACTGACGTTATAGAATACTTCCATCATTGAAGAAGTTCTATCGGACAGAGATTATCTACATTGCTTTTAACTTTGTGCACACTACCTCTTCCCTGTCTCTGTAAACCAACATAATCTCTCTCCAGCCAAATCTCATACATTCTTCAGAGCTGCTACTCTACTGATGACTCTTATTTTAAGGCCACTTCTTATTCCAATACTGTCTGGTATTACTAAGCTTTTCTGTATAGATCTTTTCTCATCCATTATATCCATTCAATCTTCAAATATTTATCAAATACCCTGCATGGTAGGCACTGTTTTTAGTTCTGGGAGATGATATTTCAAAATAAACAAGGACATGAGCTTCTTTAAATCAGAGCCAATACGTCTTTGATTTTTCTGATACTTAGAACAAAGTAAGGACACAATAAGTGAGTGAAACAGATACTTACTAAGCAGCTATAGAAGTTTAAGTGTTAAAAAAAACCAGTAAAACAATGGAACAATAAAAATAAGGAATATTTTGACAGGAAGAAATCTCATCCCTTCCCAGTGGGTCTACATAATCTGAATGTTCTACATTCAGGTCTACACATCCTGAACATCATACATATCCTGAACATCCTGAATGTTCATCCTTCCCACTGAGTCTACTCTCTGAACCTAGTGCATCAGTTTCAGAACTTTTTTAACATCATTGAATTACTGAGGCAATTGGCAACCACATCCACTAGGCTATATGTAGAGCTCTTTCACAGAAGAGGATATTTGTTTTAATCATAACAGGTGAGGTATATTAGTTACACTAAAAGCTAAAATACTTTACCAAAGAGATTTTTTTAAATCCATGGTTATATGAGATATAGTTTACTTCTTTCTGATATAATAATCTCAAGGGGAGCGTTCAAGTTTGCTGGGATAAGCTCTGGTCCACAAGGTCCTTTGGGATTATAGGACCCTTTTATCTAGTTGCTCCATCACTCCTCTAAAGTATTGTTTTCATCTACACGCTTGAAACTGGATCAAAATCACATTATGTTGCTACTCAAAACAAGGAGCAAAAGAGAGGAAATCTGGAATATTCCTAATTTTTAAGCAAACAAGACAGGAGTTGTCCACATCACATCTATTCTCATCCCAGTGGTGATAACTTAGTCCTGTAGGAACTCTCAACCAAAAGAATTCTGGGAAGTGTAGTCTCTAGCTAGATGGCTATACACTCCCAAAGAATGGAACAGTAGGAGGAAGGGCAGTCTGCCCTTGTGAAATTATTTTAGCTGTGCTATCTAGACAAGCCGTTCTCTTAGGTTATTATTCCATTTATACATAACACATTAAAGAACTACCAAAAGAATCATAATTCTAAACATGCTCGGTGAAGAAAGTGCTATCATGTTCTGCTCTGGATTCACATTGGCATTTTCTGAAAGTTTACATATACCCTGGAATAAAACTGATAAAAAGAATGCTTACTAGTTAATAGTAGGTTTTAATAAATGCTGTTGACTTGCTATATTACTATTTTCTAAAATATGTACAATATATGACTTCAAAGAAGACCAGCAAAATGCAGCATATATAGAATTGTAAGCACACAGTTCATTTAGCATAAACTCAAATAAAACTATGAAGTACACAATATATATCATCTCTTCTTTTTCTCTATTTCAATACTCAGCATCTTCCCAAGAACAATACAAACTCTCTCCTGAAAGGCTCTTTAAATAAAAACACCAATGCTTTGAAAATTCTTCTCCCCATAGAGGAAAGATTATATCTGAAAATCCTTAATACCTGAGCATGAATTTGTTCAAGTGATACTCTCCAAGGAATATTCACACTTTAATGGAGGTCTTGGGGAAAAGAACAACTCAAATGACTGGTCTGTGGTACTTGTATTTTAGGATTTAGATTCTTATCTGAGAGAAGTACTTAAGGTAATGATCCTTACTGGCTGTTCCAAGTCATGCAATATAAGGATTATATAGGGAATATAAACCATTATAATCGGGGTGCCTGGGTGGCTCAGTCGTTAAGCGTCTGTCTTCGGCTCAGGTCATGATCCCAGGGTCCTGGGATCGAGCTCCACATCGGGCTCCCTGCTCGGCAGAAGCCTGCTTCTCCTGCTACTGTTCCCTCTGCTTGTGTTCCCTCTCTCACTGTGTTTCTCTCTGTCAAATAAATAAAATCTTTAAAAAATAAAAAAATAAGCCATTATAATCTACATACCTGCCTAAATTCACATTATGTGACTAGTAATGTTTGCATCCCCTATTTCTTGCATAGCTTCAAGTGTGTTTTTCCCTGGGCACAATGATTTCCCACCAACTATGTTTTGACACTGCTACCAGGGACAAACTATTGAGCTTCATGTTCCCTTGAACTAAATTATTATATTCTTAGAATTCTGGTTTATGACAGTGAACCAGAAAACCGTAAGAATATTGCCTACTGCCAGCCTTGAGAAATATATCTTACTTAACTCAGTCTTTAGCAATGTCGCTCAGCCTCAAATATTAATCCACCCACTTGTCCCAGCTGGAGGCAACATTGCAATTAACATGAATAGATGATAGATAGATAGATAGATAGATAGATAGATAGATAGATAGATAATAGAAAGTAATAGATTCATAGCATGCTTGGGTGGCTCAGTGAGTTAAAACCTCTGCCTTCGGCTCAGGTCATGATCTCAGGGTCCTGGGATTGAGCCCCATATCAGGCTCTCTACTCAGTGGGGAGGCTGCTTCCCCTCTTCTCTCTGCCTGCCTCTCTGCCTACTTGTGATCTCTCTCTCTCTCTGTCAACTAAATAAATAAAATCTTTTAAAAAAAATGATTCATATTCACTTCCCAAAATCCAAAGACTATTCAGCCATATCTGAAAGTTGGCAAAAACTTGTGATGGTAGTAGGAGCCTTTTAGAAGTAAAATCTTAATAAACAAAAATATGGTGTTCTGAGTTTTTACCATCCCATAAAATAACAATATATTATCACGTCTCATATTTCTGACTTGACTGGAAAAGCCAAACAGTTTTTCCTTCAAGTATCTCATTGATTACATCAAGAAAGCACCTGGGGCTAAAATCATCTAAAGGATCCATTGGAACAACATCTAAGACGGCTGACTCACATGGCTGAAAACTAATACTGGCTGTAGGCTGGGAGATCAGCTGAAGCTGTTAGTTGGAACTACTACACATGCTCTGCACATGTCGCTTAAGCTTTATAGTACCATGGCTTCATTCCAAGAGCATCTATTCCAAGAGCCCAAAAGTGGAAACTGCCATTCTTAGAAGATATAGGCCTGAAAACTGGCATAGCATCAACCCTTCCATATTCTATTATCAGAGAGGTCCCAGAGCGCAACAAGATTCAAGGAGAACACAGACTCCACTTTTCCATGGAGAAGTGGAAAAAAACTTGTGGACACCTTTAATTGGTCACACATGACTGTACACTCACTGCACATATAAGGAACAGCAAAGACATCATTAAGAACATTTTGGTGGGGGGTACCTGGGTGGCTCAGTTTGTTAGGCATCAGACTCTTGATTTTAGCTGAGGCTGTTATCACAGGGTCATGGCATTGAGGCTCACGTTGGACTCTGAGGGTGGAGTCTGCTTCGGATTCTCTCTCTCTCCCTCTGTTTCTCCCCCACGCTCTCCCACACTCTCTCTCTCTCAAAAAAAGAACAATTTTTTTTTAATTATCAGATAAGTAAACTAAATGTGATATTTCAGAACAAAATAATTTACTTTAAATTACTTCAAATGAAGTTCACCTGGCCTCTAAGGAATTATAAAAGTCCTGTTATGGTTATTACTTTGTAAGTTACAGAGCTATATTCAACAGAAGCAAAGACCTTGATAATTAAAGTGAGATTGTAAGGTAGCAATAGATATAAAAAAATAAGAACTTAGGGGCACCTGGGTGGCTCAGTAGGTTAAATATCTGCTTTTGGCTTAGGTCATGATCCCAGGGTCCTGGGATGGAGTGAGGACTCTGCTTCTCTGTCTCCCTCTACCTGATGCTCCCCCTGCTTGTGCTCTCTTGCTCACTCTCTCTCTAAAATAAATAAATAAATAAAATATTTTTTAAAAAAAGAACTTAATGGTTAAATTCAGAATACCCTAAATCGTAAATAAAGGAAAGGTGAAAAAGTCTTTCATGAAAAAGCAACAAGGATAAATTTTAATTAATATATCAGCTACCACCTGTTCATGATTCAAAGTGAATTTTAAATAGAGATCTGAATTTCTCCAAAGGTATTCTCATTAAACATAAAACATTTGTAAACAAAAAGTCACAATGGCAGAGACAGGCTGCTTGTCAGTCCCATTTCTCTTTCTGGGCGTCAGTAAGACTACATACCATAGCTCTGCCTTTCTTGCAATTACGTCTATGTGATTGGGTTCTGGTCAATGGAATGTGTGCAGAACTGATGGATGCCACTTCCAAAACTAGCTATAAAACAACCTGTACAATTCTGCATGTTTTCTCTCTTTCCTTCTTAGCTAGGCAGATCAAAGAGATACAGTGGAGCAAGCACTCACAGTACTCTCATGGGGTCCACAAAGACTAGTCACCCTCTGGTAGAGATCTGCCCTGTTCACATCTGCTGTGAGCAAGAGAAAAATCTTTCGTTGTGCTAAGTCACTGACAAGTGGTGGCTACTTGATAGAGCCACTAGTGCTAAATACACTAATTAATATAGAAAATAAAAGTTAGTATCTCACCTCCCTCTTAAAAGAGACACTGTAACCACCTTCTTTGAAATGCTCAATGTCTTTTAGAAATTCAAAGTTGACAGACACCATAGATGTCATCTGGCTGATCTGTTATCTTGATACCAATCACCACACGTTGCCGCCAATGAAGAAAACACTTAAAAACACCCAGACTCGGAGCAATACACCTTGTAGGAAGCAGGAGCGTAGAATTCTGTGTTGCCATGACAACACAAGCATAATTCCATTTCAAAAGGATCACTAGTTCCTGTATAAAATATAAACTTCTCTTCCAAGCAAGGATTTTAAAATGCTGCATACTGAAAGGAAAGTATTGAACATCTCACTCCAAATAACTGATTACATCCCTTGATACCATCAATACCAACAGCAAGTAAGAAGCCACTTTGGTTTCTTCCGGTGTCCCCAAAAATCACTGCCAACAACAGAATCAAACTTCAGATGGTCTATCATTTATGTCACCAGGAAATAAAGTAGCTTTTCCTTCATTGGTAACAGTCATGAAAATTTGGTAGTTTCCGCAAAATGAAATGCTTTGATCTAATAAACTAACCTCATGAATAAACTTGTATCCCAAAAATCTTACTGTTTTAAACAAATACAAAATGATATGAGACTGATGTTCTTTGAGGCTATATGATAGCAATACTATAGATATATATTATTTTGGAATTATAAACAACCCTAAAGATCATTCAATTCAAATTCTCCATATTGTGGATTAGGAAATTGAGAGTCATTCATGCTTAATGACCCAATGACAAGATTAATTGGTACTATTTTGTAATAACACACTGTTTTTTACTACTGCACTGTTGATAGTATTTTTACACTGTTCAGTGTTTTCTGTTAAAAATAAGCAAAGTAAAAATAAAAAAATAAGCAAAGTACCCACATGTCTAGCCATTATTTTAGAATGCTTACGTGATCAATACTGTAATCTCTACTGATTTAGGAAAACATGTTTTAACGAGATTCTACTTCAGTGTGTAAAAGTAACTTGCAATGTAATCTTTTTAACTGTAAGGAGTTTAATGAAAAAATAAATTATCTTTAACTGTTTCAAAATCTTCCTTGTCCTTTAGTATCTTATGAAAAAACTGAGACTAAAACTTTATCAAGTTTTTATTAATTATAAAAAAATAACTACCTTATCTAATGAAAGGTGTTTATTATATATCCAACTATAGATATAAAATAAATTTAGGTACACAGACTTATTATTCCAGTTGTATATATTAATTGAGGTATCCAACATTAAAGTCTTATTTTAATGAATAGATGAGAATGACTTTAATTAAATTACTGATGTACCTGAAATGTAATTTAGGTATTTATTTCATAAATAGCAATTACACTATATTATGTTTAGAGCATTTCTAAACTGGTTGAAAATAATTAGTTTACCTAATTAGGAAGATGTACCATTCAAATGTCACTTACTATTAATTTTCTTAGCAAACTTCTTTTCATTAAGAACATAAAGGTAAATTTCAGTTAAATCCCTTTTCAATTTAATGTAAATTCATAATGAATGAAATTCTAGGTAAAACATTTTTGTATATTAGTGACAATATTTAAATGATGAGAAAATAATAAGTGTGGGAAAAATATTTATCATGTTATTTTCTAAAATGAAAAGAATAAAGAAACTTTATAAACAAATATATCCTTTTCCACCAGCCCCTTGTCAACTCTATTTTTTAAGATTCAGCATTATAGAAAAATTTAGAAACTAAATCTATTTCAATATTCTGTCCCAGCTAATTCTTCATATATTTGATTTAGATGGGCAAAACTGCGAACAGAGGCAAACATACAGACTGAGAGTGTATGGGTTTCCCAACTTTCATGGCCCCCACAACCTTCTTTTTCTGAAGTTTTTGTTTTCTCTTTAGCTATCCATCTTCTATCACAGCCCAAAACAGTCAGATCATAAGGCAGACCAGCTCCACCAAAACAAACAAAAAAAAAGGGTTAAAAAATAGATCCAGTCTTACTGACCCTATTGGCCATATAGCATTAGGAACTAGAGCTAAAAAAAAAAAAAAAAAAAAAAAAAAGGAATGGGATACATACCAGTCAGTTCATCCACTATGCCACCATATCTAATTTGATGCTTATTTAACAAATGTTAGTTTTTTTAACAAATGTTAAGTTTAATCCTTCCTTGATTTAACACTTTTTCCATCCTGGCAAAATTAGTACAGCATTGGAAATAGATCATAATTTCTTTTTTTTCTTCTACAAAATAGAAATAATAAATACCCAAAAGGCAAAAATAATTTTAAAAGCAGAAGATCTATACATCGTTTCTTTATCAAAATAAAAAGATGGGGCACCTGGGTAGCTCAGTCATTTAAGTGTCTGCCTTCCGCTCAGGTCATCATCTCAGGGTCCTAGGATTGAGTCCAACATGGGGCTCCCTGCTCACTGGGGAGCCTGCTTCTCCTTCTCCTTCTTCCTCTGCCCCTTACTCATGCTGTCTCTTTCTCTCAAAATAAATAAATAAAATCTTTTAAAAAAATAACAAGACAATCTCTTTATTTGGACACATACCTGTGTTGAGTTACTGACAGAATGACATAAAAATGATTCATGATAATAATAATAATTGTAATAATCTGGACTACATACTGGCCCAGGATATTTATCTCTATCTTAGTATAATAGTTCTTAACACAATCACAAAATGCTGTAAGTTTTCTGTGGTTTTGCTTTGGTTTAGTTTGGTTCAATTTCCAAATAATGCTTCTGCTCACATAATATGATAGGAACCAGTAATTCATATTAATGTGAAAATTCAAAACGTAACCTTCATTTTAAGAATTACTTCTATTTTTAATATAATCAGAAGATCAAATTGTCCCAACACTACCATCATCACTCTCTAGAATACCAACTTCTGACCCCAGTGTGGGGATTTAGGCACCAATCCACTTCTGCCAGTTAAGTGGCCTTGCTGAAGAGGTTGCCTATTGCTTTTCCATCTGTCTCCTTCCTCCTTCAACCCTTCTCTGTAACTTAGCCTGAGCACATCAGTGTATTTCTCTATAGAAAAGCAGCAGTCATCTATGAAGATATTTGATGTGCAAAATTGAAAACTAATGAAGTGAGAAAGATTAAGGGTTGTGAGTAACTCATCAGCTAGGAACTAAACAGGAGTAAATGAGTATAAAATGGCTTAGAAATATGTGAAAACAAATGGTTGTGCTCTGGGTATTACTGACTAAATTTTCAAGCACTAAAAGAAAATAATGCTTCTAAAACTCATCCCTCAAAACTAATTTCAGAATTTCATATCACTCTCTTCTGGATATGTCTTAGAACATTGGCTTGTGTAAGGAAGGAACTACAGGCAGCTTCTGTCACACTCTGGCCGATGTTTAGCACTTGTCCAATGCCAGGACATTGGCCAGGGTCCCCTGGCTTTTTGTTTCCTCTTAAGGGGAATAGAAGACACCGTGCTAGATTAGAAGCCCCACTGACTAAGAAATACAGAGAAAAGGGCATCCATAACTCTTGAGCGGTAAATGCCTCAGATTGGATTCATAAATGAGTAGCCTGATTTATTTTATTTGAGTTTAGTTGGTGAGAAAGGGATAAAATTTCTTAACCCATGAGATTTAAGGTATTTGCTGTTATTTGAAGAGAGTAAACTGAGAACAATAAAATCCGATTCTCACCTTTACCAAAGCGCAGAAAAACACTAAAACAGACTAGGGTAACAGCCAAAGAATTGAAGTAAAATCTGCCAATATAAGTCATGAAATTTATAGATTCCCTTCCTATGTGAAGAGAATTTAAGAATGTAAATGAATTAAATTATAAATAATACATAATTTTCTGGATATCGTGAAATATTATTTTAAGTGATCTGTAATATGGTTGGATATACTGTAAGAACTAATTGGTATAAAACAGACATGTTTATGAGTTTGTGTAACTGTCTGCAACATGTTATATAAAAGTTTCACCTTATATTTTTCACTTGGTCAACAAATATTTTAGAGATAGTTACTGCTATTTAGAAGTTTAAATATTGTTCATAAGGACATCGGTAAAATGGAATGCTTCAGGTAAACAGTAGTGCATAAAGAGCTTTAAGAGAAAAAAGACATAAAAATTAACAAAATATAGACACCTAAACAGCATTTTTAATGCAGTGGGAAAATGCCATTTTGTGTACATACAGCATTTGAATGAATAAAAAAATTACATGTACCACAAACATCTTCACGTAAAACCAAAGCCTTGGATGGCTGACCCCAAAGACCTCTGTGCACAACTATGCCTATCATATTGTTGTGTATGTGAAAATTAGTTACTCAAATCATCCTGGGTAGCCCTGAGAATATCTGAGAGCCTCCTTTTTAGAAAGAAAATGAACAGTCACACTCAACAGACAGGTTGAAAAGGACAACAGCATTCTTTTTGCTTATTCCTTCTCACTCAGTTAGTTCTTGCTGGTTGAGGTATGGAAGGAAGTAAAAGAAACAAGCCCTTCTCCAAAGATGCACTCTAAAAGCTACCAAGAACTTAATTAAGTGCCACCTGCTTTGTCTGTAGAAGCTTTTAAAAAAACACCTTAACTGCTTCGTTTTCATAGATACTTAGAGTCTTCTAGATCAACCCTTAAGAAAAGCCAAGAATATTTCCCATATGCCTGCCCATCATTAGCTTGTCTCTGACTTCTAAAGGCTCTGTAATTCTCAAGGCAGCCAAGGACCACCAAAAAAAAAAAGATAGGAAGCAGAGAAATATCAGAAAAGAAAATTGGCAAACAACCTCAAAAAGATTTTTTTTTAAGTGAGAAGACAGTTGTTTAGAAGTGTCTTTCCCTATTTTTCATTTTGAGATTATCATAATTTCACTTTCTGAATCCTTCCTTCCTCTTTCTCTGACTCCCATAATAGGGCTTCTTAGCCCTGAGATAATACCTACTCCATGTACCTCGTGCTTGGGTGCCTGTCGGGTCCTGGGGTTACAACCCTTTGCCCACCCTCCTTGACACTCATGCCCTACACAAACAAAATCACACCTTCAGGTACCTCATAGATTAGGAAGCTGAGGCCCAGAGAGACAGAGCCTTGGCCATTATATCAAAAATTGATTTTTGTCTTCCGGCCAAATGTGGGTTTTTGATATTTTGCACACTCACACAACACGAGGAAACTGGTTAAGCTCTATCAACAGAGATGGCCAAGTTTCTCTGGTGGCCACTCGATTTACCATTTCTTTTCTTTTTTTTTTTTCTCCCACCTTCCTCCCCTCCAGCAACCCTCAGTTTGTTTCCTGAGATTAAGAGTCTCTTATGGTTTGTCTCCCTCCGTGGTCCCATCTTGTTTCATTTTTAAGAGAGTTTACAGTGATAATTCTTGTGTCTTTTATGAATACAAAAAGAAAGGAATAAGGAAGACTAGCAATTCAAACAGCATTATCTAATTATTTCAGATAGCAATAACCTCCCACTCGCTATTTCTATTTCTGATCATTTTATTTCCTTCTTAAAATTAAACTTTAATGAAAAAACAGACAATTCAGAATTTTTACCTAAATAAGTTCCTATATGAATCCTTTTGTTTTCTTTTTTTTCCCAGAAATAGAACAGTAGTTTGAACTGAGGAAAGAACAAAGCAGATCATCATTCTTAACCTTTAGCTACTAAATTTCTCTAAAAAAACCCAATTCAAAAACACATAACTTGCCCTTTTACTTCCCAGTTCTTTCGCATATGTAAAATGTTTTCCAACACATTATACCTTGTTGTATATATTAACTATATTTTTAACTTAAATATATCTTTTTTGATTAATAGTTTAAGCCTGCACACGATTCATTATCTGAATAATCAAAGAAGTCCTTGAAATCACGGTTATATCATGGGCAAAGAGATTTTTCAGTAAATAGAACTGATAAACTATGAGACTGAGGACCTCTGCTGGCGATTTTGAGGCAATACTTCTTTTTAAGCACGGTACTAATCTGACGTATTCCTTTTTACTTAGAATCCTTCATCTGCCTTCCTAAAATGTCATTTACTGTTCCTATCACATCTTGAGTAATGTGAGTATATAACCTCCAGAGCAGTTGCTTTACTTTTTGAAAAAGATACATAGAAAGTAAGAGACTGGATGAAAATATTGTTTGATATTAACGTTTTAAAACAAATTGAATGTGTTAATGGATAATGCCTTAATCTTTCTTCTACATGGTAGCCACATATACATATACATGTAGATGAAGGTATAGATATAGACACGCAGATGTGGATACATCTTCATGATAGAGAAAATGAAATTTAGTGTCAAAAATGAATAAAATTTTAATAACATAATCACTGAGATATTTCTCATTTTTTCTGAAACTAAACTTATTTCATATGAAATATGCACCTAGATATCCTTGGAAGCCAAGGTCCAGAGCAATTTTTTAGGCTTGAAAAATTCAATTGGACTGGTTTCCCTTCACTCCTTTTCACCCCTAGTGTCACTTATTTGTGCATTCCTTCTACTACTTGTAAGCTCATAGATTATTATAACTGAAAGAAACCTTGGAGCTCATGTAGTCTTACCCTCTCGTTTTACAAAGGAAAAAAAGAAAACCTGAAGTAAACAACAGCCTCTCCCTATCGTTGCCAAATCAGGGCAAGATGCCCAAACAACCCTTCCTCAGAGCATATTTAATCCCATCCTCTCAGTGGTCAGGTGAGATAGTGTGAGGCTTTATATATTAAAATATAATTGTTAACTTTACTAACAGCTATTGTTAAATTATATTATATAAGGGAAAATTGCCAGCATGTTGCAAAACAAATGAGAAACATATTGTTTCATTTGCAGAAATTACAAGTATGTGCCGCCACCAGTAAGCAGAGGCTGAAGTTTCCTTGAAGAAGGAGAATGAAGCAAAGTGGAGGTGCCCCTGAGGTGATAGGCCTGGTAGGTACAACAAGCTGCTGAGGGAGGGTGGGCCTGTCACATGTCAGCTGGTCGCGCAGCTTTTATCACTTCATGAGATCAAGAGTCGAACGTCTCATTTCCTGACCCTTCTGTTTATCAACTACACTCAACGGTTCTTACTGAACTGGACTGGTGGATGTTTATTAAAGGAATCCCATCCCAATACCCACGTATCTGGGCATTAAATTCCCAGGACATCAAGTGATCAATATGATATGAGTCAGTTCGAGAAGTCGAAGCAACCTATAAAAGAGCCTTAAAAGTGCTTCCTGAGATGGCTCAAATCTGAAATTACCTCCTCTGGTCATTCTGAATTAGCAGGGATAAGAATGTGTTGGAAAGATAGTACACGCCTAAGTGTATGTGTGCATTTGCATATATACATGTGAGTATAAATTAAATATATGTTTGCATGAATGTTGTTCTGGGATTATCGGTGAAAAATCAGACTTCTGGGTCCATGTGTACATTGTTCTAAGTCTTTCTCTCTAAAGGCATGCATTTGTAGATACGCCTTTCTCATTTTGTTTGGAGAGGACACAGCCATAATCTTCTCTACCTCACAAAGACAAAAACAAAAAACCACGGCTTGGAGAGAAGTTGTGAAACAGAAAGAAAACCCAAAACTGAAATTCAGGACTCTCTCCTGTAAATCTGACGCTCTCTTGACTCCACCATACCACAGAGTCATAATTAGAGAAAAGTTACTGGAGCAAAGAAGGGCTTACAGTACCAAAATAAGGAATAATGTCTCTTTAAATGGGCATTTAACATTATACACAGCCCTTCCTCATATATTATGTCATTATCATCTCATTTAATGAGAAGTGAGTGGAAATAGAGCAGAGGGTTTTTCATGGGTGAAAAGGAAGGAAGAAATCGGTCTCCCTCCTTTTCTCCTGCATTGGTACTACTTTCTGACCTTTAGCTACGGTCACAAGTGCCTGCCTGAAATCTTTGGTAGAGCTTCAGCTCCTGGCGAAGACTGAAACAAGTGGGTCCCCAAACCCAACATCCATTACTCTGTGGTTCTACCACTGTCTTTCTAAGACCCCAAGGAAGAGATCCGTGGCACAATTTAGAAGAAATTTATTCTTTATTCCATCAGTCTCTTTAAAAGCACCATTTTGGGTTGAGCTTCTTTACCTGAGACATCTAATTTTATCTCACAAAAGACTAAAGAACCTTAATAAAATTCAGCTCTGGGAGAGATTATTTTGAGTAGAGATAGAAGAGACCACAGAGGACTCTGCGAGATGTTCCCAAAGCAATGACAGAAAATGATCTAATGGGAATGAAATTTAGAAGAATGAACACCTTAAGGATGAAATTTACTATCATACTTGTAGGACTCTGAGACTTTTTTCACATTAGTTGCCCTACAGTGCATAAGACAATTGAAGCTGCTGTTTTTCTAAAGGAGGTTGTTACTAAGAAAACGATACGGCTTACAATCCATAGCAAAGGAAAATAAAGGAAAAATGGCACTTACAGATGAAACTAATAACTGTTTCAGAAATGTGTGTCTAAAGAGACGCAGGGAAAAACAAGATCCTTCAAAATGACAGTGGTCATGGCTAAACAAAGCTATAATCTAATCATTTATACTATCCGCTATTTGAAGAAAACATGTTGGCAGAGGGAAGTGTCCTACCAATAACTTAAGGGGTAGAGGCAAAGAGGATGGATGTGTAAGTTCACTTCCAAAGGATGTCTCTCCTCATGTGGCCGATGCAGCTCATGTCGTTTGGAGAACAGCAGTCCTAATGGCCTCAGATTAGACCTCTTGTCCTGATCCTAAACTGCATTAATCAGAAACGTTTCAACTGTGAGTGACAAAGAATCAACTCAAGGAGCCTTAAGTACAAAAGGGAATCTTTGTTAAAATTTTTGGCTAGAACGTTTATGGATAGAGCTGGTCTCAGGCTCTTCAAGAATTCAAACACTGCCGTCTGTTCTTCCTTACTTGTTCTCTACTCTTGTTCCCTCCAACATCCAGTCTCCCAGCTCTCTTTTTCTTTGCGCATTTACTTCTTTACTCCTATCTGAGGCAGAAGATGGAGGGCTTACTTAAAATGATCCAAGAGGGAAAGGAAAGATCTTTTCTCTCATGCACTTTATATTGGCCTGGCTTAGGCCATTCTACGCTTATTATTTTTTAGTGAAACACCATAGCTGAGGGAATGGGGTATTATGAAAGGTCGACTGCAGGTTCCATTCCCAGCCACATGGCCTGCTAGAGGGACATTGTTATTGGCAGTTCCTAAAGAGCTACATGGAATGAGTAAGAGCAGTTCCCAATGGGAAAGATGACAAAGAAAACAAGAAATCTGCAACAGACACATTCATCACACAAGCTTCTACATAAGGCTTATTTTTCACATAGACTTTCCTGTTGAGGTAACAATGCAATACCACCAACAGAAGTATTTCCATCCACGCCCAATTATTGGTCTTTAGCATCTGGTTTACATTTCAAATTCTTCAGTATTCAACAAATTTGAGTCAGTCCCCTAGATGCAGCCAGTTAATAACTAAACAAGCTGCTAATCTAAAAAGATGACTTTGAGTAAATAAGAAAAATGTTCTCCTCCCTCAAGATACTTAATCTCTATGTATGAAAAATTGGTCATAGTCACATGTATAATGTCCATTGTTATAAATAATGCTCCATGGAGCTGTGTATTCTAAAATTTGCACAAACAAGAACTGTGGTCCTGAGCAGAAACTCGTTCAAACACTCAGGCCCTAACAGCTGCTCTGGAAACAGCTGGGCACTCTAAGCTGACATTTGCACTGCTCAGATCCAACAAGGTTCATGAACATCATCAACAACATTTATTAAGTGCCTTCTTTGGGCATATGGCTGAACAAAGAGAATCTTTGCTCTAAACCAAATTTTCTCCATCTGCTTTAAAAATAAAACAAGAAAAGGGGATGTTCAAATTCTTTGATAGAATGATCTTATGAACATTTAAAAAAAAAAAAAGCTAAATGGCATGGCCCACCAGTGAAATATTTTTACCACTGTTTTAAATTTTTCTTTCTTTCTTTCTTTTTTAGAAGAGAGAGAGAAAGCACAGGTGAGGGGCTGGGAGCAGAGGGGAAGAAGAAGAGGGAGAGAGAGACTCTTAAGCAGGCTTCATGCGCAGTGCAGAGGGTGGCATGAGGCTCATTCTCGGGACACTGAGATCATGACCTTAGCAGAAATCAAGAGTCAGATGCTTAACCGACTGAGCCACCCAGGTACCCCTGTCTTAAATTTTCTATAGTTAGTTTCATTGCATTCTCTCCAATAGATCCTTAGAATGTTTTTCAATTATGAGCACTGCACATTAATTCATGTAATAAAATAATTATATTAGCAAGAGCTAGCACAGAAATTTTCATATTCCATTGATTTCTGCAAGTTTTGGAAAAGCATCTTGGCAACTTCCTAGAATAAAGGATGGGTGTGTAAGTCTCTACTTCTCCCACCTGTCTTCTTCTCAAGGTCATCTTGTGATTTTGTCAGTGTAATGCATTGACAATTTGTTTGAATAAAGGAGTCTACTGTTTTCAAAAGTTTGAAAATCACTGCATTAATTCATATTCTAAATTCTCTCTTGGCATGAACATGCTAGGTATATGTTACATTCCCAGGACAAGTGGAAGGAGTCGTAGGACAGGCCACTGAAAAAGAATGAAATCCAGGGGAAATGTAAAAATTATCAATTCTGTCAAGAAAGGAGTGCTAGGCAAGCGTGAAGCTCAGATTCCTAAGTGCTCATGGAAAATAGAGATAAAAAATGAGGAGACAAAAAAAAAAATGAGGAGACAATTCAAAGGAGAGAATTAGTGAGGAGGTTTCCCCTCCCAACTGCAGGATTTATTGTCTGTTGTATCCTGGAGCCAGCCTTAAAAAAACAAGTCTGTAGTACTTCTAGAAGAAGCTATATTCCTCATTTCTTCGGGTTTCTCAAATCTCAAACAAATAAACAAAATGTTTCTTGACCCTATGTCCTACTTAGATAGACAGCATTCTCTGCTTCTGTCCTTAGACTTTCCAAAAGCAGTCTATAACCATTGTGTTCATTTTTGGACCTATGAGTCACCCTTCAACCTACTCTTCTGTGTCTTCTGCCTCTGCCATGCCTTTGAAATAATATTTGCTGATTTAATCAGTGACATTTTTATCCATAACCCCAACGGGAGTTTTTCAGTTTTGCATCACTGGACTTTGGAGAGGCCTTTGACAAAATGGATTGCTATCATCTTCTTGACACTTTCTCCTTCCTTGCCTTTTGTGTTAGGGAAGGATGAATGAAGAGGAACTGAAAGCTTTGAAACAAAAACAATATTTATAAAAACTCCAAGGCACAAGGGAAGCAGTTCAAAGAATTAAAGGACAGCCATTGTGAATGGACTATAGATAGTGTGGGCAAGCATACCAGAGGAGCTGGAAAGATGGGTAGAAACTAGGTCATGAAGACCACTTTTAAGACTTCAGATTTTATCCTAAGAAGGAAGGATGACAATTGAGGAGGGATATAATCTAATTTGTTCTTTTAAAGACCTCTCTGATTATTGTCACAAAAAATTGGTGGAGTAGAATGTGTGGACAGGCCACATAGGAGGCTATTATAATAGTTCAAGCAAAAGATGATAGTGTTTTAGAGTGGGTTGGTGGTGGTGGAGATGAAGAGAAGTAGCTGGATGCCTCTTTACCTGGTTTTATTTTGACTTTTCTGGCCACTTCTTTTTTCCCATGTGATTACCAATTTACCACTCCTAAAATATTGATGTCACCCAAGATTAATTTTTCCTATATTTAAACCTACCTTTTTCATTCCATTCCTCACCATTGTTTCTAAATTAGACACATAATTAATATCACCTATGTACACTTCAAAATAAAAATAGATTCAGAACTTGTTTCTTCTAGTATTTGGCATGCATGGTGGACATGAGAATATGCCTCTCAGATCTGACTGCAGGGAGTCTAGGTACCTCACATCACTGAGGACCCCAGCTGCTTCACTCTGAAACTGTCACTAATATTAGTGTTGAGGCCATGATAGACATCGGGCATTTATTTCCTCGTTAATTAATTTCGTCTACTTTGAACCCTGTCTTGGCAACAGTTTCTTAAATGACCCAAACCAACCCAGCTGTATGAAAAGTAAACCAAGGTAAGGGCAGTCAGACCAAGATTTGAGAGCGCCTGGGTGGCTCAGTTCATTAAGCATCCAACTCTTGATTTCAGTTCAGGTCATGACCTCACGGGTCCATGTCAAGGTCCATGCTGGACATGGAGCCTGCTTAAGATTTTCTCTCTCCATCTCCCTCTCCCCGTCACCCCCACCCACACCCCATGCATGCATGCTCTCCCTCTAAAAAATAATAATAATAATATTAAATTAAAATAAAAATAAATTTTAAAAATATTTGAACTAGTTACCTACTACCTGGCAATAGAATAGGATGTCATCCTGGTTAGTAGGCAGACACAGACTGCCCTTAACATAGGTGGCAGCACGAATTTTAAAATTTCAACAGCAGTAAGCTGGGAAAATGTCCCAGTGGAAGAGAATGCTATGCCATGTGCAATGGTGTACGTTTGAAAAATAATCCTACTCACTATTAAGCTGTTCTGACACACTATAGAAGACTAATGAGAGACTGAGGGCTGGTCACAAGCTCCTAATGGTTAAATGTGAAGGCACTGTGTCCTCTCTAATAACCCACAGGATGTCCCTATCTCAGACAGAAGAAGGGCAGAGACAGTTTAGCATAAGCTAAAGACCTACTGGTTAGTCTCAGAATCCCAGAGATGTTTGAGCACTCAGCCAATGCAGAGGCATTACATAAAAGTCAGATTCCTGGTGAGGAAACCTGGGATCCTGAAACACAAGATAGGACCATCTGAGTAGATGTCTCTGAGGTTGTTGACCCTGCAATCCCTGAAACCTATGGATTTACACAAATGGTACACCCTTCCCTATTAAAATCTATCACTTGTGCTTCACTGGAAGATGATGTAGAGGCTTCCTCCTCACATGGCATTTCATGTTTCAGGAACTTCCTATTTGACTGACAAGGCTGATAATGACCAAGGACTAAACCCAACAGAACCTGACTGGGAATTTAATGGATCTGATAAGAGAGGAAAGACATGATATGCCTCAAGAGTGGCAAGAATTTCTAAGCATTGACCAGCAGAAGCTAAGGTAGAACTTTTAGGATTGAAATTTAAAGTTACTTGATCAAGCCAGGAAGGTGTATAAGACTGGAAGAGCAAGAATTCATTGATTTGGGGACATTTTCTTGGGACATGGGATTTAGCACCTTATAACTTCCAGGGAATGGCCAATTCATGGCTCAGGTGGCTCTCAGAGGACTGGAGAAAGAACATGTCACCAAAATAGAAATGCCTGATTTCTCCTAGCAGAAAACAGACAAAGGAATAGAGAGACTGGTAAAAGAGGAATAATATGTGAGGCCAGAAAAAGGATTACAGGATTATGTTCCATGAAGAGCCCAGAGTATCAACCATTCACAAAAGCCATTAGGGGACATGTTGGAGAGAGGCAAACAGCACTACTGAGAAGTTCAGTGGTAGTTCTCTTTGGCATACGAAGTATGATGACAGGAAATGCATTCACAGAACTGGGCTCGTTACTATCTTCAGAGATAAAGGGATCCTGAAGTAGTTGAGGACAGGCAGTGCGATGTTCAGGCAGCTACAATTACTATGAGGACCAGCAAAGTCAGAGGGGCAACCGAGGCCTCTGGACCTTCAACAAGTTGAGTCAGTTTTAGAGAACTTGGAATCTCAACGAGCAAAATTAATAGGTAGCCAACATAGGTGCAGCTTAACATGTAACCAGGAGGCCAGGGGGAGCCAGACATTATACTGAAGATGATCTCTCTAATAAAATGTACAAGCCTTTGCTCAGTTCCTGGACCTGAACTGATTTGCAGGTTCAGAATTGGAACTCACTGGCCTAAAAAGACAGCCAGAACCCTAGAAATAAAGTCCTGCATGATATACCATGATGATTCCCCCAGCCCTTCCCCCAATGGGACCTACAGCTGTTAACTTGGATGGATGTGCACTGTGAAAAAAATAAATATTTATTGATGATTTAAGAGAAGAAAGCAGGCTCTCAGGAAAGCCAGAACGGTTAAGGAAGGTGTTAAGGGGAAAAGAGGCTGAATCAATAAGATTAATTCCAATGTATTACTCATTTTAAAAAGCTGTAAATTATGTTATACAAAGTATGTTCTATGACCATAGTGGAATTATTGAATTCAATTTAATAACAGAAACATATCTGAAAATCTCCAATTATTAAGAAATTAAGTAGCATAGTTCTAAATAAACCTTGGGTCAAAGAATATTCAACAGGGAAACAATAAAGTATTTTGAAATAAATGAAAATAAAAATATATCACAATTTACAAGATATAGGTATTGCCTATATAAAATATTCTATATAAAGTTTTAGTCTATAAAAATAATATCGCCTATATAAAATATAAAAAAGAGTATTTTAAGGGGCACCTGGGTGGCTCAGTCGTTAAGCGTCTGCCTTCGGCCCAGGTCAGATCCCAG
>CM053607.1:66110639-66126412 GCA_028646535.1 Procyon lotor
AAGTAACCAGTACAAAAATTTAATGTATATCTTTCCAGAATTCTCCATACATATATAAAAATATTTATCTTCTTTTTGACAATAATGGAATAACACTATCTATATCAGGTTGTAGGCTATTTCCCCACTTAACAATATTTTGGGAAATTATTTAAATGTGAATAAATAAGGATACACATCAATTATTAGTAGTAGTTGTAAAGTATTATATAGACTTATCCTGATTTATTTAACCAATATCTACCAATGAACATTTGGGTATTTTCTGATTTTCTATACTAAAAAAAAAATGTAGTAAATGACATGCACATAAATACACACAGCATACTTGTCTATCTTTTAAGGATAAATTTCTACAGTTAGAATGGCTGGCCTTAAAAGAATGTACATGTAAGTGATGCAAAATGATAAATTTTAGAAATAATGTATAAATCTCCCAGCATACCAAACTAAGGATTATATATATTATATTTAAAGAAAAAGCTATTGTCTTCATTTTGGAATCAAGTGTATATTAATACTTGTATGCCTATAATTTATAATTTGTCTCTTTTACTGAAGTAACTGTTGAAATGAAAATATTTTTTTCTGGATTTTTACTAGTCCATTAACAAACTATTGCTAATAAGTGAGCATTTAATGATTTGCATAATATTTATAAACCAGCTATTGTTATTTACAAACTGTTGAGGAATGAAACTGCAGTACCAACAAGACCTAATTGTTGAGTTGAATGAACTTGATCAAGCACTCATTTTTCAAATGCCTTGAAACTTGAGCAAACTACTTGATACAGAAATATTTATTTATACCTTACATAGGTAAAGTTCATCTTTCTCCTCTCCTACAGATTTCTTATAGCTACTTTGGAAGATATATTGTGGAAAGGGGCATTGATGACCTAGTCAGAAAGCTTGACGTATTTTTCCTGGAGTCTGGGGATCATAGCTGCCTGATATCAGAACCACACCTGATAAATCTGCTTGATGGAAGACCCTGGCTGACCTCACTGTGAAGGCAGAATCAAGAGAGATTGTTCCAGTGAACTTGTTATATTCCTGACACAAGAAACAAAGGGCCTGGGTGTTGTCCCGCTCAAGACTGCCTTCCCACATGAGATAACCTAGCAAAGAGTAAACCTTCTAGATTCCTAAGAGTTGACAGAGAAACTATAAACAGTCAGCCAGAAAATGTATTCACTAGCATCAGGGAAATATAGGTGTGAGATCTTCAACAATGGAGGAAGGAAGGTGGGCTATTCTCCAAAGAACACACCAAAACACTTTTGCCAGTTAAACTTGACATTACACACCTGACATGGCTAGCAGAAACTAACAAATATCAATGCCAGACAAGTAGTGTCAAAAAATGTATTTGCCCTCTGCACACCTCTTTCAGCTCTAAAGGAAGAGCAGAGAGGCAGTCTCTAGAGTGAGAAAAGAGAAGAAGCACTCTCTGAAGAAATAAAAAAAGAAGTTAATTAGCCCCCCTTTCCACAGCTGGTCTCACAACCTAGGGAAGGGGAGAATCTTTAGCTTCAGTGAACCTGAAAATTCTTTTTTATGAACATAAATATTCAAATGACCTGAGATTGTCCGTGGGACTAAAAGGGCCTAAAAGTAACTTGAAAAGTCACGAAACTAGCTTTAAGTTTATCCACAGAGCCAGAAGAGAATTGACTCCACAGAAAAGATTTTTAAAATACTGGAGATAAGGGGCGCCTGGGTGACTTAGTCGTTAAGCGTCTGCCTGCGGCTCAGATCATGATCTCAGGGTCCTGGGATCGAGCCCCGCATCGGGCTTGCTGCTCTGCGAGGGAAGCCTGCTTCTCCCACTACCATTCCCTCTGCTTGTGTTCCCTCTCTCACTGTGTTTCTCTCTGTCAAATAAAAAAAATAAATAAATAAAAATAAAATAAAATACTGTAGATAAAAACTAAGTTCCTCCATGATTGCACACTCCCTCTGTGTCCCATTATCTCAATGTAATGCTTTTACACTAAACCAAAATAATTACTTTTATTATACAAAATATAATAACATCTATAGGCTACAAGTTTTTGACAGTCATAGTCTATAAAATAGCAACTGATATATCCACAATATGAAAAAGGCAAGTTTTTGTTATGGTGCTTCAATTAAAGAGATGTCCATCAACAGATGAATGGATAAAGAAGATGTGGTATATATATACAATGGAATACTATGCAGCCATCAAGAGAAACGAAATCTTGCCATTTGCAATGACATGGATGGAACTGGAGGGTATTATGCTAAGCAAAATAAGTCAGTCAGAGAAAGACAATTATCACATGATCTCTCTGATATGAAGAATTTGAGAGGCAAGGCGGTGGGTTGTGAGGGGGTGGGGGAGAGAAATGAAACAGGAAGGGATGGGGAAGGAGACAAACCATAAGAGACTCCTAAACTCCCGAAATGAACTAAGGTGGTTAGGAGGCAGGGGGTTAGGAATAGGGTGGCTGGGTTGTGGACATTGGGGAGGGTATGTGCTATGGTAAGTACTGTGAAATGTGTAAGCCTGACAATTCACAGACATGTACCCTGAGGCAAATAATACATTATATGTTAATAAAAAATAATAATAATAAATAAATAAACAAATATAAAAGAGTCTTCATTATTCTGGAAAAAAAAAGAAAATTTGCTGTGAAAACTCAAAAAAAAAAAAAAAAGAGGCATTGTTAAGTAATAGACTCCAGCTTTATAATGTGAATATCAATCAGTCTAAAAGTATTGATCAAGCTCCATTTTTGTGCCCATTTCTCCTTCTCCCTCCCTCAAAGGAGTATAAATTCTGATGAAAGAAGCCTTAAAACACTTATAAGGTCTAATTCCAACTAAAAGTACAATAAGAGTTGGAAATTTAAAAATATATATATTAGAAGTTAGTAAAGCTTACCTTATAAAAACTTCCATTTTTTTTAAAGTGTGTCTTAATATTCAAGTAAACTTAGTTTTGTTTGAATTTGACATGGGCTTATTCCTAGAAATAAATAGGATATTTGGTACTAGAAAATTTTGAAAAAGAGCTACCAGTAAAGATAGCATACATCACCTATTCAGTTAAGATTAAATTAACCAAATTTAATCAGTTAAGTGACCCAAATTTATTTACACTTCATAAAACTTTCAATTATAGAAACAAAAGAAAGCAGCAACATAAAACCAAAAAAAATCAACACCACAGAAAATGCTAGCAGCATTTTAAATGCATGCAGATTTTAAGCTCTTCAATATAAATATATATTTTATATGTCTTATTTTCTTTAACACCATGCATTCTGTTCCCACCTCGGGCTCACTAACACATAAGAAAGGAATGTCAAACAATTTAAATGCATTATTATAAAAATGATTTTAAGAAAAACGAATTTATTAATTATAATAATTATTAATTAAATTGGTCAGTTAATAATTGTAAAATAATAAAGTTATCAACCACAAAAAACTCTTAAGACTATATTTTCTTCCTAAATTATTTTTGTCTCCAAAAACAAGTAAAACAAAGCTAAGAGACACTTAATAAGAATCATAGCTATACTATAAGATTCTTTTTGAAATAAGAATATTTAAAAGGAAAGGAAGTAAAAAAGGAGGAGGAAGATAAAAGAAGTTGAGTAAAAACTAAATAAGCAAATTAATAATATGTCAAGTGGTAAATAAACTAAAAATATATAAAATGGTTGTGGATTCAGCAACAGCAGCTAACATTTTGATTTACAGAGTCCCATTAAAGCTAGATCAATGAAACTCACTAATTAGATTTTATTGACACCAAGGGGGAAAAAAATCTCACTATGTCCTGGAGTTCCAAAATGGAAAAATAAATCCTGGAGCTACTAGAGGCCATCTTGTCAATAGGAGATAAGAGCTACGCTGAGAAGACACACAGGGAAAGCAGAGATGAAGCACAGAGACAAAGATGATGTCAACATCTGGGACTCCTTGAATTCACCAGGGTAGAACACAGGCTTACAACTTTCCTTTATGGAAGCCAATAAAGCCCCTCTTTTTTTCTCTACAAATTATTGTTATTCTTTTATAATACTTGCAATTCCAAGTATCCTATTTAATATAATTCAGAAGTAAAATTTATGCTAAGCAAATAGTTAGAAAATGCAAAGAGACTAGCTAAGTGTTGGTGTGGTGTTGGCTCCAAAAATGGTCATGTCATAATTCCTGGAACTTGTGACTATGTCACTTTACATGGCAAAAGGGACTTTGAGGTGGAATTAAATTAAGAATTTTGAGAAAAGGAAGTTTTCTGGGTAAACCCAGGAAAATCACAAGAGTTCCAAAAAGAGTGAAGCAAGAGGCAGAGTCAGAAAGAAAGAAAGCCAATTGCAGAGACTGGGAGAGAAAAGCAGAAATTAGAGGAATGAACTTTGAAGACAGAGGAAAGATCTATCAGCCAGGGAATATAGATGGCCTCTAGAAAATGGGAAATCTGCCCCACTGCCTCAAGAAGAAATCAGTCCTCCCAAAATCTTGACTTCAGTCCAGTGAAACTGATTTCAGACTTCTGACCTTTATAATAGCATCTATATTCCTTTATATGTCTAAATATCTGTATTCCTTTAAACCACCAAATTTCTGGTAATTTGTTACAGTAGTCATCAGAAACTAATACAGTTGGACATTTCATGGAAGCATTTTGTGTGTAATCCAATATCTTCTACACGATTAAGAGCAGTATACCTCCCACAAAGCTAAAATTAGATTTGGGGGACACTGAATTGAGAGACAGAATATTGAACTCAAATATTTTCTCTACCTCTGACTACTGAGAGATCCTGGGAAGAGGGTCATCCAATAACAATGAGCATATTCAGCACCCAAATCTTGGTTTCTAAATACCATTCTCCATGAAAAGAAACAGGGCCCACTAGAGAAATTTCTGATTCTGGGGCTGGAATTGGAAAGTACCAAATGAGTCTGGAACATCCTTTTGTGTTGGAAAGTAATGAAGTACTTAATGAATGAAAAGGACGTGTTAAACTGACACAGAAGCCAGAATGAAGGAACTTCAATTGACCATATAAAGAACAATGTGAGCATCAATATAATAATACATTGCAGTCCATTTCATAACATATGAATTTGTGAGCCCATCTCAATGTAAAGAGATAAACCAATAAGTCAACAAGGATCTTATACTAGAAGGGCAACTAATAAATATAGTAGGAATTCTTAAATTAGAAAAATCAAATATATGGCAACCGTTACCATTGTAACAAGGTGAATTCAGCCAAAATATATCAATGGATACGGAAACTAATGGGTGAAAGTTTAACAGAGATGGGATATTTAAATAACTGTATATTAAAAGAATCAAAGAAATTAAAAAAAAAAAAAACCACTCACATTAAGCTAGGCCTGAAGTCCAGTCTACCCCCGCACACAAACTCTTCCCAAATTCCTGTTAATTATAAAGAGAATCAAGTAACTTAACAGTGAAGAAACCTGACAGACACCATTTTAATCAATGAGTCAAAGTAAACATCCACCAATAATGGAACAAATTAAAATCATAAACCACCTGATAGGATGCAATAAAAACAACATACTGTCACTTCTGTGATTCTGGGACATTCCTGCCACAAATACATAATCTTAATCGAATCATGAGGACACCTAAGACATGAGAGTATTCTATCAAATAACTGGCCCATAAAGGTCATGAGTGACAGATTCAAGGCTGAAGGAGATTGAAGAGAAACAACAACTAAAAAAAAATCCTTAACTGGATCTTTTTCACTATAAATCATCTTATTGGGACAACTGTCAAAATATGAATGGGACCAGCAACAACCTAGAAGTAATGGGAGAATATTTTCCTGACTTTGATGATTATATGATGTTTGGGTAGTAATAACGTCCTTGCTTTTGGAAGTACTGGCGTATAACAGGCATAATGTCTGTAACTTACTTTCAAATGGTTCACAGAAAAAAGTTTATTGCACTACTCCTGCAAATTTCCTACACACTTAAAATTATTTCAAAATACAAAGAAACGCATTTAATAATACATTAATTTGAAAAAAAAAAAATAATAAGCCCAGAAGCTGCAGTTAGATTTGTGCGACACTGGTGCCCAAGTCAGTATCATGGACAGACAAGGTTGCTTGCTGAGTCTTGATTATGCATGGTCTTAATAACCACAAAAATCCTAAAAATAATATCCATAATTTAAAATACTACTTGTGGAATTTGAAGGTGTCCTGGTCATAACTGCTTCCTCATTTAGACATCTACTACTGACGGTGATGCATTTCCAGTCTCCTGCTGTAGAAAACATAACCTACGTAGCAGACACCAATGATTGTCTACTAGGATCTCTTCCTCCTCCATCTTTCTAACAGGATTCCGCTCTTGTTCAGGCGTCTGCTCCTCACACCATTACCAATTGTTTAAAATGAAGCTGATGGACCTTAGCACCGGAACTGGGCCTCATGTATCTACAAGTAATCCCACCCTCCTTGGTAAAGATCAGTTCAGTTAATCCAATTAGTTCATGGTAGCCCCCTAGCCTCAAAAATTGATTCAGGAATTAGCTTGTAACCTAATTTGGGCCAGGAAGTCATAAAGGAAGTTCTTCTGGATGTTTCGGGCAAGAAACTTCTTTGCTTTTAAAACCAAAATAGACTACCCCTCATCTTCTACATGCTCTAATTCTAAGGATCCTCGAGGCTCCAAAAAGCATCTTTCCAACATGAGGCAAGTCAGCCTAAAGAAAAGCCCATTGTGCTAAAAGGAAAGAAGTCAAGGAAAATGCAAAAAATAAAAAAGAAAGAAAGAAAGAAGAGAAGAGAAAAGAAAAGCTACACTCACTGAGTTAAGCCAGCCCTGACACCCATTCTGCTTTCATGCATGACTCTGTGAGCCAATTTAAACCAGTGGAATGGAACTGAATTTTCTATTACTTGCTTCCAAAGTATGCTACAATTTGTAATCTCAAGTTTGAAAAGGTGGCATACACAAAGTCAGTCTTCCCAGGTGATTTCTTATTTTTTTCTTCTAAAGCCTAAAAGAAGAGGGAGAAGAAGAAAAATGAGGAAGAAAAATGAGGACCAGAGAAGAAAAGAAGTTAATCTCTAAGTTGAAAACAATCTTGTGTTGCATAGGTATTTACATATATATTTAGATGATGGAAAAGTATTTTATTCATTTAACAAACATGTATGTAGCACTTACTATGTGTCTGGCACTGTTTATATGTTTTATAATGTTAATTCATTATGTTTTATAATGTTAATTCATAATTTATAAGAAGGAGTTATTGCTATCATTCCCATTTTCAGTTGAAGAAACTAAGGCCCATGGAGGTTAAGTACCTGGCCTAAGGTCACACAGCTAGCAAGTGGCAGAGCCAGGATCCAAATCACTACGTTATATTGTAATACCAGAGAAAAGATCACCAAACGAGAACATTTCAGGGTTATATATATATATATATATATCATATGGCATGATCCTAATTCATAAGCAAATCTAAGATTTGCATTAGAGAAACTAGATAGTCCTCAAATATCAGAAAAATATTAAAAAATATTTTCTCAGAAAAATTTATCAGAAAAATATTTTTAAAAATCAGAAATTAGTTATTCATCTAGAAAAAAGAAAATTCCTACGTGTCCATGTTGATAGTAGCACAAAGTCAGTAATTATGAAATATGATGTATCATAGTAGAAAACTCTGTTAAAAATAGAAAAAGAAAAAACTTCCTGTTAAAGGAAACCTGTTAAAGTTTTGTTTTGTTTTGTTTTCTGGTTAAAAATAGACCCTGTTCGGAGTATATAGCAGGAAATCTGAATACTTTTAGTTGTCAACTAGGAAACAGTAGCAGGCATAATTTTCTTTTTTGTTTAGTATTTTAGGTATTGCTCATTCAGGTCTGCCTGATTGACACCCAAGCTTCATTTCTTAGCACCTCTACCTGTTTAGTCTATAATGTCCATTCAAGGTTCATCTAACAAAACTTTCTGAGACTTGAAAGTGTAGGCAAAAGGAGGCAGACCTCCCCGCTAAAAAAGTCTGTGTTACCCAGCAGTTTGTATAGACTTAGGGACCTGCCTGCCTCTCCTTGAATAAATTCATCTTGACTTTTTTTTTTCTTTTAAAGCTGCCCCTTATGTGTAAAGTTGATGTAGAAAACAAGAGGCCTAAAGATAGAACAAAGAGAGGAGTAAGAAGGAACCTCTCTTCAACCTCTGAAGTACTTAATGATGTCTTCACATATTTAAATGTAGCAAGGTCTAAATTTTAAGAGGGTGAACATAACATTGCGCATAGAGTAAGGTTAACAGCATAATATTAAAAGTTTCTGCTTCCTACAAGAAAATTGATCAGAAACAAGTCTTCAGTAAAACTTCCCCGGGTACTGTTTAAGCTGCCTGGCTCATTCCAATCAGTCCCCAAGCCGAGATCAATTCCAAGGCAATCAACCTTATTATCGAACTGTTCTGTTGCTGTGTAGTTAGCATCTTCATTTTATCTATGTCAAATGTATGTTAGCTTTACTTTTTAAATTTTTGCCATTTCTGGATGTCGGAAAACATGTTGTTACATTTATATTTCCCATACAAATGTAGACTATAGCAGCCATTAAACAATGACATTTGAATAAATGAATTTAAAAGGCCACGTGACAGGAGTCTGGAGCCGAGCTAGGAATTCATTGCCCTCACAAGGTCTGCCCGTGGCCCATGGAAGCGAGAGCTCCGCAGGTTGTCCCTGCTTGAAGTCAGGACTACTTTCCTGCTCACACGGGGAACTGGCTGCTTCCACCGATTCCAGGACACTTGGGGCAGGATGCCCTCTCTCTTCCCACAGTCTTGCCCATTTTTAAAAGTGCATCTCCAGCTGTTCCTTCTCTGACATAGAACATTAGCTTGAAATTCAAAAGGACTGATTTTTAGTCCCAACTCTTATTCTGACTTGCTGTGTGTTCTAGGACAAGTTATTTAACTTCTCTGGGTATGGGTTTGTTTGTTCAAGCCCAGGGTTGAACTGCAAGAACGCTTAGGGACTGATGCCCTATAGTGCCTGTATCTGTGTTTTCTGTGACTGCCAGAGCGTTGTTTATGGCCAGGCTTTTTTTAAAAAAAAAAATATTTTAAATAACTTGCCAACATATTAGAGAATTTTTTTAGTAAAAATCTCAGAAAATACTGAAAAAACATTTTCCCAATCCCATAGCACTTCTAAAATAATTTTAATAATTAGTTTATTATAAGTTTATCATTTTATCTTTGCTTTTAACAAGTATTGCTAGTCACAACCATGACTTATTTGATGGTGAGTAACTGAGCAGGAATGCATTTGCAATTTTAGGTTCCTGTGGGAAAATACAGTGTGTTTATAATGCATTTTCCAGAAAAGAATCGGAGAAGTGAGGATTATCCTGTGACTTTGCTATTTTATAAATTCACATGCCCACTAAATTAGATTTAACTCTTAGTGTAATTAGTTTTGATTTCAGAGATTCTGAGATTTGCTGATACAATAAAATTGAGATTGTGGCTGATACAATAAAATTGAGATTGTGGCTAAGGTTAATATTTTCCTAACAGTAAGTTTGGTTGGTAGCTGCGGAATATAAATAGTTGAAATTTGTATCAGGGCCAGCCAAATTTGGTTCTGTTTCCTCTCAGCTGCTTTTCTTTTACACTAGAAAATAGAGGAAAGAATAGCCAAAAATCTTAGGAATGCTTATCGAGTATCTGAAGTTAGTTGTCAAACACCATTTAGATAAATTGTGGAAAAAGGAAAATGGGCATAAAGGAGTAATATAGATACGTGGAAAAATTCTACAGGGGAATTTTACTTTAAAATTCATTGCATGGTTTAAGTGTGTGCGTAAGTGTGCCTGTGTGTGGATTTCTGATACATATCAAACACAAATTAGATGTACATGAGACCTTAAAGTAAATAAATTGCAAACATATGAATAATGCAGCAGTGCTGTTAGTCATTGGATAGGCTGGCCTCTTGGAATTAGGTTAGAAAATGTCATCTTCTGAACTGGAATTGAACATGCTTTTATTTAAATAGCGTCAGTTATCTGTGTTACTCCCTGAAAGAACACTGGTAACTTTGATGCTAGTGAATCTGGATAGCCTACTAAAATCCTCTCAGGGAGGGGAGCCTGGAAGGCTCAGTCAGTTAAGCCTCTGATTCTTGATTTCTGCCGGGGCTCATGATCTCAGGGTCAAGGGATTGAACCACACCTAGGGTTCTGTGCTCAGCAGGAAGTCTGCTTGTCCCTCTCCCTCTGCTGTTCCCCCTGCACTCCCTCTCTCTTCCGCTGACTAGAATAAATAAATAAATAAATAAATAAATAAATAAATAAATAAATAAATAAGATCTTTAAAAAAAATAAGTAAATAAAATCTTTTTAGGGAAATTAGACATCTAGATGAATAGATAGGTATAAAAAATAAGTGGCAATCTTCATGATGTTTTAAAAAACTAGACCCAAAGAGTAAAAATCCCTTTGTCTTTAGTTCATGAGCTCTTTTCTTTCAGGAAAAAGAGTTCCTAGATGGGATGGCTAACTTTATGTATCAAATTGACTGGGCCACAGGGTGCCCAGAGTTAAACATAATTCTGAGTGTTTCTGTGACAGTGTTTTGGGTACGATTAATACTTAAATTGATAATCTGAGTAAAGCAGACTGCCCTCTCTAATGGGGGTGGGCCAAGCTCCTGGAAGCTGTTGAAAGCCTGAGAACAACAGCAAAGACCGCCCTCAGGAAGGGAGCGTTCCTCCTACCTGAGTACCTTCCAGCTGGGACATCAACTTATTCCCACCTTCAGACTCAGACTTAAACATTGGCTCTTCTGGATCTAAAGCCTGATAGCCTCAGACCAGAACTACACCGTCAAGCTCTCCTGGGTCTCCAACTTGCTGACTCACCCTGCAGGTCCTGGGACTTCTCATCCTCTATAATTTAACAAGCCAATTCCTTATAATAAATGAATAGAAGAAAAGCCAAAAATCTTAGGAATGCTTATATAGATCTATATCTCCTCTTGCTTATGTTTCTCTGGAGAACCCTAATATACCAGACCATTCACATTAGTTCACTGGTCTGTTCATCACATACATTTCCATTTTAGAGAAGGGTCCATGTCGCTATCTTATGTGGAAGGTAGCATGCTTTAGGAACATCCAACTCTTGTCTATTTTCTTTAAATTGTTTTATTAACTTTATGGTGTTGATTTGGTCTCACAGGGTCTTCTTTACTGGTAAAGGAATAGGTAGACCACCAAAAGTGTTTTTTCCAGCTTCTTATCTGGAAATTTCATTTTTAACCAAGAAATTTGCAAGATTTTTAAATGTTTCTCTAGAATATATGTCTCCCAACATCTTTTCTTGGACGGACTCACAATATAAAAGTGCTCAGAACAAAGGCTGCAGAGCAAATTCTAGGTTCAAAGTGGGTAAATGTTCCCTAGGACCTTTCTGAAACATAAAGTTTCAGTCAGTCATCCCTTCATCTTTCCCCTCCACCCCAATTCTTTGGCACCATCATTAAATTTTGGAATTTTTCACATTATATAATACTTGGGGGAACAGATGGTAAGCGTATTCTAATTTCAATTTCTGAATCAAATTCATTAGTACTGGCTGCCCTATCCATTACATTGAGAATTAACAAGCAAGTATAGACCGTTCACAGAACTGAGTAATTAGCTCTCTCTGCCGTGGGTAAGGCAGAAATCAGTGGCTGCAAAAGTTAGGCATTCACCATCCCCACTTTAGATTTTTTGACATCCTTTTAAAATACACATGAAGAACAATGCTGCAGGATAATTTATTGAGATAATAACTCCTGTCTTATCCCCACTCCTGTATGAGACTCTCAAAAGAAATGCAATTTTAATATCATTATTTTTACCTAACCCCTTAGAAATGGGAACTTCCCACATTGTACTCTGATTTCCTTTATTTCTAGAGCATGTTAACAGCTTTGGGTTTCACAGGCAGAAAGAAGTCGTCTGGCGTCAAGAAGTTTTAGGGATTTGTTATGGACTCAAAGCACCCGTGGTTACTGCATTGGGTCATCCCAGCAGGGAAAAGGGATAGAGGTCGTGTTTGGAGTAATTTCAAGAAATGGCTCCTGAGAGACTAGTGAAGAAGTTGGAGAACTTTATGGTTTTCATATGGGGTGCATGTTCACAAACCTGTGTGCCCAGTGCCAGGGATGAAAGAGGTAGGAAAGCTTTTGGACATCTGTGGAATCCAGGCTTCAAAGACACAAGACTCTTCTTCACAGAGAACAGTGTCTTCCATAAAGCCCGAGGTCAGCACAGAAAACCTGTGTGAAGCCACCTGAGTCCTTCCAGAGCAGCAAGACCTCAAAAATGGTAGAGAAGCCACTCTTCCCAACTGCGTCATTTGATAAGAGAGTATTGAATGACAATCGACACAATGGATGAAGGACTAGGATCTTCTCCCATTTTTCACACACTCAAGTGTTCACACAACCCTAAAGAAAAGTCTCAATCTACCACCACCACCCACACACACAAAAGATTACACTAAAAGTAAGGAGCTCCAATCCACATTCAAGTTGTAAAAAAAAAATCTTGTCTATTGTTCCCGCAAAATTGCAAATCAAAATCATACCTAATACATTAGAATTGAAAGAAAGAACAAAAGAAGAAAGAAAGAAAGAAAGAAAGAAAGAAGGAAGGAAGGAAGGAAGGAAGGAAGGAAGGAAGGAAGGAAGGAAGGAAGGAAGGAAGGAAAGAAAGAAAGGAAGAAAGGAAGAAAGGAAGAAAGAAAACAAGATAATTTAACAAGGTCAAATTCATTGGCATCACTAGAAATTCCACAAAGCTCAACAGCTAAGAGGTCAGAGAATCTCATGGGTAAATGAGAGGAATGAAGAAAGAGGATTGAGGCACTAACAAATTAAGGCATTTGTCTAAGATAACATAGCTAGTATAAGAGAGCTAAAATGCTAACATAAACCCTCTGCTTCCTATGAGACTTCAGAGCCAAAGTGATTCAGTATTAAGAAGCATGATTCACAGGATGCCTGGGTGGCTCAGTTGGTTGAGCAGCAGCCTTCAGCTCAGGTCATGATCCCAGGGTCCTGGGATGGAGTCCCACATCGGTCTCCTTGCCCAGCAGGGAGCCTGCTCCTCCTTCTGCCTCTGCCTGCCTCTGTGCCTGCTTGTGCGCTCTCTCTCTCGCTCTCTCTCTCTCTCTCTCTCTCTGACAAATAAATAAATAAATAAAATCTTTAAAATTCACAATTTTGAAACTAGGTAAGGGACCAGAGATCAGGTGACTGAAAGTGTTCCACGGGACCCCCAGGGCACATTAGGGAGGAGTGAGCAGAGAACCATCAGGAACAGAGCAGCACAACTGTAACAGCCCATGTCATGTGTGACAGGCAAGGCACTGACTGAGAAAATGCAGATGGGATTCAGAGTCAGGCCGACCTGAATTCCCCTCACTTCTCTGAGAAATGCAGGTAGTGTGCCCAGGACGTGGTGGGAAACACAGGAACATACTCTGGGGCACCTGGGTGGCTCAGTGGGTTAAAGCCTCCGCCTTTGACTCAGGTCATGATCTCAGGGTCCTGGGATCGAGCCCTGCATTGGGCTCTCTGCCCAGCGGGGAGCCTGCTTCCCCCTCTCCCTCTGCCTGCCTCTCTGCCTACTTGTGATCTTTCTCTGTCACATAAATAAATAAAATCTTTAAAAAAAAAAAGCAGATGTTTTTTAAACTTTTATTTACAGTATTTGTCTTTATATGTCTATATATGTTATATATTGCAATATTTGCCAAATTTCTGTTGATTTCTAAACTCCTATGAGACTTTGATCTCACCAATTCCAGTTTTGTCATGCCCATTAAAATTCAGAAACGGATTCCTGAAATTTGGCAGGAAATTAGGACGTTAGAATTTTACTGTTCTCCCCATTTTGCAGTCAATATTTTTTCTTTTTAAAAAAAAAGTAAAGGAAAAAAAAAAAAGTAAAGGAAAAGAGAGGGGTTACTTGAATATTTCTTTCTTCTTAATGGTATCCAACCAACCCAAGTTGGTGATTAAACTATTCTCTAAACCTTTTAAATGAAAATCATTTCTTACAAAATTTTAAAATCTTTAGCAAATATTCAGTGCACTATTACATAAATAAAAGATTTACAATTGTGCTCATACTTAGTTTTATTTAACTTTATTAGTTATGGAAATATATATCACAAAACTAGATCTATAATGGATCCACACAGACACACATTCCTATATGTTTTTTATAACCTCTTAGCAACTTTTTCATATAAATACCATAACTGGGAAACAAAGAGCTTTCCATTTGAATCAGTTTTTCTATTTGACTAGCTTGATTCAGATTATATAAAATAGATTAGAATGTGGCTGAATAGTCAACTTGTTAACTGCTCTCTGAACAAGTTCTTAATGTGTCAGTACTATCTAAATAATGAATAATTATGATTATGATTTCAATATGGAATAACTTGCCCTTGGCTTTTATTTCTTGAAAGACGTAGTATCACTTCAATTCCTTTCAATCAGATGTGACATCTGTACATTGATAGATGTATTATTGATACACACGATCTTGATGTGGCAAACCCTCTCTTTTATCTTTGATTAAAATGAATTTCTACATTGCAACAGCTATGTTGCAATTGTTCCAATTGTTCCAATTGTGAGTTGCATAGCCAGCTAACCACTTATTCACCACAATATTTCAGTTTTAAAAAGCATGTTTAGCAAATGCATCTCTGTTTCTATATATGCGATCCAATTGCTTTTCTCCTGATATGAAAGACAAATAAACTTCTACTACCCTGAGGTAGAAATTTATTGCTTTTGCTGTCTGACTCTCTTTGGACTTTTGGTCAGAGCAGCCCAATTTCCCTTTGGATAATCTCCCCTAACCAGGTCCAGTCTTTATGATGTGAATGGGGTTCATCTTACCAATCCCCCAACTGCCCCATCTCTCTAAGAATAGGCCTCCGAACAAAGTCGACCCAGAGTTTGGTCCATGACCCAGCCACAGTGAATGGTTCAGAGTTAGTAAATCAGAATTTACAGTCAGGTAAATCAGAATCATTCTCTATGATTTTGCTGGTACCAAAAAAAAAAAAAAAAAGAAAGAAAAATATAAATTAAGAATGAGACCCAAATCTTGATGACAGTTTTTTGACTCTCTGGATTCAGCTATGAATAATATGAAATCCACTCTTGGACCACTCAATTTATATAAGCCATTCTATTTTTAAAAATGAATTGAGGTGGCTTTTCATTTGCTTACAACCAAAAGACCACTAATTAATAAGCCCATGACCTGATTGTTTTCCATTTAGCTAATATACTATTCAAGATAGGATAAACTGATAAAATAATAAAATTTGAAATCTTTTACTTAAGTTACTTAACACAACAAAGATTTTATTTTGCTCACTTCACAGTTCACTACTAGTTGGGCTGCCTTTTTTTTTTTACTTAACTGTTACTTAACACAAGTAACTGTTGTGTTACATAAGTAACACAAGTAACTGTTGTGTTACATAAGTAACACAAGTAACTGTTGTGTTACATAAGTAACACAAGTAACTGTTGTGTTACATAAGTAACACAAGTAACTGTTGTGTTACATAAGTAACACAAGTAACTGTTGTGTTACATAAGTAACACAAGTACTTAACACAGTTAAGTTACTTAACACAACAAAGATTTTATTTTGCTCACTTCACAGTTCAC
>CM053607.1:66126912-66144656 GCA_028646535.1 Procyon lotor
AAAAAAAAAAAAAAAAGAACATGGATTCCAGGAGGTAAGGATCATGGTCCATTTTGCCAGAGGGAGAGAGCACAACCAGGAGGAGCAGCAGGCAGAGGGAGAAGCAGTCTCCTCTCTGAGCAAGAAGCCCGATGTGGGGCTCAATCCCAGAACCTTAGGATCATGACCTGAGCTGAAGGCAGCCATTTAACTGGCTGAGCCACCCAGATGTCTCTTGAATTACCTTCTGTTTAGAGATCCTGCTGGCCCACCCAAATCAATATATGGTTCTGTAATTCATATGTTCAGATCTGACTAGGTCATGAGCTGAGATTTCAGTTAAATTTAGGGTGGAACTAAAGCTTCTTGGTTAGGTGAGAGTAACATGTGGGAAAAAACACTCCTTCCCTCATTGGATTACTACTCAGAAATTCTCAAAAGACATTCAGCTGGAGGCTGTGGACACCAGACACACACACACACACACACACACACACACACACCATTCATGTCAGCACCAACATTACCATAAAACCTACCAGCACTTACACAAGTAGAAGTGGCCTGTCTTTGGTCACAAAAGCAACACAGGTAACTGTCATTAGAAACTTAACATTCAGAAGACAATAATAAAACCATACCCAACTAATCTAAATTGCCAAACCAAAATAAATTTCTTTCTATTTCCAATGTCCAGGAAAAACACACCATTGATTCAGTTAAAAGCAAGCACAGCATAATTATGGTATTGACATGACCATATAATTAATCCTATCAAGTTCTAATTAAACCTTAATGATTAAATCTCTGGGATTTTCTTCAGAGTTCATAAGAGGCAAGAATTTCACCTGACATGATTAAATCATCCATAGAAAGCTTACAGTGACGCTGTGAGAAGCTGTGCTCTATATTAAGCTACAAGAGACTGTACTTATTTGACTCTTTTTAAATAAAAGGAAAATGTAAACCATATTCTCAAGTTTCATAATATTTGCTGAGAATGATACAAGAGAAATAGTGAATATTAGTTATCTATTGAAGTATAACAAATTGAATGCCATAAAGCAACATTATTATCTCACTGTTTCTGTAAGCCAGGAATTTAGGCACAACTTAGCAGGACCCTCCAGCTCTAGGATCTCTCACAAGGACCTTGGAAGGCTGCAATCAACCTGTCAGCTGGGTCTGCAGTCATCTTATAACATGACTGGTAGTGGATCTCCTTCCAAGCTCACTCCACTGGCTGCTGGCAGGGTTCAGTTACTCTCTGGCTGTTGAATTAAGGACCTCAGTTTCTCACTGACTGTTGGCCAGATGCTGCTCTCACTTCTCTACCATGTGGGCATCTCCATAGTACAGCTCACAACATGACAACTTGCTTCATCAGTGCAAGCAAGCAAGAAGAGCCACAGACAGGGTCTGCAGGCAGAACTAAAATCAGACTTTTACAGCTTAATCTCCAAATGACATCTCTTTTGCCTCTTCTGTTTTTAAGAAGAAAGCCACTAGATCCAGCACACACCAAAGATGAGAGGATAATACAAGGGGTGAATAGCAGGAAGTGGGAATCATTTAGAGTTATTTCAAAAGAAGTCTACCATATGGTGCTACTACTACTAAAGGGGTTGAGGGGTTGTCTGAGTAGAATGGTATTCCCCCATGTCCGTCTTGGCACCTCAGAATGTGACCCCATCTGGAAACATCTGCAGATGTAATCAGTTAAGTTAAACTTAGATCATACCTGAGTACAGTAGTCCCTTATCCAACATAACTAGCATCCTTATTAAAGAAGAAGGAGGAAGAGGAGGAGGAGGAGGAGGAGGAGGAGGAGGAGACACACAGAAATACACAAGGAGAATGCCAGGTGATAACAGATGGAAAACTTGGAGCGATGCATCTACAAGCCAGGGGATACCAAGGATTTTCAGCAAGCACCAGAATCTAGGAAGATGCAAGGAAGCATCTCACCTTAGAGCTTTCAAAGAGAAGATGTCCCTGCTGACACCCTGCTTTCATATGTTTAGCCTCCAGAAATTTGAGAAAATAAATTTCTGTTGTTTTAAGCCACCAGGCTTGTCATACTTTGTTATAGCAAGCTCTAGGAAACTAATAATTTTAGATTAGTGCTAATTTAAATAACAATTAGTTACATCATCTCCGTAACAGAACTTTTTTCTTCTAAAGAAAACAATCAGATTAGGCTGGATACTATATAAATCCTTCTTTAAAGAAAAATACTCATATATTACCAGTGTTAAACTATTCACATTATTAATTATTTTAGTTTTACGTAGTACATGATACTGCCTTGCTGAACATAAATGAAAATTCTTGGGGTTAATAGTACACTATTTGCAAGTTTTACACTTCATGTATTGTGGGGTGAACAGACTTGTATGTGGCCTCAGATATCACCTCCTACTCTTTATACCCTTGCATTACCCCCTCCCCTTGAGTACTGTGGGAACTGTGACCTTCTTACCAACAAAATATGGCAAAGGTGATAAGACGCCACTCCCATGGCTACGGTATGTCATACTGGTCTTCGTCTTGCTAGAGACTCTCTCTCCTGCTGGCCTTGAAGAAGCAAATTGCCATGAATCCTACAACTGTAAATAAATGAACTCTGGAACAATCTGAGTGAGCCTGGAAGCAGACAAGACTACAGATAAGAACACAGGCAAGTGGTAGCCTTGACTAAAACCTTGTGAAATCCTAAGCAGAGGACACAAAAGAAGACATGCTCAGACTCCTGACCCACAGAAACTGTGAGATTATAAATGTGGACTCTTCGAAACTACTAAGTTTGTGGTAATTTGTTAGGTAGCAACAAAGAACTACAGTTCAACTGTGATTCTTTTCATTTTAAGTATGATGGTCTCATTTGGATTGTTATTATTAACATTTGGTGGGGGGAAAGGTTTTAAATTCCTGTTTAAAGACTTTATTTTTTTTAAACTAGTTTTTAGGTTTACAACAAAGCTGAGAGGGAGGTTGAGAAATTTCTCCCATACCTCCTGCCCTTACGTATGCCTAGCCTCTTCCATTATCACCATCACTCGCCGGAAGGGTACAGTTTTTACCAAGGATGAACCTACCTTGACACATCCTAATCACCCAAAGTCCATTGCTTAACTTCAGGTTGGTGTTTAGATAGGGTTTAGATAGATGCATAATAACACATATCTATCATTATAATATCATACAGATTATTTTCACTGCCCTAAAAATCCTCTGTGCTCTGTCACTATTTTTTAATAGTGTATTTCTTTCAAATTATCAATCGTTTTTTAATAAATCAATCAATTATCTACTGCTAACATTCAACACTGAAAAGTAAAAATTTCTATTTAATTAAAAAGTCTTTTGTGTATTTACTATTGCTCTTAGTACGGAGAAAATTCTCCAAGTTGGGAGGTGAATTGAGATTCTCGCTATATGACTTTTGCAATGTTAATATGGTACTATCATATCAAAAGAAGATTCATTTCCCCAATCATTTTTCTCAATTCAAATTACTCTGAAAATCTATTCCATAATAGCATATCATGATGTCATTGGACCTTTACAATGTAATAAGTAAGTCATAAACATGAAGTAATGGGACCATTCTCAGCTGTAAATGTTCTAACAGGTGATCCATAATATACTTATTTCTACTTTATTAAAATTTTAGATGGTTTTATACACCAAACTGTAAGATATAAAAATTCTCATTAATATTCAAAGTGATCCCCAAAGACACTGAGATGTGTACCTCTTCTTCTCATAAAAATAGTAGAATAAAAATAAGTAAAAGTGATATTAAAGTAAATAATGTTGATATAAAGATAACTTTTCTAATGAAAATAACTTGCTACATTTGTTTTATTTATAGTAACTAGTTATATAATAGGCACAACTCCCCCTTGTAATCAGCTTGGTATGCAGATAGGTTCCAACTGTATCCCTACAACATGGGTGAATATGCCTTTCCCATCCCCTTCAGTTTTTATTATTCTCTAGAGTTTTCCAGCATTCCAGGAATATCCCTATGGGTTGTTTAGGCAGGAAGCTACACTTAACCCATGTTAAGGTGGACCTTGGCCAAGTCATCAGCCCTGGACTGAGGTGCTAGATAGGTCCAGACTCTGTTCCTGGCAACCCCTTTGATACTCCTCAACCAATGTGCAGACCTTAGAACCCCAAGACTTCTCTATGCTTATTGAGAGATAGACGTGGAGGGGCAGATAAGAAAGGAATATCTTCCAGCCCTCACTAATGACTAGCCTATCACCCAAGGATGGGCAATGTGTTTCTGGATAAAGCATATGAAAAGAAATACTTTCAGTAATTTTTTTTTTGGTGAGACCTTGCGTTTATAATATTAAATTTGCAGCAGCATATATTAAAGTGGACAGAAAAACAGGGATATGATAGTGTAGTTTTTAAAGAACTATTGTCCAAATATATATTTATTGGTGAATTTCAAAATATAACACTTAAATAAAGTCAGAATTCTACATTGCCAACAAAAGGAACACTAAAAATCTTCATTAAGCAAGTTCACTTCTAGATATTTACCCAGGAGAAGTAAAAACATGTCCATAACGAGACATGCTCAGGCTATCTGATTTCCAGTCCAGCATATAAAGAGCTTAGAAGGTGTCACTCTGTCATAAGTAAGAATCTGAACTGAAAATCAACAACCCTTTTCAGATCCAGCAGAGAATTGATAACACAGGGCAGGCCTTGTAAAGGACAGAATGCTCTAATGTGCTTTGAATGGTTCAAAATGGGATTTTTCTCCTATCCTCACTGTGAGAACCTGGCTAAGCTCCTGATGGTGAACTCACAAAAGTGCGAGCATGCGCCCCTTCAACTGGCCTCTCTGGAAGTCAAACTCCCAGACATGTCTGCACTGAGCCTCCAGCAGCCTGTCAATTACACTTGAGGATTTCTTACCCTCATACTGATTCTCATGGACATTTCTATTCATGGGTTTCTGCTCCAGTAACTTGTGATTCTCTGTGTCAGCCTATCTGGCTCTCCAATGTTGGAAGACACAAGCACTAATTACTTTGTACACATCATTCTCATTTAATTTTACAACAATTCTTCAATCCCATAATTCTCCCCCACATTACAGTGACAAGATTGAAGTTTAGAACATTTGAACAGTAATTCAAATTTGAAGCAAAGCCAGGTCTTGAGCCTAGGCTGGCCCACTTCCAGACCCTACACCCCGAAACACCACACCATATGGCTGATTCAAAACTATTTCCTGTTACAAGCCTTGGGACCTACCAGGTTGGCTGTCGCATGGGGGGGTAGGGGAAAACGGAGTTGATGAGAAAAGATATGGTGCTAGCAGCCTATTAAGGTACGAGTTGTTACTTGTGGGGCACCTGGATGGCTCAGTGGGTTGGGGCCTCTGCCTTCGGCTCAGATCATGATCTCAGGGTCCTGGGATCGAGCCCTCCATCAGGCTCTCTGCTCAGCAGTGAGCCTGCTTCCCTCTCTCTCTCTCTGTCTGTCTCTCTGCCTACTTGTGATCTCTCTCTCTCTCTGTCAAATAAATAAATAAAATGTTTTAAAAAAGTAAAAAGAGTTGTTACCTGTAACACTAGAATCACCACCAGTTCCATACATCACCTTGGTTTGATAACTTCAGAAATAAAGTGAAGGAAAATCAACAGATAGGATCCAGACTTTTCCCTTAGATTGTAATACAGTAATGAGCTTGAAGAGACCAAAGAACACGGAAATTCTTGTGGTAGGTGTGTATGCACATGGTAAGGCATGTGTGTTTTTCTGAGAGGAAGATCCATGGCTTCAGATTCTCAAGCAAGTCTGTAATCCAAAAAGTTTAGGATGATCTCTAAGATCTCTTTCAACTCCAGCAGCTGGTGCATCTTTTTCTGAGTCATAGTTCTTCCTCACCTTCATTTCTATCCATTATCGAGACTTGTTTTCCTTTCAAAATGTGTACTATTTTAGCTATTTTGTTTGTTTGCTGTTGTTGTTGTTTAAAGAGAGAGAATCTCAAGCAAGCTCCACACCTAGCCCAGCACCCAACATGGGATTCGATCCCACAACTCTCATATCATGACCTGAGCTGAAGTCAAGAGTTGGGTGCCCATCCGACTGAGCCACCCAGGCGCCGCCAAAATGTATATTATTTTAAAAGAAAAAAAATTCCACACTTGGAAACATCATGCTTGAAAAGTTCCATAGTGGATCTTTGTCTTTTGCCTAACAATTGGTGTTTTCATTCATAGAGTCACCGTGCAAATTTGTTGAAGCTAAAAACTCTGGATTTCTTTTTAGTAATTTTAAGAAATTTTTATAGGCTAAGGTGGAAAAAGAACTTTTTTTCTTAGAGGAAAGGCTTCCTATGTTCTGAAAAGAATTTTTTTTTAAGCATTTGTTTTAGTCAGGTAGTTATGACAGAATCTTGACACATTCTAGGAGAAACCCTGAAATGGGTAAGTGACTCAAAGGCAGGCTCTTGAGACTGGATCTGTGAAACATAAACATTCCCTGGGGATTCTAAGAATCACTAAGGAGGCTATTAGATATTTATTAGTTATGCATATGGAACTTGACTGTGTTCCCTGAGTCGTAAAAGAAGAGGAGTCTCTCCTGAAAGACAGAAATACGAGAACAAACAGGTAGTGATATACTGGTAAATGCTGAGCAAGGTTTCCAGGAAGGAAATTTTAAAACCCTGATTTGTAGTGTTTGCTGATCTCTGAAAGATACTCTGAGATGGTAAGAGTCAAAATCATCTTAAAAGAACAAAAAGCAGCCCTACCGCTCATCAGGCCGGAAGGACGGGCACGTGGTGCCAGCGGCAAAGTTAACAGGACAAACTTTCTCTATGAGGTTGTCAAATGTCATGATGATTCCCTTTATGAGTGATCGCTACTTTCTAATCAGTGACACTCCTGGATGCCCTTTGCTGGTCTCAACTGGATGCCCAGTTGTTAAATCCTTCTACCATCCGGGCCCGAGCACATCCCCCAGTTAATCCCTACCTCACGTAATCCTGCCCCAGAAGCAGCAACCAATCCAGATCACATTGCCTCTTCCCTTAGATACTCCTCAGAATCTTCCAGCAGGAACTGACAGACCGACACACCGTCTCCTCGCTTTTGGGTGGGTGACACTGCACTCTGGTGCTGTGAGCCAATCGGTAAGTCAGATTTTGTCAGACTCCAGGCTCTAATATTTTCAGAGTGTCAGTACTCCCACTAAGGTCGATTTTAAACTATCCATGGGATGTCTAGGAACACGGATGTGGGAAGAGATGAGAACAATCAGCAGAATTAGATATAAGCTGGCCCCGTGCCTCAGATTACTCTCTCAACAACCATGGAACAGATATATTTTTTTAAGATTTTATTTATTTGAGAGAGATCACGGGCAGGAAGGAAAGGTAGAAAGAGAAGCAGACTCCCCACTGAGCAGGGAGCCCGATGCGGGGCTCCATCCCAGACCCTGGGATCGTGACCTGAGCCAAAGGCAGACGCTCAACCTACTGAGCCACCCAGGAGCCCGGAAAAGATATTTTAACCCTCAGGTAGATAAGGAGACCGAGGCTCAGAGAGTTTAAATGAATTGTTTAACATCACAAAGCTGGTGGCAGAGCCACCATTTAAACTGCTGGTGTCCAAAATAAATAAATAAAATAAAAAATTAACTGGTGGTGTCATTCTGATTCAAAATCCTATGATCTTTTACTAACACCATACTGTTTAATATGTTAGAAGGGTATCATCTCTTCCTACAATAATTTCATGGACATAGACCTTTCTAAAAGCTGTACATTCCACTGCTTGTGCAGACTTCATTTTATCATTCTTTGGCATCTCTTCCACACACTGTAAGGTAGCTGTGTAACTTTAAGCAAAATATTCACTGTCTTTAGGTCTCAGCTTCCTCATCTGTAGGATGGGGACAAATATAGCACCCACACAGAATTCTTGTATAGATCTTATTAAGTTAATAAATGTAAATTGTTCAGTATAGTGACTAACATACAGGAAGTACTTTAAAAATATTAGCTATTAAAATCATAATGCTATATACCTGTAAAGTACTTCATAAACAATGTCATAGGCATTCGACTTAATAAGACTCTATAATTTCACTTGAACCATTTTCAGACTTTCACACACAGGTAAGATGGTATTAAAAAATCTTTCTACAGAGGCACCTGGGTGGCTCAGATGGTTGATCGACTGCCTTTTCAGTTCAGGTCATGATCCCAGTGTCCTGGGATCGAGCACCACATTGGACTCCCTGCTCATCGGGGAGTCTGCTGCTCCAGCTACCCCTCCCTCTGCTCATGCTCTCTCTCTCTTTCAAGTAAATAAATAATATTTTAAAAAATCTTTCTATAATCCTGTTTCCATGATGTATTGCTGCTTTACAAACCAAAATTTACCACTTTAAAACCACAATAATATATTATTGATCCCATTTCTGTGGGCTGATCTGGGTAGTTCTCCTCCATTGCCAAAGGAGTGGTGGAGGCCACCGAGGTCTCTCATATAGTTAGAAACTTGGCTGGAGGACCTTGGTTTTCTCCCAAGTGGCCTCCTTCTCCTCATCATGTCTCATCCTCCGGGGCCATTCCACATGTGAGCTCTCTCTAGCAAGATAGCACGGCTTCCCTATCAGAGGGAATCTGGGCTCCAAGATGAAGTTTTCCAACAGGACGACTTGAGTGTGCAAGCCCTCAACAAACTTGCTGTGTCACACTGGCTAATGTCCACTGACCACAGCAGGTTACACGGTCAAGCCCAGAGGTCTGCAGAAGTGGGCTACACGAGGGCCTTAGGATTGAGAGGCGTAGCTGTCTTTTTTTCCAGGGGGCTGGGGGGGGGGGGCACCAATACACCAGCCAGCCACAGATTCCTATGCATATTCATGCATAAACCTCTTTCAGAATCAATGAGAAAATGCCAAGTAACTGATTTTATAGAGAGAGTCTTTAGTCCTGTGAATAATGAAAGCAGAATTGGAACTGACTAAAAGTTCCTGTCAGTCTGATCGTCTGTGCCATATGTGCATGGCCCCATCGTACGAGGAGAATTTAGAAATAATGGCAAAGTCATTTTAATGAGCTAGGGGAAAGTGAATAAATTATGATCCCTGTAAGTACCAATTTTAATCTACCTCTTTATGGACTAAAAAAAGTGTCAGAGATTATGATAATCATTCATCTAACAACACACACACAACATCATCATCATTACGGTTGCCATTATAACCATTACATTTTTATTAACATTTTCTCCCTGAAATTTCCATTTGAAAGCCAATGGTAATTCCATTTTGAAATCAGTTCTAACTGTGAATGGCTCCAGTAATGTTTTATTTCTGAAGTCAGCCTCCCCTGATAAAAGCTGGTCTGTCTCACTTTTTTCTTGTTCTTTTCCTCTCCCCTTCTGGGAGTGAAAAAGAAAAGCCTATTTCAAAAAAAAAAAAAAACCAGCTATTATTATATGTCTACCATAATTATAAGCAAGATTCAATTACACTGCTCTAAAATATTCATTGCAAACTTATGATTTAAAGATATTTCATTTCCTATTCATGTGTAGTTCCCATACCCACAGTATAAATATTTACACTTAATTATGGAAAATTTCACACATTATTCCAGTAGCATGAAAATATATTAATAAATTTACATTAATAAGTGATTCTTTGAAAAATTATTTAGAAGTAGGAAAAGAGAAGAATGTCATACATAGAACTATGATAGCCAGAGGCTTACGCTTTGAGACCTCTCGTTTACCCAGCTCACATAATCATACGTTTTTGTAAAATTTACAAAATGAGGACGTTTTATCTTAGGACCTGTGTCTCTTTCCATGACGAATTCCCTTCTAGCGCATGTCCCCTCATAGAGGGCGGCAGCAGGGCAGCTATAGCTTGTTTAGACTCTAGTAAGGAAAAGTCCAGTCAGGAGGCCATTTAGTTCGGATTTTGTGGGATATGTTTATGTGGTTTTCAGTCTCAGTGATGTATAGTTAAGTTCTCACCAGACATTCCACTCTAGGGAAAGCTTAAGAAGTGCATCTTTCCAGTAAGCACTACACATGCTCACACATTGTGCTGGGAAGGCACAGGTCAAGGACCTACCTTCACAGGAACGAATGTTACGGTGTCTGGCACAAAAGTTTGTAATGGAGAAGAAAAAGGGTTTGAAATCTACAGACTGGGGGCGCCTGCGTGGCTCAGTTGTTAAGCGTCTGGCCTTTGGCTCAGGTCATGGACCCCGGGTCCTGGGATGGAGCCCCACATTGGGCTCCCTGCTGGGTGGGAAGCCTGCTTCTCCCTCTTCCACTCCCCTGCTTGTGTTTCCTCTCTCACTGTGTCTCTCTCTGTCAAATAAATAAATAAAATCTTTTTTTAAAAAAATAAAATGTACAGGTTAAATTGTCTTTCTTTTCTGAACTAGTAATAATAAATATTCCAAAAAAAAAAGCTATGAAGGGGAGTACCGTGCAGGTATATCAGGCAATTAATTAATCAGAAGTAGGTTTTCTTTGTGTATTTTGTTATGTTTACAGTATTTGTCAGCTTTTAAACTCTTGTAAATTGTTGCGATTCTTCTTCTCAATCTAAATAAATATTTGCTTTCATACCTAATTTAGTAGTGATATTTTTGTATTCTTTTAAAGAAAGCATCCCAAACTGTGCAAGCAAAAGCCAGATCTGCTCTAACGACAACTGATCTGTGGTACAGTGAAATCTCCAATTTGAGGGGTTAGCTATTAGCCAATAATAAAGTCATGCCTCCTTGTGTTTGGATTTCCATTTTTCTTCTCTTTACTCGTGAAGACTGATTCATTTATCTCTCAAATGTGGCTCTAGTCCCTTGCTTTCCCTTTAAACTCTAACATGGAGGTTTATAGATGACATTTGGCTAAAGGCAGATCATTAATCCTGATTGTATTAGTCAGGGTTCTCCAGAGAATCAGCAGGGCGTGTGTGCGTGCATGTGTGTGTGTGTGTGTGTGTGTGTAGAGAGAAAGAGAGATTGTATTAGTCAGGGTTCTCCAGAGAATCAACAGGGCGTATGTGTGTGTGTGTGCACGCGTGTGTGTGCATGGGCATGTGTGGAGACAGAGAGACAGAGAAAGACAGAGACAGAGAGCTAGAAAGACAGAGAGAAATTATTTTAGGGAATTGGCACCGATGCCATGGAGGGTTTTGTCTTTGTGCCAGTGTAGGCCTGTCGATGAGCCGCAGGGAAGGGTTGAAGCTGCAGCTCAAGTCAGAAGGCACACTGCTGGTAGAAATTCCCTCTTTCCCGAGGAAGTCAGCCTTCTTCCTCTTAAGGCCTTCAACTGGGATGGGGTGAGGCCCACCCACACCATGGAGGGGAATCTGCTTTACTAAACATCCACTGGCTTAAATGCTAACCTCATCATAAAATAACTTCACGGCAACATCTAGACTAGTGCTTGGTCAAATATCAAGATGCTCTGGCTCAGCCAAGGGGACACATCCAATTAACCATCACTGGATGATCCCACAGCGAGGGTGGGAAACTAGCATTGCTGCATTTACCTAAGTCATGACATGGAAAGGTAATGATGCCATGTCTATTCATTTCTGGAGGGATAGATTTTATGAAACTGAGTATCGAAATTAACAAAGAGACCAGACAAAGAAATTTCGTTTTGCTTCACATACACACAATGTCAGAAAAAGCATATTGGCAATAGATACAGAGCAGAACGCTGATATTTTGGCTACGTTATGCAGTTGGCCCACCCCAGGAATTACCTAGGAAAAATAGAGTACTTTGAATTGTACTTCCTCCAATGCCTTAGAGAATTCCAAAAAAACCCCAAAAGATCACAGCCATGTGACCCAAGATCATCCCTTACAGTTCTAATATTCTATAACTCAATTTGATGTCATTAAATGAGATTTAAAGGCAATGGGGGAGGAAATATTGAAACAAGAAGATTTGATAATAACTCGACGTTAGATGTATTAGTGACATATGCTACCTACCTTTTGCCTCAAAGAGCCTATTAAATTATCATCAAAAAGACAGCTTTGAGAGGGAAAGGGGTTTAAAATCAGACACATTTATAGTTCACATCATGGTTCAGAACAGCTGATTCTCTAAACAGTATTTTGAAGAAGTGCTTGTAAAGTGACTTTTAACAAGTGCTGACAGAAGTTAAACACAAAGTCAGCTTCCTTTATGATCTGAAAGTTCAACATTTTGAAAATGCAGTTTATGGGGTAGAAAAACTTTTTAAAAATCTTATTAGAGGACATGCCATCCTTAGCATCTTTGCAATACCAAATTGCTAAGTGGAAATTATCACTCCAAATTCCAGCAATCTTGTTAAGAGATTTATGAGCCAACAAATATCATACTCTCCCTGCCGCCGTGCAATTTCATACAACACAGTAAAGTCACACTGCCTGTCAAATCCATCTCCCAGACTACTCACTCCCTTCCCAGGCTTCGGCCGACTCCCCTCTGCGTTGTAGTAAAGGTCCGCCTGCACATCTTCCTCCTACACTTGATTCCCTCTCCAGCGTCTATGTCCTATTTCTTTACCTTAATCCAAGTCTAAAACCTCATTCAAAGACCAGGTCAAGTCTTAACCCTTTAATAAATGCAAGTGCAGAGAAGAGAAGCATCGAAATAATAAGGCATTCAAAATGTGTAGCTGGACTTTTCAAGCCACCCTCCTACAAAACACTGGTTTCCCACATGCTGATCTGAGATGTTTTAACTACTAAAATCTTAATATTGGAAGTCTTTTCCCAATTTCCATATTAAAACATGTAGTTAATGGGTAAAATTTTCATTGCCAAAGAAATTCTTTTATTCATTTAAAGTGAAACTTGAATGTTAGCTAATACCCACCAGATGACAGAATGAATGCATTAATAAATGAATATTAATGAAAACTGAAAAAAATTATTCATCTTATCTTCTAGCGGGCATTAGCCATCATTAAATTTTACATGAGCATTCCCCTCACTTGAAAGGACTATCCCGTACCATGCATTAATACATCAACATTCTGATTACCCATTATTCTTTTGAACTTGGGAAAGAGTAAGTTTCCAAGCAAGGCCCTATTCGCTCAAAGTGGACTAACAAATTGAGATTCTTTCTCTGAAGTTCTAGTATTAACCCTGAACTCTGACATTCCCACCAAAGTACGGCTGCCATAGGCGACCATGCAGAAACAGTCTCCCTGCCAATGTCATCTCTCATTTTAAACATGCAATGTATATTTTCATTACAACGTATATTCCGTTGTAAGTTCTGCGCGTGTATAGACTATGGCCAGCACTGCTTCTGTCTCCTCCACACCGTTACTGACTTCACAGAAATGCTTAGTAAGTATTTATGGCGTGGCTATTTCCACCATTAAATGCCACCCCCCCCCAATGTTGAGAGATCTAGCAGCCATCTCCCCACCACCTGTGTGCCCACACCCGCTTCCTAGCACCTATCCTAGATGCTAATCTCTTGACCAGAACCAAAGAGTAACTGGAAACCAATGTTTTGTTTTGTTTCCGCTCTGGGGTCTCCAGTCTCTCTCCTCACTCTTAACAACTGAAAAAAGGAGGGAAAGAAATGATAACCTCTTTTCTGGCAACCAGATGTCTGGAAACGCAAAGTACACTGGCTGAGAATAAGACCGGCAGCATCAACCAACAACATTAACAGTAATAAGTGCATTTAGTAGGTGCTGAATTTGTATCAGACATTTTGCTAAGCACCTCACTTGGATCATCTTATTTATTCCTCTTCATGCACAGGTGAGGTAGGTTTTGTAACTGGATGACTGCTTGCCATAAACCCTAAAGTGGGTCATGACACGCAAGAGAGAACAGGGCTACCTGAATAGACTTGCCACTGGGGTGAGGAGGAAATGGCAGCCTTGACGACCCACTGACAGCAGCCAGGAAGGACGATGACACACAGAATTACATGCTTACCCCTACCCCTTATGGAAAATGACACAAAGGAAAGCAAACACTTCATTCATGAGGGACATGAACCCTGAAAGACAGATTTTTTCCAGCAATAGATGGATTGGGCATTCATAATAGAAATTCATTTCAGTTATGGAGGAAGAAATGTCTATTTCTTGCACATCTGAGTTTGTAGATCCAGGTAATAACATCACCCCTCTTGCAAGGTGGTGGAGGGGTAGGGAGGTGGAGGGGGGTTGTGCATAGCCCAGATTCGGAAGGATCAGACACTTGTCCACGCTCAGTCAAATATTCAGTGATGGTGTCAGGATTTGTAGCCATAACATCTGAAGCCAGAGTTCACTCTTTCAGGGCTGTACATATATAAAAATCTTACAGATGTAGTGGGAAAAGTCTGACATTAACAAGATAACCTGCAGGGTGCCTGGGTGGCTCAGTGGGTTAAGCATCTGCCTTCAGCTCAGGTCCTGATCCCAGAGTCCTGGGATTGAGCCCCACGTCAAGCTCCCTACTCAAAGGGGAGTCTGCCACTCCCTCTCCTTCTGCCCCATCCCAGCTCATGCTCTCTCTCTAACTCCGTCAAATAAATATATAAATAATCTTTAAAAACAAAAAGATAACCTGCTTCACTGTGATTTCTTTCAGAAGTTGCACCCTTTCTGTGTATCCTTGGGTCACCAAGAAAAGGCATAAACGTATCTGGATCACAGCACTGTCCTATAGCAACCTAAGTGAAGCCAAATCTATAATTGTAAAGTTTCTACCAGCTACATTTTACACAGTAAAAAGAAACAAGTGAAATAAATTTTCACAATACATTCCCTTTAAGAAACATCCAAAATATTTCAACATGTAACCAATATTTTTAAAATATCAAATAAACTACTTCACATTCTTTTTATACTAAATCTTCAATATTTGGTATGTATTTTTTAATTGAGGTATAATTGACACAGAACATTATATTAGTTCTGGGGCGCCTGGATGGCTCAGTCAGTTAAGCATCCAACTCTTGATTTTGGCTCAATTCATGATCTCAGAGTCTTAAGATCGAGCCCAGCCTCCAGCCTGGCATTGGGCTCTACACCCAATAGGAAGTCGGCTGAAGATTCTCTCCCTCTGCCAACTCCTCTGTTCACACTCAGTAGCTCTCTCCTTCTAAAATAAATTTTAGAATCTTTTTTTTAAAAAAGAACATTATATTAGTTCCAAGTGTACAACATAATTTGATCCATCATCACACAGGGTTACAAAACAATTTATTTTATTTTATTTTTATGATATTTTTTGAGAGAGAGTGAGTTGGGGAGGGGAGGGGCAGAGGGGGAGGAAGGGAATCCCCCATGAGGGTGGAACTCTGCACAGGGCTCAATCCCAGGACCCTAAGATCATGACCTAAGCCAAAATCAAGAGTCAGATGCTTGATCAACTGAGCCCCCCAGTCACTCATGTAATGAGTACTTTTAGATCTATTCTCTTTGCAACTTTCAAATATGCAATACAGTGTTATTAACTATAGTTTCTGATGTATATTTTATACTGACACATCTTAATTCAGATTAGCCACACTTCAAATGATGAATAGCCACATGTAGCTAGTGACTACCTTTCAGATTGTACTGGCCTAGATAAAACAGAGCAAAGTAGGAGGTGATTCAAATTCCTAACCAAAGACACTTTATGACCTTAATTCATGTTGTCTTACGAAAGAGACTCCTTCTTTCATAAAGTGCTGCAGGAAACACAGCCCTTCTGTCTTTCCCAGAACTTTATCTTCCTTGGGGAAAAAAAAAATCTGATTTTTCAGGAGTCAAGCTTGGCATTTAATTTTAGTAAGACAATTTTCATTTAAATTTTCCTTTCTTACTTTTACTAACAGATTTACTGAGGAATAATTGGCATTCAAAACCTGAGTGAGAAAATGTCTATTTTCTCTCAGTAAGGACAAAAGTTTATTACACTTCACTGCACATCCTGCCCTGTCCTAGCTGGTATCAATAATCTCAGCCAAGCCTTGCACCCCAGGAGGTAGGTACCAACAGTATTATTAATCCCATTTCATACATTAGGAAATAGAGGCTTCAAAGAATGGCAGGCCTAAAAGGAGGCCAAGGTTAATGTCAGGGTGATTGAGCTAGAAAGTGAGGGCACCTAAATTCAAAACTAGACAGGCTGCCTCCATGGAGCATGACTACCTAACTCTAAGTATCCAGAAGAGTTAGGCTTGTACTATTGTGACAAAATGCTAGAGGCAGAGACCAGGCATTACTAAGACCGTTTTGATATAATTACCTGGAAAAAATAGAAGAAACATGAAAATCTTTATGCAGATTTCTGGCTGGTCAAGAACTCTCCCTTTAAAAAAATGCCTTCTTACTGGGGAACCTGGGTGACTCAGTAGGTTAAGCCTCCACCTCTTGGTTCCGGCTCAGGTCATGATATCAGGTCCTGGGATCCAGCCCCAGCATTGGCTCCCTGCTCAGTGCGGGGTCTGCTCAGTTTCTGCCCCTCGCCTCCTCTGCCCTTCCCCTCTGCATGTGTGTGTGCACTCTCTCTCAAATGAATAAATTAATAAAATCTCTTTTTAAAAATGCCTACTGACTTTAGGGATTTGACTATTTGGTCTCTTATAAACTCAGTATTTGTGAACAACAAGCTTTACAATAATTTTGTATAAAGTTTGCTGGAGGCATCACAAGGTGGAAGTATTTTATAAAACAGAATAATGAGAGAGCATCTCATCTTTAGTATCGTGCTGTGATATGTCCAAGAACTCTTGGAACCATACTCAGAGTTTCTGAAATGTAGTCTCCCCTCAAGAACAACTGCTAGAATATTTAAGAAGCATGAGCACTTCCTGTGTTTTCCATTTAAAGTTGTTCCTTTTCGGGAGCCTGGCACCACCATCCACTATCGCTTTTATCACCGCTAATGAATATGCAGAGAACCCCACTGGAGCCTGAGTTGCATTCTTCCGAGACTCAGACATGTCTGAGCATTTCTGGCTAACGGATGAATCAGAGCCACAAGAATCTGGGAGCATGGGAGCCTTTAGACAAAGAAAGAAAGAGAAGGGAAACTCGCTGTGTCTTCTAATAAAGATGTCCCAAGAGTGAGAGGAGGGCTACTAGGCGAGTGTGCCTTATCCCGGCCTACCACTTCCCTGGTCCGAGGCGGCTCACTGCCCGCACTCCCGCCAAGCCCAGGCATGGGGGGCGGAGCATTAACAGAAGTACAGGAGAGCTGCCTGCTTCGAGGTCTGAGAAACACTGGGCGCCCAAATCCGTCCCGCTGTGGAATTTTTGAAAGATGGTGAAACAAGGTAGGAAGGCATTTTCTCCACTTGGAGATGAAGCCAGTACAGATTCAAGAAATCCAAGTGCGGAGTGAAGCCTTGGATAAAGAGACAGCTAGAGCGCCAGCACACCAGCTGTGTGCACATTTCCAGCCACAGAGCAAACCCCCAGGGACGTTGACTGGCCTCGGCATAACAGAGGCAGCATCCTTGCGGCCACACAGCCACCAGCGTCCTACACCCACACTAAGAGGCCAAATCAGGCAGCCTGCACATCCCCAAGTCTGGTGTGAAGACAGGAAAATGCTTCACTACATGGTGGCTGAGGGGCTCAGTGTGAGCACTTGTGGAAACTTCCAGAAATAGCTGGGATGGGGAACACCTGGAAGCAGCTGGAATTTCCACAGAGGCAGGTATAAACAGAATCAGAGAAATAATTCACATGCTGTAAGCCTAGTTTTATTCCTAGTTTGTGTGGTCTTAGGTG
>CM053607.1:66145156-66184649 GCA_028646535.1 Procyon lotor
GAAAGAAAGAAAGAAAGAAAGGAAGGAAGGAAGGAAGGAAGGAAGGAAGGAAGGAAGGAAGGAAGGAAGGAGGGAGGGAGGGAGGGAGGGAGGGAGGGAGGGAGGGAAGGAAGGAGGGAGGGAGGGAGGGAGGGAGGAAAGGAAGGAGAGAGGGAGGGAGGGAGGGAGGAAAGGAAGGAGAGAGGGAGGGAGTGAAGGAAGGAAGGAAGGAAGGAAGGAAGGAAGGAAGAAAAAAGAAAGAAAGAAAAAGGACATCTAAATCAAAAGGAAGGTCACTGGTTTAGTGATACTAAGTACAGCTCTGAAGGATGAGAGAGAAGGGTGTGAAGAAACAACATAAGTAGAATGACTACCTAAAAATATCCAGTAGTAGTTCATAAACTGGTCAACTCATAAGAATTGGATTCCTAAGTCCCAGCCCTGGAGATTCCAATTCACTAAGTAGGACCAGGCCAAGAATCTATTGTTCACAACACCCTCAAGAAACTCTTGCCTTCAAGCAAGGCTTCAAAACAATTCTAGTTCCTCCAACTGGAAGCCTGGTTGTTTTAAGTAAAGAGGTAAGGAGCAGGCCACCAACAAGTCTTAGAAAGTGGCCAAAGACAGAATGAGTGGGATAAGTTCTGAGTTTACCATGAAAGATAAAGGACTGAATCCAATCTTGTAGATTAGATTAGCATTTCAGAAAGATCACTCTGTGGAAAATGGAGTGTGATATGGAAGAAAAAGTTCTTGAGGCAGCTAATGTGGTAATCTCAGTAAGAAATAGTGAAGATTTTCATCAAAAGAGTGGTTATAAGTAAGGGAAAGAGAAGAACAAGAAATATTTAGGAAATAAATGCCACAGGATTTAGTGACTGATTAGGAGTTGTTAGGTGTGAGTGACCTGGGAAGACTCCAGGGAAATGATTGGGAGACTGGTAAGACATGTACCATTCAATAAAACTGAAGAGCAAATGTGGGGCAAAGAAGAAAATTCTCTTTTAGATACACTGAGTTTTACTGGATATTCAGGTATGTAATTCAGTCCAAAACTCAAGAGAAAGTTTTGACATGAGGTATAGTTTGTGCTATAACAGTAGCGGAAGTTGAGGCCATACATCTGAGAAGAACCATAAAGCTATGGTGAAGCCAATATTTAATGCTTAGGCAGAAAAAAAAAAAAAAAAAACAAACCCTACATTAGAGACTAGAAAATTCGTCAACTTTTTAAATAGAAAAAATAGTGTCACAGAAACTAAAGAAAAAGAAGGACTTGGGAAGGAGAAAATATTTGTCCATGTCATATGCTACAGAGAAACCAAGGAAAATAGGGGAAATGATGTCTGCTGAACATATGGAGGTCAATGGTGAATGCACCAATAATGTCTCCTCTACACATGTTTCTAGTGGGCTAGGCCAATTAAGTAATCCCTTCCTAGGAGCTGAATCTTGAATTTGATGCACAGGAAGAAAAGACAGTTAAAGCTGAGTTTGTACACACATGTGACCACGAAGGTCCACAGTTTCATTTTTTATGGTTCTGAGCTTTCTGCCCTTGGGAGACTTGGTTGTTCAGCATTTTCTTCTTTGCTACAGATTATACCAGTATCTCTCCAATGAATTCCATGTTTTTAAGTTATTCTGAGTTGGTTTCTTTTGCTTATAGTTAAAACTCCAAACTGATAAAGTAGTCTTGCTTTTTGTTTTTTATTTTTGGTGAGATAAAGTGTCGTTCTCTTTGTTTCCTGAGGGAAAGACAGGTGGTGAGGGTGGGGAATGAGTGGGCATTGATATAACGAATTTATTGAGTAGGCAGGAGGGAATGGAGTCCAAGCCCCAGGTTGAGAAATGAGCCTTTAGTTGGGCTCAAAGGGGAGGCAGAGATGCCTATAAGCTTATAATTAAGAGGGAGAAGATACAGTTCTCACTTCATGCCTTTGGCTTTTCTCAGAGAAATGGCAGAGCCGTGATCTGCTGAGTCTGAGAAAGGTTGATGGCAGGAAGGGGATTTGAGAGGAAAAGGAAGATTTAGAATAACTAGTGTCAGGTGATCAGACACATACTGACCATAACCGAGGCCTCAATCTTGGAAAGCAGAGATATGTCGTGACAACAATTGTTGCTACATATTTTTCTCCACAAACTCTCACCTGCTCAGTTCCAGTGCCAAAGAAACAGGATAGCTATATTCGAGCTGAAAGTAATATTGAAAGCATAATTTAAGTGGTGGACATGTATCTGGGGCTGGACAGGAGAAAATGGGAAGATAGAGGAGGGGCTGATTGATTAGGGGGAAATGGAGAACTCAAAGCTCATGGGGTCATGAGGCCAAAGAGCAAGCATAGTTCAAGTAAGGGCAAGAAAGTTACCAGACACAAATGGTGGAGAGAAGCAGATGTCTTACTTAAACATGAAGCCTAAATCTGAATGTCTCTACAGATGGAGGTTTTGTGTTCATCCATCTTCTGTCCTGTTATTCTTCCTTAAAAGGATTCCTAATCTGTTTTTCTGTGACTTTCACCCAGAGGGTGGATGACCACTTGGTGGGGCTCTAGCAGAGAAAATGTCATCCTGTTGGTTAAATTATGCAGTTTAGTTTAGCCTTGTATGTTAAGTGATGGACTTACTGAGAAGTATTTTTTTTTTTTATATGAGCTACCTATTTTCTGTTGTTTCCATAGAAAAATATCTGACCACTGGTACTCTGAGCAACCAAGATCTTAGAAGGTTCTTTGATTTAACTCAACAATTACTGTTCCCTGTATTTTCAGCCTAACCCTAATCCTTTCTTTCTAGTCCTTCACTGGCAAGAGAAATCATCTTTAAGAGAGAATCAGAAAAAAGGGACCATAATTAAGACATCACTCTTTTAGTCTTAGTCTATTAATAATATCTTTACTATCTTACCTCACAGGTTTAAAAAAATTCTATTGCTTAGTGCCACCCTTCTTTACCGCTGACTCTGAAACAATGATCTGTTGCATAAATTGCCACCTACCTTTTAATCTGTAGCAGCCATGCATTAAAATTGTAAGGCCAGTAATTACCAGTAAAGAGAGTGGCATTATCTGCTGTGGCTTCCTGTTCAACTTTCCTTTGAAAGTATCTGAGCTGGTTAGCTTACTTGCATACCATAGACTACTTACTCTCCTTTCCTGGGCACAGTCTCTAAACATATGCCTTATCTCTGTAAGGTCAGTGTTGTTGAATAGCTGCATATTCACCTCTATGACTGACAGGACAACTGGAACACAAGATTCCATTACATGATGTTCATAGTTTCATCTATGAGAATAGTAAGAAAGTGTAGCTAGACTAATAACTTTGCAACGAAGTACTTATGTACTCTTCACAACTCACACCCACTGGTTGAAATCATCAGGCTGAAAAAGCCATTTGTTAGGTATGCTGTGGAGAGACTTCCTACACTGGGCAGAATGTTGGGTAAAGGATTCTCTTTGGTCACTTCCAGCTATGAAGATTTATGTTCAAAATACCAACTTAATAAAATCGCAGTGTTTGGGGCGCCTGGGTGGCTCAGTCGTTAAGCAGCTGCCTTCGGCTCAGGTCATGATCCCGGAGTCCTGGAATCGAGCCCCGCATCGGGCTCCCTGCTCTGCGGGAAGCCTGCTTCTCCCACTTCCATTCCCTCTGCTTGTGTTCCCTCTCTCACTGTGTTTCTCTCAGAAATGTCTCTTGACATTTTATATATGTCAAATAAATAAAATCTTAAAAAAAAAAAAAATCTCAGTGTTTGTCAACAATCCACAGGTGAAGTATGCTCCAGACCTACAATCCAGTATTCTTATCTTAAAGGAGATGTGACAGAATATAACATAACCAGTACAAAAATAAAGCAAGCCACAGGTCTGCATGATTATGGGAGTAGAGAACAAATTGTTTCCATGCTATTGAGAATGATTCTTGCCTTGCCTGAAAACATGTTAGAATCATATTATCTCACTATCTCTGATTTCTGTTCAATTCTATGATAGCTAAAGATATTCTTTAATTGAAAAAAGAGGGAATTGATTATGGAAGTTTTAGATTTTGATCTATTTCACAGAACTGAATTGGAATTGAAATAATTATCGGCCTTCCTAATGTCCAAGACAGGAAATTCTCCAATTTTCAAAACCTTCATTCCACAGACCAATCATGGGGTCTGCCTTGATATAATTAGCATCCCAAATTATTTGCTGTGTGCTTCATCATGGTGCTGTTTTCTTCTAGAAAACACACACACACACACACACACACACACACACACACACACACACTATGTTTTTTTTCCTACTAACAGGATTACAAAATAGTCTCATCTTTTCTCTGTTTTGTTTTCTTTCCACAGGAGGATGAGTTGCCTATCAGAAAGAAATGAGCAAGAACAAACTGAAAATAATTAGTGGAAAGAGAAAGCAAAGGTACAGGACAGGACCTTGAGAAGGAGGTGGAAGGGGAGTGTGCAGTTAAGCAGAGCCGTCTGTCCACTTTCCCTTCTCCTGCAATGCCCTCAGGGATTAAGGCATGACCCTGGTAGAGGAAGTAAGCAGGGGAGAAACGCTGGACTGGAGAAGAGTGTCAATGGCATAATCAGATCCTAAACAGAGTGGCATTAATGTGGAAGAGGGTGTGCTTTGTTTTGCGGAAAGCAAGGAATGTGTGGACAGGACAGCACCTAAGAAGGATGTATAACTCTATTTGTATCACTGTGTTCTAACTTGTAATCTCTTTAGTCCACTGACTTTAGTAACCTGTGGGCATGGCCATTTTAGTCTTGGTCTCTTCAGAAAGAGAAAAGAATATGAAACAAGGATTTATATGCGAGGGATTATTTGAGAAATGATCTCAGGGATCAGAGATAGAAAGATTGAGGAGAACAAAACAGAAGACAGGAAAGCAGTACATGGGACATTCTCAAGTTGGACATGACCACAGGCAACCCAGGCATGAACTACTGGGACCCTCTAAGGAGCCATGTAGAATGAGCCTCAGAAATGTGCATCCAAGGGATAGAAGAGGGTATCATTTATCCACTGGGGTCTTCCTTGCTAGGTCACGAATTGCATGATATGCATTAATTCTCTCTGTATAACATGTGAGTGAGGTCTCTTATTTGGCAGAGGCATCCCTGCTGCTGGGTAGAGAGTAGCAATGGGACACAAGTGGAGAGTTGAGGAGATTGATGTCAGTTTCCATCTAGCTGAGGATGACTGCCTTGGTGATGGCTGGGATAAGGCTATGAGTTGGGGCACCCCAGCTGCCAATACAACAATTAACCCTACTACAGATTTAAAAAAATTTAAAAGCCTGGGCATAAGTAGAAATGGAAAAGAATAATAAATTTATAAAGAGAATTTTATAGAGAAAGGAACCCAGCAGATACCACCCAATGATGGGACAGATGACATCTCATAACTGAGAAGGAAACATTACTCCTATGTAGGATTCTGCCAAAATGTGTAACCTGGATCTAATCATGAAGAAACATCAGACAAACTGAAATTAAGGTACATTTTACAAAATAAATGTCCCAAACTCTTAAAAATGAAATAGAATGAGGAAGACAAAAAAGATTTAAAAAATTAAATGCAATATGTGATCATGTTTAATTCTAAAATAGAAAAAAGTTATAGAAACATTATTACAAAAATGTACAAACTCTTAATAAGTCTGTTGATTAAATTATTATATCAATGTTAAGCTCCCTAATTTGGATAATTTTACTATGGTATGTAAATGAATATCTTCATTCTTTAAAAAAACACTGACATATTTGGGGGTAAAAGATAATGATGTTTACAACTTATTTTCAAGTGGTTTAGGAAATTAGGTGGATAGTAAGGTGCCTGGGTGGTGCAGTTCATTAAATGCTCGATTCTTGATTTTGGCTCAGGTCATGATCTTAGGGTCCTGGGATCAAGCCCCATGTTGGGCTCTGCGCTCAGTGTGGAGTCTGCTTGAGATTCTCTCTCTCCTTCTCCCTCCGCCCTTCCCACTCATGCTCTTTCTCTATCTCTCTAAACAAAAAACATCTTAAAAAAAGAAAAAGAAAATCAGATAAATAGAGAGATAAATAAGAGAGAAATCAAAAGTGGCTAAATGACATTAAGTGAATGTAAGTGAAGTACACAAGTGTTCTTTGCACTATTCTTGCAACTTTTCCATAAGTTTCAAACTATTATAAATTTTTTTAAATAATTATTCTCTGGATCAAACGGAATATATGGAAGGCTCAAAAGACCTGAGTTCTAATCCAAGTCATCGACACTTGTTAAGTTTGAGCTTTCTCATCTGGAACCTTGTAGAATTGTTGTAAGGACTAAATAAGGTAACATGCAAAAGAGATGTGAAAAGCTTAAAATAACGCAACTGTGTAGCCGTGTTAGAAACGCAAGTTTGACAGTTAAAAGATGGCTTAATAGATGGGGTGTCTGATCATGCATCATCTACGCAGTGACAGACATATCCAGAGAAATGGAAGCATGTGTGGGATAAAATGAAAGAAGAGAGCATTTCAGGTCATTTTCAGCTACTAACTCCCCTTTCCTCAATTTGTCCCTTTCGTTAGATTTTTATTACCTTTCTACTAACTAATGTACATACCGCAAGAGTTGCAAAGTTAAATGTTTTCTAGCCTCAAGGAACTCAGAGTTTATCATGGGATAAAGTTACAAAAATAAAAACTGATAATATGATGTGTTAAGAAATGTCTACAGAACACAGATAAGAAATCCAGGAAATCTGAGGTTTGAGAACAGATCTAAGAGAGTTTCTGACTGAAAGTCATATTTGAAGTGAGTCTTGAATGAGGAGATCACTTAAAAATAAAAAGCATTTTAGGCAAAAATGGCTGAGGGAGGTATGAAGTCCTTTTTCATGTTAGTCTCCTGACATTCTCAACCTCCTCTGTGATACCTCCCCACATAAATTCCTAACACGCATGACGTCACGACAATTCTGGTTTTTTTTCCTGTGAGTATTTCTGAAACTTCAAAGTATATTAAAATTTTGAAGGGCCTACCACATGAAGAATGAATGGAACCCCCTAATAAAAGTTTGTTTGGGGGGCGCCTGGGTGACTCAGTGGGTTAAAGCCTCTACCTTCAGCTCAGGTCATGATCTCAGGGTCCTGGGATCGAGCCCCACATCAAACTCTCTGCTCAGCAGGGAGCCTGCTTCCCCCTCTCTCTCTGCCTGCCTCTCTGCCTGCCTGTGATCTCTCTCTCTCTGTCAAATAAATAAGTAAATCTTTAAAAAAAAAAAATGTTTGGGGGCTAACCACTTCCCTTCAATCTGATCCTGGATGCCAAGGTTTTAGAATCATTGGGGGAGCGGGAGGAGAAGCCGCAAGCATCTGCATACCGTGCAATTCTCTTCTTTACACTGGGGTTTGGGTTATTTCACAGAGCATTTTGATTAATGGTGCAAATTATTCTAATTACCAATTCAGACTAAAGCTCTCAGAAGTGAGGTCAATGAATACACATGCTGCAGAAAGGGAAAGAAGTAAGACTTTTCATAAAGCCACAAAAAACTATTTTGGGATACCCATGATGTCTTGGTTACTACTAAAAACAGTCAGATATGTCCTCATTGAGGACTTAAGTGAAAGACGCCTCTGTGGTTAACAATTTCTCTTGCAATAAGGGAGCTGAAACCCCTCGCAGATATACTCCCCCAACCTACAGACAGGTAGAAGTAGAGTTTCAGTTTCAATTTTGCTCTCCCTTTCTTTGAAATGATTGTAGCTTCTGCTTTTGAACAAACAGTAACAGTTTCTGATCCCTGTTTTACTCTATTGAAGACTAAAGTGAGAACTTGTTTTTGAGACCGGAAATGCTGACGAAACTCCTCACTCTGTCAGCACTTTCTAAGCAAATTTAGGCACATTTCTTCCATTCTCCAGCGTTAAGGTCTTTCTCTCTACAGACTACTCAGTGGACCCTGGAAGCGAGAAGAATTCAGATGCTGGGCATTAGTGGTCCAATCCCCATTTCATACCTGGAAAATGGAACTCTCAGGATTACTGACTTTTTCTTAAGTGGTACAAAGGCTTATACTAAGCAATGTCTGAAAAGTGTTCTAATTATCTTGGGAGACAAGGATGTACTCTAAAATCATCAACTTGAAAGGCATTGTTAGAACCCTGCTCCAACTGTGTGATAGGTGGATCAAGAACTATTTGCAGGGCACAAGGATTTAAGATGGATATTCTGGGCCTTTCATTTTGAAAAGTCACTAAAATGCAACCTGTTAGAATGGTTTTAGCTCTATAGCCTTTGACTGTCAATTTATGTTAAAATAAGTCATTTTTTTTTAAATGCACACAAATTCTTCCCTCTCTTACATTCTCTCCACCAACTCAACGTATTTAAGTAAGATCTCCCTCTACTCAGGTTAGTCCATCTCCGGCTCTTCTGGAAATGTTTTGTCCCCCTTAAGGCTTAAATGTAGTTTTACTTCTAATGAAAAGATAATATTTAAATATCCTCTACCTAATTTGAGAAACAAGACAGAGATCATAGGGGAAAGGAGGGAAAAATGAAACAAGACGAAACCAGAGAGGGAGACAAACCATAAGAAACTCTTATTAATCTCAGGAAACAAACTGAGGGTTCCTGCAGGGGAGGGGGGTAGGGATAGGGTGGCTGGGGGATGGACATTAGGGAGGGTGTGTGCTATGGTGAGTGCTGTGAACTGTGGAAGACCGATGAATCACAGACCTGTACCCCTAAAACAAAAAATACATTCTATGTTAATTAAAAAAATACTAAATAAATAAGTAAATAAATATCCTCTTCCTATAATGAAAATGATAGCAACTGGCAGGCACAGGAGATATCTCAAAATCTGGGATTCTCAGATTGTTTCCTCAGGATGGGTTCTGAAATCCTCAGTGTATTTCAGAAATTCTCTAGAGGTAGTTTTGTTGACATATAGCCACCTGTACTCCTTATTGTTTTTTTTCCCCTGGGGATGCATGGCCTTAATTAACAATATTTAACTTAAATAGTCCCACAGTGCCACAGCTTTTATGCCTTTCCCAGGTAAACCAGATGCAGCAAGAGGACTTCCTGGAAATACTACTTCTCTTTCTAAACTCTTAACCAAGACTCTCTGGCACACAACAAACAGATTCTCTTGTTAGTTAATACTTAAAAGCTATTATTTTGAGCTTTATTCTTTTGGTTTCCTGGTTTAATTTCCACTAAAATTAAAATGCTTTTTGCACTAGTATTAATTGTTTACACTCTATTGTGATGGAAGAATCTGAACACCAATTTTGATAGATGACTGTTTAAGACATTGAGAATGAATTAACTGTTATTGACCACTTTGGGAATGAATTAAAGGCGATTGCACACTTACTATGTTCTAAGCACTTGACTGGACCCTTTTTTTTTTAAAGATTTTTTTTTACTTATTTATTTGACAGAGAGAGATCACAAGTAGGCAGAGAGGCAGGCAGAGAGGGGGGGAAGCAGGCTCCCTGCTGAGCAGAGAACCCAATGTGGGGTTCGATCCCAGGACCCTGAGATCATGACCTGAGCCAAAGACAGAGGCTTAACCCACTGAGCCACCCAGGCACCCCAACTGGACGCTTTTTTAAAGGCCCTTTTGGTAGATTACTTTTTAAAAGTCTCGCAGTAATTCTGTCAAGTAGCCATTCTTGTCTGTAGCTTTCAGAAGGGAAAACAGGTTCAGAAGGGAGGAAAGGTTTATGCCACCTACAAGTGCTAGTCAGCATCTGAATTCACGCCTACCGGACAGACACCAAGGCTGAGGCCGCCATTTGGCACATGCACATTCTTATCCTGGCTGGTGGCAGGAAGAGAGTGGATAAATAAGAACCAGAGATCTGGGGGAAGACTGGTTTGGGGCTGTGGTGGAAGGAAACAAGAAAAAAGATAATGAAACAAGAAAAGTGAAACATAAGGTGAAGAAGGTCTACTCACCTAAGAATGTTGACTTGGGTGATTATTTTGAGGTAGGTGCTGTGTTAAATTGTGGCACAGGAAGGAAGAGGCAAATGCCTCTAAGAGCTCAGGCAGGAGCAGAGATGGCAAGCTCGAAGACCTGCAGGCCAAGGACAGGTTGCAAATTAGTGGCCCATCCAATCCTGACCTACTCACCAGTTTTTAAAATTTTGAATTAGTTGCTCATATTTTCCATTATTTATTTTCAATTTTAGTATATGTGCTGCCTAAGCGAGCACCATTATTTATTTTCAAATAAAGGATACATACACATGAAACAAACCTCAAAAAGTAACATAGGATGTACAGTGAAAAGTAACTTTTCCAGCTCTGTCTGCTCCTAGCCACCCCCTTCCCTAACACAGAGACAAGCCTCATTTTCAGTTTTTTCATATTCTCCCACAGATAATCTTTAAATATACATAATATGTACATATGTATTGTATATATCATATAAGTATGTGTAGTATATACTATATATATATTCTTCAAGTTCAAGAATATACACATTATTTAAAAAAATACAAACGCAAATGGTAGCATTTGGTATAAAGTGTTTATTTTACAACTTCCCTTCTTTCTAACACATATCATGTGGGTACAAACGGGCTGTCTTTTTCATCCAAATGGCTACATAACATTCCATTGTATTCATATACTATAAGTTATTTAACCAGATGTCTTTTGATGGACATTGAAGATATTTCCAATATTTTACTATTAGAAAAGTGTTGCCGTGAGTATCCTTACACACATATCATTTTGCAAGTGTCCAAGTACGTTTGTAGGGCAAATTTCTAAAAGTAGAATTGATAAAGGGCGCCTTGGTGGCTCAGGAGGTTGAGTGTCCAACCCTTGGTTTTGGCTCAGATAGTGATTCAGAGTCAGGGGATCGATCTTTCTCCCAGGCTCTGCACTGGAGTCTGCTTGAGATTCTCTGCCTCTCCCTTCTTCTCTGTCACTCCTCAAGCTCTTGCACGCACCCATGCACACACATATCCTCCCTCTTCCTGTCTCGCAAGTGAATAAATAAAAATAAAAATATAAAATGAAAATAAAAAAACAAAAGCAGAATTGCTGACTCAAAGATAGGTGCATGTGTGTATAGTTAATTTTGACAGGCATTACTAAAATGTTCTATATTTTGGTAGTTTCGGGGCACCTGGGTGGCTCAGTGGGTTAAAGCCTCTGCCTCTGGCACAGGTCATGATCTCAGGATCCTGGGGTCGAGCCCTGTGTCATGCTCCCTGCTCAGCAGGAAGCTTGCTTCCCCCTCTCTCTGCCTACTTGTGATCTCTCTCTCTCTCTCTCTCTAATAAATAAGTAAAATTTTCCAAAAACAAAACAAAACTTATTTTATATAGTGCTAGTTTCAACTCATGTTCCCACCAGCAGTATATGAGAGCATCTATTTCCCTATATGACACCATTTGACTTTGGCCAATCTCTAGGTGGAATATACAGTCTCTGTAGTTTGCATTTGGATAGCCAGCATGTTTAAATTCAGGTTATTTCATGAAAGAAAAAGAGGCAGGATTTCCAATTCCTCTTTTAAAAAGCCTGATATCTGGGGCGCCTGGGTGGCTCAGTGGGTTAAAGCCTCTGCCTTCGGCTCTGGTCATGATCTCAGGGTCCTGGGATTGAGACCCACTGAGCACAGAACCCACTTTCCCCTCTCCCTCGGCCTGCCTCTCTGCCTACTTGTGATCTCTCTCTATGTCAAATAAATAAATAATATTTAAAAGAGAGAGAGAGAGAATGGTAGGTGAACTTAGAAGAAAGGTGTATTAACATAGTTCAGATACAACAAATTTTAGGATCTTCTGAGTGATCACCCATCCTCCCAGAATTTTATCATCAGATTATTTGTACAAACTTAATCCAGCATTGAATTAATTTTATGCCTCTAGCATGAACATCACAGAGTAACTTTGAAAATTTGGGGGACAGCTCTGGATGTGGATCTAATCTTATAACAACCTTCCTGGAGGCAAATGTTTTCTATATATCCAGGTGTGGGAAGCATCACATTGCTTTATTTTCCTAAACCAAATTAAATTTCGGGTCATGCCCATACTCACACAGGAAATAAAATCAGCAGGTATTAGTTATCACTAGGAGGCAAGTGAGAAAGTCCTCCCTGAGGTGGGTTGATGCTGCCCACATAACAGAAAAGGACTCTAGTTTGCATTCTGTCATTGTCTAAATCTGTGATGTCCTCTAAAGATCAGCAACCTTCTCCCTTTATGGTAATTATGGACATGGAGAACTTTTACCATGATTCACTTTACTTTCTCCCTGACAAAATACAAGCAGGAAGAGAAGTTCTGATTCAGGCCTTTAGAAATAAGTTGCTGGCTATTCCTCCCTTGTTTGGGGAAAGGAAATGCATTATTCTTCCTTTTTTAATTCACAGTGGGGGAAAACATATCTCTTTGGCTTTGAGACCTAAGGAGGAAATTTCTGAAAATTCTGCAATTTAAAAGTAGATTAAGTCTTCTTTAGATTGGATACAAATAACAGATCAGGTCCTAGATCAACCAGGCCAATCTAGAGAATATTTAAATTGTCATATATGAACTGGACTATTAAGAATCCCTGGTTGTCCACTGGGCCCTTTTACTATAGAATTATTTTTGGAAATACATCTAGCCTGGACCTGAGGCCCACTATCTTGAAATTTTTGCCATGTATTAAGCTCCTCAATGCTAATCTGTCATTTAATCCATCTTCTTCATGACTTGGAAATTATCTGGAATAAAAGAGAACTATATTTACTCTCCTCAAGCTTTCTTTTTTTTAAAAAAAAAGTATTCATTTATTCTAAAGAGCAGGGGAGAGCATAAGGGGAAGGGCAGAAGGAGAAGGAGAGAGAAACTCAATCAGACTCCCCACTGAGGGCTGAGCCCAGCACAGGGCTCCATCTCAAGACTGTGAGATCACAACCTGAGTCAAAATCAAGAGTTGGACACTTAACCAACTGCGCCACCCACGTGCCCCAACCCTCAGGCTTTTAATTGAAGGGAGAGATGAGGAGGGGAGGGGAAGACAGTTAAATTCAGGTTCAATTAAAACGAGGGCAAATATGAGTCAGAACAAATAATTACTCAAACAGATTTTCCTTCTTTCCACCACTGACAGACTGCCAAATTAATATGAATTTGAGTAAGTCTTCCTTTCCTGAAATTAAGTTACTACAGAGAAAGAAATCCCATGGCAAAGAGTAAGGACATACATAGCAGTTTCCCATTTTCATAAGATCTCAGCAATTGACTACAATTGAATATTTTGCTCAATGCCTGTTTCCCCCAAATTTTGTAATATTTCTAACAAATTATCTGAAATTCTTGAGACCAAAAGGGAAGTAGGGATTTTTTCCAATACCTAAAAATGTATCCAATATTACATTCAAACTAGTTTTAGTTGTAAGATTAGTTGACTCTTGAAAGTCAACTTACTGTGTCGGCCTCAGAGATAAGTATAGAAAGTTGTAATCCTTACTGTTTACATCTCCTGTGGGAGAACTGTTAAAACTATAAAAATTCAACTCTGTACCTTGCCCTCTCAAGTGTTAGCTTGCATCCAGAATTCAAATTTTGAGGACGTTAAGTTGGATTTTCAGTGATAAGTCTCTAACAAAGCTTTCAAATTTTCATGAGAGACTTTTGCACTAATTTAATGCAAAATGGATATAGATAAATAATTTTTACAGTGAAGTTTTCCAGAAATTAAGTTGTTTTTAAATGAGAATGATGTCATAATAAAGCCTTACAAATATCAAGAACAATTACTCAACATGTGGTCTATGAAAATTAAACTCATTATAGATTTTATGCAATGACTCACCACAGTCACTGAACAGTGTCAACAGTGCAAATTTTGAATAGACTTTCCAGTTCATAGAAATTTTGGCACCTTTATACAGAAGACATTTCAGATTTTTCCATGTCCCACATGTTTTGTTTTGTTTTGTTTTGCATGGATTCAGCTCAGAGCTTGTCCAGAACTCTCTTAGGGAGAAGAGCTTCCCTCTGCCATCCCAGGTTGCTGTTCCTTCTGGTTTTGTCCTTTGTCCATCTGACATCATTTGCTTTCCACCTTCATGTAGTCTTCCTATCTTACCTATTTAAGTGTGATGTTATGGTTTCATGGCCAAAACAAACAAACAAAACAAAAAAAACAAATAAAACTTTCCTGTCATTTCAGTGGGAGCTTAACAGGGAAGTGAAGTCTTCTTGAACATTTTCAGGGGCTCTTTAGCATCTACTTAAAACAAAATTCATTTCCTCAGCCTAGTATTCATGCCTTAGAAGCTTTCTCCAAACTTACTATGCCAATTCCAAATCACTGTTCCATAAAACTGCTGTTATGAGTTCAGTTGTGTCCCCCTAAAAGATATATCACAGTCCTAACCTACCTCAGAATGTGATCTTATTTGGAAATACAGTTTTTATGGAGGAATCAACTTAAAATGAAGTCATTATGATGGGCCCAATCCAATGACTGGTGTCCTTATAAAAGGGTGAACTTTAGATACAGAAACAGACATGAACGGAAGGAAGATGATATGAAGACACAGGGAGAAACACCACATAAAGATGGAAGACTGAGGTAATGTATCTACAAGCAAAAGAATACTAAGGACTCTGGCAAACCACCAGAAGTTAAGAAGAGGCAAGGATGGGTTCCCCTCGAGGTTTCAGAGAGAGTGTGGCTCTGCCAACAACAACAATTTCAGATTTCTAGCTTCCAAAACTGAGATAATAAATTTCTATTGTTTTAAGCCACTAGTTTTTCGTGCTTTGTTATGACAGCCCTATCAAGCATTTTCAAGTTTCTCTTAATATTATTTTGCTTCTATTTCTTTCTTCTTCTATAGAAAATTATATCCTTTTATAGAAGCCTAACTATGTCTTACTTCATCTGTTGCCACTGTCCCTTGTAAAAATAATCATTCCTTGGAAGTGAAACTCCTGTACCATTTCCTGTGTTCTTAACACTGACAATTCATTACGTCTGTCGGTATTTAATTTGGATATATATGTTCTTTTCCTTATACTAGGCTCTGAACAGTGACTATGTCTTATCTTTTGGTATTTCTTACATAGCAATGATTTATGTAAAAGTACTCAATGAATATTTTTAGTGACATGATGTTTATACACTTAAATAATTCAGTGAAATATAGCAAACACAAATGACTATATCATTCAAAGAATGATTTTCATGTACATTAATTACATAAATAATACACCCAGTGGTATATTATTTTTCTTCCCATGATTTTTATATGTTTGTGTAGTTAAAAAGCAAACTTAGACTCACACTATATATATTCAATTTTATATTCTACTTTACTTAATATTCATTTAATATATGATTATAAAACTTTTCCCCTCCATTTTTTATATACATATGTTGTTTAAAACATAAACTTAGAATCATAATGTGCACTCATTTTTTAAATCCAACTTCATTATTTAATATTGTACTCTGAGATTATTTAAAAGCATTATTTTTATTGGTTATTGTGATGGTTAATTTTATGTGTCAACTTGACCAGGCTAAGGGATGCCCGGAGAGTTGGTAAGATATTATTTCTGGGTATGTCTGTGAGAGTGTTTCTGGAAGAGATTAACATTTTATTCAGTAGGCTGAGTAAAGAAGATCAGCCCTCATGAATGTGGGTGGGCATCATACACTCCTTTGAGGTGGCTAAATAGAACAAAAAGGCTCTAGAAAAGCTAATTCTCTCTCCTTGAGCTGGGAATCCAGCTCTTGGTCTTGGGCCTTCAGACTCTGGGACTCACACCAGGGGCTCCTTGTTATTAGGCCTTTGGTTTCATACTGAACTATACCACCAGCTTTCTTGGTTTTCCATCTTGCAGATGGCAGATCATGAGACATCTTTACTCCAAAACTGCATGAACCAATTCCTATAACAAATTCACATATTAATTTATTCATAATGAATTTATTATATTCATATATAAGAATTTATTACATAAATATATATATTTAGAGAGAGAAAAAGAGCATCAGGTATGAAGAATATGTGTATATATATGGTATTACAGAACATATAATTTTTTCTGTTTTTCTGGAGAACCCTAATATAGCTATATAATATTAGAATCATATAGTTACATCATATTTTAACAATTATCCTCTTTATGGCTAATTAAACAGTTGTGGTTTTATTCGTAATTTCATGGAGATTATTTTTGCTCATATATCTTTGGTAGCATCTAAGATAATTTTCTTGAGTAGATTATTTGAAAAAGAATTTGTAGATTAGTGAGTATGAAAATATCTGTGATTCTCAACACAAGTCATTAAATTGTTCTTCATACCTGTTATTCTAGTTTAAAGTCCCATCAGCAGTGTATAAAAAGCACTATTACATCACAACTTTGAAACATACTGGTATTATAATTTTTATAATATAATATATATATAATATAATATATAATTATATAATTATAATATAATGATTATAATTTTATAATAATTATAATTTTATAAATGGTAATATAATATGTAAAATTGTAACTGACAAAATTATTATTATTTATTTATATTCCCATGAATTTTCTGTTTAAGTTTTTTGGTCATGTTTCTATTGTGGCATTAGCATTTTTCTTTTTTCTTTCTTTTTTTTTTCTTTAGAGAGAGAGAAAGAGAGTGGAAGCAGGGGTGGGAGGTAGGAGCAGAGGGAGAGGGAGAGAGACTTTCAAGCAAACTCCACGCTCAGTACAAAGCTCAATGTGGGGCTCGATCTCACAACTCTGAAATTATGACCTGAGCTAGAATCAAAAGTCAGACACAACCTACTGAAGCACCCAGGAACCCCAGTATTTTTCTTCTAGAATAAGATGCTTACTATCCAGAATCTAGGCTCAGGTTTAAAGTTGAGTTTCAGAGGTGCAAAGTATCCTACATGCTCACAATATTCGCAAGGTTTACAAAGAAGCAGCCAAAACAACTTTATTTCTCCTAGCCTCCTCATATCCCCAGTCTGCCACTCTAGATAAAACATGAGATGGGACGGATGCTTGGGTAACTCAGTCAGTTAGGCATCTGCCTTCAGCTTGGGTCATGATCCCAGGGTCCTGGGATCAAGTCCTGGAATCAAGTCCCATATTGGACTCCTTGCTCAGCAAGGAACCTGCTTCTCCCTCTGTCTGCCGCTCCCCCTGCTTGTGCTTGCTCTTTCTCTCTCCCTCTCTGAACAATAAATAAATCTTAAAAACAAAAAAACAATAAAACAAAACCCCATGGCACTGGAGAGCACAGAATAGGATCAGAATAATCATTTTTGGTTATTCGAACACTGTACAGTTTTTCTAGTATTTCCTCGACCACCTACACCCATTCCTGAAGTCATTCCCACTAGCCAGAGACACTGCTTCTGGTGGTACTAAAGATGAGGATATGAGGATGTGGTTTTCAACTACTCAGGACTTGTTTGGTAACAAAGTGACTACATGGTTTTGGAATCTGTTCAAGAAAGTATTAAGGGATGAAAAAGAAAATTCCACACAGCACACTTTCAAGCAATGATTTTTAAAGTCTTCATATTTATACCTGAACAAGTAGAAATGGCTCAATGATCTGTTATACTCATTAATATAAAGTACTTTTTAGTTCTGAGAGTGTTAATATGTATTGAAAATAGTTTTCCCAATTTGTCTTTTGCTTTTTGAATTTGTTATTTAATGTACTGTGTTACATTAAACTATTGGTCTATTTTGCACTTTAAACAAATTTTTTTACCATGCATGATTTTGTAACTTCATGCTTTGATCATTTGAAAACTGTTGGTTCACTGAGTAACTCAGTGTGTTAACAATGTGTATAATGACACATTTCATTATACAATATAAAAAAAAATCACATTCATTAATACCACCATCAATAGCATTTTTTGAATCTTTATTACAAAGCTTTTAAGCTTACAGGGGTGGATGTTTTCCAAAATTCTAATTTAGAATTTTTTCATAGGAAATAAAATACTGTCAATTATTTTCCTTAAAATGAAAGCTCACTTCATTCATTTTGTTTTTGTTTTTTGTTTTGTTTTGTTTTGCTTTAAAGATTTTATTTATTTGACAGAGAGAAACACAGTGAGAAAGGGAACACAAGCAGAGGGAATGGTAGCGGGAGAAGCAGTCTTCCTGCTGAGCAAGGAGCCCAATGCAGGGCTCGATTCCAGGACCCTGGGATCATGACCTGAGCCGAAGGCAGACACTTAACAACTGAGCCACCCAGGTGCCCCACTTCATTCATTTTTGAGAAAATATCTGCCCAATAGGCAAGTCTGAATAATCCTAATTTGTCTGTCACTAGTTCTTTCAAGTGAAAATGGTTTCCCCATGAGAAAAAGCAGCTAGTTCAGCTTGCAACTTACACAATCACACAAGACAAACATTGTATTTTGATACATAGCAAAGGCGCTATAAGCATGACTTCTTGTTTGGCACACAGAATATTAAGAAGACATAATCTAAAGGGTCAAGTTTTAATAAGTTTAATCATTTTTACTACCTACTCAGTACATTCTGTGAAAATTTTTTTCTGTGAGTGCTTCATAGTGAATTATCATTTGACTCTTAGTCCTATTTGATGCCCCTTTCCTGATGTATGCTAAGGGGCCAAAGGTTTTACCCACTATCGCTTTTGCACTATCAGTATAAATGAATATGAAGAAAATGACAAATTATGTCTTTGTTCTATTAAAATACAGTTTTGATCTCACAGGCTTCCTGAAGGAGTCTTGGAGATACCTAAGTTTCCATGGGCCACACCTTCAGAAATCCTCTTGTATTGCGGAATACTGCAATAGTGAATATGATATTACTAGGTTCATTGATTGTGGTGCTGATAGAGATATTTTGGGCAGGGCAGGGGAGTTAAATTTTGGAAATTTAACCAAATTCATCCCAAATAAGAATATATTTAAGGTAATCAATCTGCTGTGAACTTTCTAGTTGCTCTTCCCTGGGAATGTTGCCATTTCAGAGGTTTGGTGATGATCTGTGCTATTGGCCAGTCAAGCACTCAGCAATCGTGGTAGCCAGGTGAGCTTTGATGAGAATAAGATTATGGTGTTGAGCCCATGTACAATTCCCATCCTTGCTATCAGGCCATTTTGTTTGTAAATTCTTTTTTTTTTTTAAAGATTTTATTTATTTATCTGACAGAAAGAGATCACAAGTAGACAGAGAGGCAGGCAGAGAGAGGGGGAAACAGGCTCCCTGCTGAGCAGAGAGTTTGATGCGGGGCTCGATCCCAGGACCCTGATATTGTGACCTGAGCTGAAGGCAGAGGCTTAACCCACTGAGCCACTCAGGCACCCCTGTTTGTAAGTTCTTAAGTAAGCACTGGGTGACTGAAGATAGTGGCTAAGTGTTATCCACATAATCAGTTGTTATGTCTAGCTAGCAATTGACAGACTCCAGTTTGTGACTTTCCATAGGAATTCACATGAGACAAATCTTCATATTCTGTCCTCATTCTAAAGGGTACATCTACATTCTTCTTGTCCAGCTCTTTTTGTCTCCAATCCTCTTCTCTTTTATTTTATAAGTTGCTGAATATCCACCACAAGCATGAGCCACTATTCATGTGATCCACACCTCTGGCTATCTCTCCTTTCAGGCACAGTGGGTAAACATATATACTGCTTGAAGTTCTGCTCAGTGAAAGTATTTCATTTCCTTACTATCTGTTCAGACCACCCCTGAATTGGGCCATAATTATGCTATAATTCACTTTCATCTATGGTAGTATATCATGAAGAATCATCTGTAAACTGGGCCTGAATTTCTTCTTCCTCAGTCATCTGGTCTGAGGGAATTTCCAAAGAGGTCACAGATTTGAGTTGAAGGAGCAGTAGGAGAAAGTATCATGAGAGTCTGAAACTCAACTGATGCAAATTATACATTTAATATCTTTGAGTTTGGTCTCTCACTACTATGATGGAGTACTGCTGTTCATATTAAACTTTAGGGCTTTGTGGATTAGATAATACCCAGCTCATAACAGTCATCTCTGACTGCCTGGTCACTTGGTGTCCCATGTACGATTAGGTATTTAGTCCCAACTAGTACTAAGTGGTACTAGTAGCAAGAAAGATACCATTTCTCAAAAAGAGAATGGATATCTGCATGGTTTTTCTTTAAATTCTAGGTGCATGCATTGCCATTCTCTTATGAGTTTGCCAGAAGCTTCACTGAACAGGCCTCAAAGCCACAGACCTGCTGATTCATATGGTCTAATTGGTAGATGAGCTTGTACTGTGCCCTGGACCAGTTTCAGAGCCTTCTTTTTCTCTGAGCCCCATTTGAAACTCAGTAAATGTGCAAAGTAAATCATTCAGATGAAGCACATACTGGCTCTAGAACACAAGGAGGCCCACGAAGCATTAGATCTCTTTCTTAACATTAATAGATAGAAGATACATCAACTTAACTTTTACTTTGAAGGAGCCATCTCAATACATTCCAAACCTCTAGAGGCCTAGAACCACCACCTCCAAGTTTCCATGGGATTTATCTCTTACCTTCTGGCACAAATATTTGCTACTTCCTGTCCAATAGATCTCTTAGCAAGATTTCATAGATTTTTGTAGTCTGGGCTATGACAGAGAGCTCTAGCACTAAAAGCAAAAAAAATGAATATTTTTGGTTGATCTGACCATGTGAAAGCAAATTGCTTCTTGATTGATATAGAGAGAATAAAACATCTGCCAGTACACTAGCTGCATACCACTTGTCAGAGATTGTGCTGTTCTGCTTCAATAAGGAGACTACATTGATGAAAATATCAGCATTTAGGGTCACCACCTGATTAAGTTTATAAAAATCCTCTACCACTCACTCAGGCCAATTTCTATTTCTAGATCATTACCAAACTGTTTCTATCAATAAAGCTTTATAATATGTCTTGAAAACTAATGAGGTAATTCCCAATTTTTTCAGAGATTATTTTGGCAGTCTTACACATTTGCTTGTCCTAATAAATTTTGGAATCCATTTGGCAAAGTCCACATACAAAAAGTCTATTAGCTAGGGCGCCTGGGTGGCTCAGTGGGTTAAAGCCTCTGCCTTCAGCTCAGGTCACAATCTCAGGGTCCTGGGATTGAGTCTTGTATTGGGCTCTCTGCTCAGCAGGGAGCCTGCTTCCCCCTCTCTCTGCCTGCCTCTCTGCCTACTTACGATCTCTGTGTCAAATAAAAAAAAATTTTTTTAAAAAGTCTATTAGCATTATTATTGAGATTGTTTGGATTTATAAATTAATTCAGGGAACATTGAAACTTTTATATAACATCAAGTTATTTCATGTGTTAAAATGATATAGCTACTTATTTGGATAGTTTATATCTTTTATTAAATTTTATAATTTTTTCAGTAGAAGTCTTATACATTTTTATTAGTTTAATTCTAATTGGTCTCACATAATAAATTTAAAACTTTTATGGACTCATATTCCTAAGTAGTTACCTTCCTTTTCCCCTTTATAGCCAAGCTTCTTATGTTATCCACACTAAATTTTATATGTACCACCTCTTTTCCTCTTAAATATAAAGTAATTTCGATTCAAAGAGCCCAACTTTATCAAAACTTCTCAGTCACCAATGATACATATAAGCTAAAAAATTCAAAAAAATTGTGTTGACCCTTATCCTTCTTGGTTTTTTAAAAATTTACATATTTTCACTTCAAATTTTCTGTTCTGCATGTAAGGAACTTAGAAGTTGCCACTCCATCTTAATAACAAGTGAAAAGCTGAACAAACTAAAAAATTGACAACTCCTTTGGATCCATAGAGAAGAGAGGACACAGGGCAAATTGCTGCCCCCAAGATTAGAGAGACAGATAGGTGAATATAGGGAGCATCTTCTTAGTAGGCCAGAAACTCAAGAGGAGAAACCACCTAGGAGCCATTGCGAGAGAAGGAAAGCCTAAACTGTAATTGACAAATTGCTGGAGGCCCAAATGGACAACTCTGAGAGTTAAAACCAAATATTGTGAGATTTATCTCTAATAGCTGGACCAGTTTCCCATACTAAGTATCTGATTAAAATCCTCTTGTGCTTCTGGCAGGGAGAGGGTAAAAAGAAACATTTTTAAGTAACTCCAGAGCATTCTGTTCTTCTAAACACAGCCTGCCCTTAGGGGAAACTAGTTGACCAGAACTTAATCTGTTGGAGTATTAGCAGAATCTAACTTATGTAAGAGAAGGAAAATACCCAACTTCTACCCACTCTAGCTATCTTGAATCACCTAAGGGGGCTGACAAAAACTGAGAAAATCTTGAGAAGTTCATAGTCCAGAAACATAGGCTCACCAAAAGACTGAGACTTAATCACAGGACTATAGAATGTTTCCTCTTTGCCCACACCTCAACACCACATCACTACAGGTCTATTTACAGCAGTTCATTTTATCTAGTACATTATGTTCAAATATCAAGAAAAATTACCAGGCATAAAAGTAAAAGGAAAAAAACCATAATTTGAAGGGACAGAGCAAATATCAAAACCAGACAGTGGAATATTAGAATTATTAGACTGAGGATTTAAAACAACTATGATTAATAGGCTAAGGGATCTAATGGATAAAGTAGATAGAATGCAAGCAGAACAGATGGATAATATAAGTAGATAGATGGAAATCATAAGAAAGAATCAAAAAGAAATGCTAGAGATAAAAATCACTGTAGCAGAAATGAAGGACATCTTTGGTGGGCTGATTAGTACCCTGAACATGGCTGAAGAAAAGAATCTCTGAGTCAGAGGATATATCAATAGAATCCATGAACACTGAAGTGCAAAAAGAGCAAAGACGGTGGGGGAGGAAGAGGAGAAGGAACAGAATATCCAAGGACCATGAGATAACTACAAAAGGTGTAACATACACATAATAGGAATACCAGAAATAGAAGAATAAGAAAGGAACATAAGAAATACTTGAAACAATAATGACTGAGAATTTCCCAAAATTAATGTCAGACCCAAAACCACAGATCCAGGGAGCTCAGATCCAGGGAGCTGTCAGATCCAGGGAGCTCAGAGAACACCAAGTAGGATTAAATCAATCAGTCAATCAATCAACCAATCACTACACCTAGTCTATCACAGTCAAATTATAGAAAATCAAAGATAAAGAAAAAGTCCTATAAAAAGCCAGAGCATAAAAACACCATACCTATAAAGGAGCCAAGGTAAGAATTGTATCCAACTTCTTGGAAACCATGTAAGCAAGAAGAGAGTGGAGTAAAATATTTATTTAAGTATTCAAAGGAAAAAAATTACCAACCTAGAATTCTATACCCTGTTAAGTTATCTTTAAAATATTAAAGAGAAATAAACACTTTCTCAGGCAAACAAAAATTGAGAGAATATGTTGCCAATAGACTTGCTTTTCAAGAAATGTTAAAATAAGTTCTTTAGAGAGAAGGTAAATAATATAGGTCAAAAACTCAGATCTACGTAAAGAAAGGAAAGTTTTGAAGAAGAAATAAGTGAAAGTAAGATAAAAATTAATTTCTCTTATTCTCTCTCTCTCTCTCTTTTTTTTTTTTTTTTTTTTTTGAAGAGATCCATGCTGGGCGTGGAGCAAACCATAACGGGGTTCAATCTCACAACCTTGAGATCATGACCTATCAAGGGTCGGCTGCTTAACCAGTTGAGCTGTCCAGGTGCCCCTCATTATTCTTATTCCTAAATGATTGAGCAGATAACTGTTAATTCAAAATAATAATAGTAACAATGAATTTGATTATGTATGCCTATGAATATATCTTATGTATGCTTATATATGTGAAATGAATGGCAGCAATGATAAGGAGGAATGGGGAGAAGGAATTAGGATTGTTATTATAAGGTATGCATACTACCCGTAAAGTAGTATGGTGTTATTTAAAAATGGACTTGGATTAGTTGTTAACATATACTGTAAATTTTAGGGCAACCACTAAAAATAGTTTAAAAATAAGTATAACTGAGGGGTGCCTGGGTGGCTCAGTCAGTTAAGCATTCTACTCACCCCCGCCGGAAGACCACCTTTTTTTTTTTTTTTTTTTTTTTGATTTTTTTATTTTGGCTCGGGTCATGATCTCAGATCGTGAGGTCAAGCCCCACATCAGGCTATGCACTGGGTATGGAGACTACTTAAGATTCTCTCTTTCAAAAAAAAAAAAAAAAAAAAGATTCTCTCTTTCTCCCTCTCCCTCTGTCCCAACCACCATCCCTCCCCATTTATCATGGGCTCTCTCTCTAAAAAAAAAAGGAAAGGAAAGGAAAGGAAAGGAAAGGAAAGGAAAGGAAAGGAAAGGAAAGGAAAGGAAAGGAAAGGGAAGGAAAGGAGAGAAAAATAAGTATAACTGATATGCTGTGGGGGCACCTGAGTGGCTCAGTGGGTTAAAGACTCTGCCTTCAGCTCAGGTCATGATCTCAGGGCTCTGGGATCGAGCTCCGCATCGGGCTCTCTGCTCAGCAGGGAGCCTTCTTCCCCCTCTCTCTCTGCCTGCCTCTCTGTCTACTTGTGATCTCTCTATCAAATAAATAAATAAAATCTTTTTTAAAAAATAACTGATATGCTGTGAAATGAGAAAATGGAACATATAAAATGCTCAGTTAAAACCACAAAAGAGAGAAAAGGAGAAAACAAAATGGGGAACCACAACAACAACAAAAAACAAAGTCAACAAATAGAAAGCAGTAACAAGTATGGTAAATATTAATACAATTATATAAAGACACTTTGAATACTTTGAATGTCAATGATCTAAATGCACCAACTAAAAAACATAGGTTGTGAGAGAGGATCAAAAACCAGGACCCGACTATATGTTGTCTATGAGAAACCCACTTTAAATACAATGACACACATAGATTAAAAGTAAATGGATAGAGAGAAATAGACCATGTTAACACTAATCGAAAGAAAACAAGAGTAGCTATATCAATCTCAGACAGAGCAGGCTTCAAAGTAAGGAAAGTTATCAGGGATAAACAAAGGCATTATGTAATGATCAAGGGTTCAGTTCTCCAAGAAGACATAACAATTCTGGATGTGTATGTGCCTAACAACAGAGCATTAAATTACGTGAGGCAAAAACTGTTAGAACTGCAAGGAGAAGTAAACAAATCTACCGTCATAGTTGGAGTTTTACACATTCCCTCTCAGAAATGGATAAATCCAGCAGACAGAAAATCAGTAAGAACAAGGTTGAACTCAACAGCACCTTTAATCAACTGGATAAAATTGACATCTATAGACTGTTTCATCTAACAATAGCAGAATACACAGGTTTCCCAAGCTCACATGGAGCATTCACTACGATAAACAACTTTCTGGGCCATAAAATACAACTTAATATATTTTTAAAAATACAAATCATACAATGCCTTATTTCAAACCACAGAAAACTAACTAGAAATCAATAATAAAACTTTACATGTCTTGAATTTATATAATTTGCTCTTTGTAATGAAATTTCTATGGGATTTGACAAATGCATAGAGTTGTACATACCATCATAGTCATTATCCAAAAAAGTTTTATTACTCCCCAAATTCCTGCTTCCTGCCTCTTTATAATCAACCACCATTCCCATCTCTACACTCCACTCCTGGCAACCACTGATTTGTCTTCCATCTCAATAATTTTGTCTTTTCCAGAATCCATGTAAGTGGAATCATACAAAATGATGTCTTTTGGTTCTAGCTTCTTTCACTTAAGCAAATACATTTGAGATTCATTCATGTTGTATGAATCCATCATGGTTTCTTATTGTAGTATATAGTATTGAATATAGTAGTATTCAAATGTATAGATATGCCAGATTTTTCATTCATTCATTCACATTTGAGTTGCTGCCAAGTTTTGACAACTACAAATAAAGCTGAAAGAAATATTCATGCACAGATTTTTGTGGACACTAAAACTAAACAATAAGTTTGGGTAAACATATAAGTATATATTTAAATTTGTTGAAGTTAACAAAAGTATCAAACTTTTTTTTAAAGTGCCCAAACCATGTTGCATTATTACCAGCAAAGCACGAGGATTTCAGTTACTCCACATCTTTATCAACAATTGGTAGTGTCAGGATTTTTTTTTTTTAATCTGATAGAGATATAAGAGTATTTCATTGTGATTTTACTTGAATTTCCATTGTGAGTACTGGTGTCTTTTCATATGCTTATTTACCATCAACGTATCTTTTTGAGTAATGTGTCTGTTCAAAACCTATGTTTGTGTTTCTTGAGTTGTTTCTTATTTTGAATTCTGTGAATTTATATTCTGAATGTCTTTTTTATTGAGGTATGATTGACATAACATTATATTAATTTCAAGTGTACAATATAATGATTCAAAATTTGTATATATAGGAAACGATTACCTGAGTCTAGTTAATAGTCACTATCATACAGTTAAAAATTTTTTTTTCTTGTGATGAGAACTTCTTAGCAACTTTCAAATATGGAATATAGTATTATTAACTTTAGTCAAAATGTTGTACATTACATCCTCATGACTTACTTTTATTATTACTGGAAATTTGTACCTTTCGATACCCTTCAAACACTCCCACCCTCCACCTTTGGCAACCGTCAATCTTTTCACTATATGTACGAGCTCTTTTTTTTTAAGATTCCACATATAAATAAGATAATGTGGCATTTGTCTTTTTCCTGTCAGATGTATTTTACTTAGTATAATGCCCTCAAGGTCTATCCATGTTGTCACAAATAGCAAGATTTCATTATTTTTTCGACTGAGTAATATGATATATATTCCATATATTAAAATATGACATATATGTGTGTGTGTGTGTGTGTGTGTGTGTGTGTGTGTGTGTATACACATTTTTCTTTAACCATTCATCCATTAGTGGACACTTAGGTTGTTTCCATGTCTTAGCTATTGTAAATAATGCTGCAATGAACATGCAATGAATACAAGTCTTTTATTATAAATGAGACTTGTAAATCTTTTCTTCCCATCTGTGGGCTTGCCTTTCTATCTCCTAAAAATGACTGCTCCAGAACAAAACATTTTAATGTTTATAAATGCTAGCCTTTTAGCAGATTTTGACATTGGTTTTCTCATCCTTTGGGTCTCAGTTTCAGGAGGCCTAGCTGAATTGGCTCCTGCAACCCCTCTATCTCAGTAAATTTCTATCACAAATTATCTGGTAATTATTTTATTCATTTATTATGTTTATTATATGTATTCCCCATTATATTATAAGCTCCATGAGAAATGGGAGCTGTGCCAGCTTTCTCACTCGTACCGTCAATGACTAATACAATGCCTGGCAATAATTATGGGAAAGTAGGAAGGAAGAAAGAAAAGAAGGAAGGAAGGGAAAATCTTGAAGAATAGGTCAAAGATTATTCTGAGAATTCAAGTTCAAGAAAGTGGCTAATTGTTATCATTTAAATGGAAATAGAAAATACAGGATTGAATAGCAACTCCCACTTCCCCTTCTCTGTCCCCTGGCAAACAGCATTCCACTTTCTGTTTCTTTGAGATTGACTACTATAGATACCTTATATGAGAGGAATACTGCAGTATTTGTTCTTCTGTAACTGAGTTATTTCAGTTAGCATAATTCCCTCAAGGTTCATCTATATCATATCATATCACACTATTTCCTTCTCTTCTAAAGCTGAAAAATAGTTGTGTGTGTGTGTGTGTGTGTGTGTGTGTGCGTGTGCGTGTTACCATTCGATAACTCTTCTTTTCTTTTCCCACTCATTTATCAATGGACACTTAGGTTGTTTTCACCTCTTGGCTATTGTGAATAACTGCAATGAACATAGGAATGAAAACATCTCTTTGAGATCCTGTTTTCAATTCTTTTGGATAAATAACCAAAAGTGAGATTGCTGAGTCATAATAGATCATATTTTTAATTTTTTGAGGAACTCCATACTGTGCTCCATAGTGGCTAGACCATTTTACAGTCCCATCAACAGTGTACAAATATTTAAATTTTTCCACACCCTCTCAACACTTGTATTACATATATATTTATATATAGTTATATATATAGTTATATATGTGTGTATGTATATATATATACACATACATGGTTATCCTAATACATGTGAGGTAATATGTTGATTTTGATGTCATCTCCCTGATTCAACTTTGTTTAGTGCCCTATTAAGAATATACCACAGTTGTTTATATCATTGTTTTATCATTGTTTCCTATTCTAGACTATATCCCCCAAATTGATATTTACCAAAGATAGGGTATAAATTTTTTAAGTAAATTTAGTCATTTTCTCTCAATTTACCTATAAGGTAAGAATGCTTCTAAATTTGCCTGTCAATAATAACCAGGTGAAATGTATATTTAAAAACACAGATTCCAGGGACACCTGGGTGGCTTAGTCAGTTAAGCATCTGCCTTTAGCTCAGGTCATGATCCCAGGGTTCTGGGATCAAGTCCGTCAATGGCTCAGTGAGAAGCCTACTTCTCCCTCTGCCTGCTGCTCCCCTTGCTTGTGCACTTGCTTACTCTCTCACACAAATAAATAAATAAATAAAATCTTTAAAAATAAATCCTGCTCTAAAGTTTCCTCTTTTTTGTTCTATAATTTCATATGTCACAGAAGAGAAGAAAAGTGTGGGACAGGGGACATAGGTGGCTCAGTCAAGTGGCTGGCTCTACATTTTGGCTCAGGTCATGATCTCAGGGTCCAGGAATCAAGCCCCATGTCAGGCTTTGCGCTTAGCTGGGAATCTGCTTGAGTATTCTCTTTCACCCTCTTCCCCTGCCCCTCCCCCAGCTCACATACATTCTCTTTAAAATAAATAAATACATCTTAAAAAAAATAAAAGCTTGGGATAAAGGTGAAAAACATGTTTTAAGATGACTAGCTGGAGTCATGGGTAACTGATACCCATTCTCTCTCCTTTAGTTCTCATTTTCAAGGGCAATTTTGAATTTATAAGCCTCATAAACAAGTAGGAATATCATTAGAGTACAGGGAAATTAAGAAGAGAAACTGACTCAATGTATATATAAATCATAAAAATACCTTAGACAATTTTCCATCAATAATCAAAATAACACTGTACATCTATACAATGTTTACAACTTGCAAAATATTTTCCACTTCCTTTATCTGTTTTTATACTTTATGACAACCCTATAAGTTCAGCAGAGAAAAGCAGGGTAGACAGGACAACAATCATTATTCACAATTTATACAACTATTTTTGAGTGCCAATCAAGAAAAAAGTAGAGTACTTCATAGAGGAAAAAGCTATAATCTTCTATGCAATGAAAGAAGTAAAGCTATCAAACTGTATATGCACAGGCAAGGAGTTATTGCCTATCTAACACAGGACTAAGTTGGAAAGACATCCAGATTTTTCTAGGCCACCACAATCTTTTTATTTCCCCATCACTAATGGAGAAATTAGAAAATTGCCACAAAAGACTCCTTAATTTTTAAAATTTTAACTTAAAATAATTTCAGAATGGCAGAAAAATGACCAAATTAGTAGAGTTGCTACATATCCTTCATCCAGCTTCCTCAATGTTAACATTTTGCATAGTATACTACAGTCATCAAAACCAAGTAGTTAATACTGGTACACTACTGGGACTAAACTATAGATTTTAAACTGGTAACTATTTTTCTACTACAGTCCATTTTCTGCGCCATAACTAATCTAGGATCCACACAGTGCATAGTTGTCACATCTTCGTTGTCACATCTACTCAGTGCTCCATCTGTCACAGTTCCTTGGTCTTTCCTTGCCTTTCATGACTTTGACACTCTGGAAGAGTCCTGGTGAACTTATTTTGTCAGATATCCCTCAGTTTGGGTTTGTCTGATGCTTTAGATCAAGGTGTTGGATTTTGGGCAGGAACAGGAAAGAAACAGCATTGTGCCCTTCTTAGTGCATACCAGGAGATGTGGTAGTTGGTATCTGCCAAGTTTCTCTACCTAATCATTCCCTTTCTCTGTCATTAATAAATGTCTTAGGGGAGATACTTTCAGACCATGCAAATATCCTGTTTCTCAAACTTTTGTTCACTAATTTTAGCATCCTTCAATGTTTTGTACCTATGATAATTAGAACTAAGGTGTTTGTTTAATAAAGATTTTAGATTTACCTCATTCTTTCTACACATACAAAATGGGAATTTTTCTATAAGGAGAATCTATCCCTTCTCTCTCAGTTATTTATTTATTGACCTGTGTCTTTTATTTTTGCTTGTACATCCTACTGTTTCCCTTCCCTTCCAGGCCAGTAGGAATTTAAGAAAGCAAAAGATAAAAGTAAGTATCACTTAAAAAGATGATTCACAAAGAATCTTCAAACTTTTTATAACATCCTGTCAAACTAGAAGGACTAGTCAAACAACAAAAAAGTTAGATTAAGATCAGACACACAAACACCATTGATCAAAGCAACATGAATCCATAAGAAATGAATTGACCACAAAAAGACAAAAATATCTCCTTACTCACTGATTGTGTGTGGTGTCTTAAGAGCAAAAGTTAAGTCAATGCATTTTTTTTAAGATTTATTTATTTATTTATTTATTTATTTATTTGAGGGGGGAAAGGCAGAGGGAGAGAAACTTCAAGCAAATTCCCTGCAGAGCACAGAGCCCAATGCAGGGCTCAATCTCGCAACCCATGGCATCCTGACCTGAGCCCAAACCAAGAGTTGGATGCTTAACTGACTGAGCCACCCAGGCACCCCAAGTCAATACTTTTTGTTGATTCATGTTCATTTTGTTCTTCTCTGGTTCTCATAGAGCCAAACTATCTAAAATTGCAGATAGAAGAAGAAACAAGTTGTTTCATTTCAAAATGGACAGTAGTTCTTAATTGATTTTGGGTTGGAGCTTTTTCTTTCCTACCAGAACATCTATTAGTTTTCAGAGAACAACCCAACAAATAAACTATTGGTATTGGAGTAGTATGACTACTGATACCACCAAATGTTTCCATTTGAAGAAAGATTATTTCTATACCTATGTCAATGAAATATTTTGCAAAATACATTGTTTCTGCAACAGATTGGTATATGATGAATAAAAAAAGAAGTTTGCATCTGAGAAGAATAATCAAAGATTCTAAAAATTAGCAGCAATTCCTTGGATGGCCTAAGAACAAGTCATCAAACTTGCCTAGACCCGATTTTCCCATCTATGAAATGATTGTAGTTTTTACCTACCTAATTAAGAGATGTCAGGCATTAATTAATGTTCATAATGGGCTTGAGATCTGTGATTAAAATCTGTTATCCTTGATGGAAAATAGAGCCATTCAATCATTAAGGAATAGTAAACAAATCAGAGGAAATGTGTAGACAATGAGAAGAAATATTAAAGTGAAAATGAGGAGTGGGGGCTGGGAAATGAATCTTTTTTGTTGGATAAGTACTTGTGTACTTTTTTCTCCACAGAATTGAGCAATATACCTCTACAATGTCTCAATAAGCAGACTTCCCTACACTAAGGTCCTTATCTTTTTTGTGCCGTGGACTTTTTTACATTTTAGTATAATCATAGAATTCCTCTCATAATAATTTTTAAATGCATTAAAAATATGTAAAATTATGAAAGAACCCAATTTTATTGAGTCATAGTTATCAAAATGTTTTTAAATTTAATTTTAGAATAATATGTATTCTTCATCAAAATGGCAGGAAAGAGAGAGAGCACAGAATGGGAAGGTAGAGAGGCAAAAGGAGAGGGAGAAGAAGACACACTGCTGAGCAGGGAGCCCAGTGAAGGGCTCTATCCCAGGACCCTGGGATCCTGACCTGAGCTGAAGGCAGACACTTAACCCAATGAGCTACCCAGGCACCCTCCCAAGCCAGAGATTCTTAAATAATAGTTCAAGATATTATAATATGACAGGTTTGGAAGGGACCTAGAAATTTTAATAGTCATTTCAATATTGTGATGAATATGTTCTCAATTTCATTGAGACTAAATGTGTCTAAAAAAGACACTAAAAGTCAGGTAGGACATCTACCGGGCACAAAAAGAGCTAATGAGGAGTTTCACATCAGAATCATCATAGCAATACCCACTCCCCTTTCCTTTCCTGCACTAGTTAATACCCTTCAACTTTCAACTATAACCCTTTTTCTTCTGCCTTACACATCTTTATCCCTACCCCAAAACCCTGCAATTTGAGCTTCAGACCAGTATATCCAACTGCCTACTACCCATTTGTCCCTGAACATCACACACAATTCAAACACTACAAGCCAAAACTGAACTCATCAAATGCTTCCACGGAATGGCTTTCTCTTTTATATTGTTTATCTGGATATTGGTACCACCACTTAAAAAGATATTCAGAAACTGTCCTGGATGTCTCCCTATTTTTCAATGAGTTTTATTTTTTTTCCCCTTAGGTGACAGTTTTGGAGTGATGACCAGTTTTAAAACTCTCACAGTGGTCTGGCGTTCTTTGAGTCTGCATATTTGGAATGCTAACCTTTAATATGGCATAGTGATTGGAAGAGTCCTTCTCATAGAGCTCTCATTGCTCAGACTAACTACAACATAACTGCAGCCCTAAGAAAGTTTAGGAGGTTAGGTTTATATCAACTCAAGTTTAGGCTTCTGAAAGAAATGCCTTTTGTTTCTATCATTAATGTTTTTCTTTGTTTTTATTCTTCTTGCCCTTGGGTCCACTCAAGTAACATAATTTGAGGGTTCAAGTTTGGGGCACAGGTCTTGGAAAATAGCTCTTAGTCTGCCTCTAAGATACACAAGATAAATCTTTGGGGGCTCACATGGTCCTGAGTCGATCATGAGTAGACTACATGGGGACAGGAGGCCAAAGCCCAACCACATAACCTGTAATTGAGAGTTTAAAATTCTGATCACTAACATCTGGTGTAGTTAAGCTGACCAAAGTGAGTATATAGCTAAAGTTTGGGAGATCAGATCACTCAAGAACCTCAAACTTAAAGGGCTGTTGCATTATTTATGGGCAAACCCCCACAAGAAGAACATGGGTATTCCACCAGGACAGGATCAAGTAGACTATGGACTTGGTGAAGAAGACAGATTCAGTTCTAGAGCATCAGGATAGCCTCAAGGCAGAGCCTCACTATGAAAACTTCTGACTTTGCAATGCCAATCACATTGCTGAACTGCTCTGTATCCTCCAGTCCAGGATCTATTTTCCTCTTCATTCTATTCTTTAGCCAGGGCAGAAGGGGTAATATGTAACTCCAGAGAATATAGAGCAACCCCTGCTTGACCAGCAAAATAGGAGGCAGAATAGAACCATTACCTCATTATAAGGATAATAATCACAGACTGTAGTATTTCAATGCTGATAAAATAGATTTGGGGAATGAGATGGGGCACAACGGCTTCTTAAGGAGCTCCTGTGCAGGGGTGCCTGGGTGGCTCAGTGGGTTAAGCCTCTGTCTTTGGCTCAGGTCACGATCCCAGGGTCCTGGGATCAAGCCCCACATTGGGCTCTCTACTCAGTGAGGATCCTGCTTCCCCCTTCCCCTCTGCCTGCTTCTCTGCCTACTTGGAATCTCTTTCTCTCTGTCAAATAAATAAATAAAATCTTAAAAAAAAAAAAAAAAAAAAAAGGAGCTCCTGTGCATATAATGCGAGGAAGAACTTAGAACAGTGGTACTAGCAAAGGAAGCTAGGGTTCCACTGAAATCAAAGCAGTTTACAAGTGGGCTCTATGCTATTAAGCACAGGCCACCCTCAACTCAGGATTATGGGCCAAAACAATAGGAATGTTAGGGGATAACATAATAATTCAGAAAAAGAAAGAAGAGGAGGATCTCAGGAAAGCCTGTGTCATGGCGATACAAACCTTGCAGTCAGTGGAAGTGGACTCCTGAATAACTGAAAGAAATTTATTGGTCTCTTGGTGAGTTTGGAACCAAAAAGCCTTTATGTTTAATTTTATTTTGTTTTATTTTTATTTGATTTTATATATTATTATATTTTATTATTTTATTTTTCTTCTGTCTCGTCTCTAACCCCAGAAAATACCAATGCTCTTTTGGCCTATGGCTGGTAACAGCAATGTGAATCGAAACCTGCTATGTCCAATCTAGTAGGCACCAACCATCTATGGCTACTGACCAGTTGAAATGTGGCTAGTCTAAGTTGAGAGTTTTCTCAGATATAAAATAACAACTGAATTTCAAAACTCAATACAAAAAAAGAATTTAACATAACTCATTTTTATTTTAGTCACATGTTGAAAGTATTTTGATAAAGTGGTTTAAATAAAAATACTGCTAAAATTAATTTCATCTGTTTCTTTATATCTTTCTAATGTAACTACTAGAAAATTCAAAATTACATATGTAACTTGCATTACTTTTTTTACTGGACAGTGCTTACCTAGACATATATTGGTTCTGGGGATATTACTCTTTTGCTGTGTACTTGCTAAATAGAAGGAAATTCGCACTTAACCAAGGGTTCTAAATTTAGTTTGTTTAAAAACCAACTGGAAAACATAAGAAAATGCCACTCTTGCCCCAATCCTCCCAGGAAGACTGCAACTATTATAATAGGGATGCAAACAATGAATTTGTATTTTTGACCAGTTCCCTAGAAGATTTTGGTACAGGAAGACTTCTGACCATACTTTTGAGAAACACTAGCTTAAGGTGTACCTGCTGCACTGATCATGTTTAATTCCAGAATGCTTTCTGTTTTTCTAAATTTTGTGGGTGGGAGCAGCTGCTGTAATAATCTCATATTCCTATTGACCCTCTGGAACTTGGGCTAAGAATGTACAATGAATATACTCTAAAATGAGGAAAGGAGTAGAAGGAGACTGCTTTGCCTCCTACAGACAGCAAGAGGAATGAGCAAGGCCAAATCCTTGCAAAGGACAGGGAAGCTGCATAAATATATTTATAAGGTATACTGGGAGATAAGGTGAGAGGGAAATAAAATAGGGAATAAAATAGAGAATAATAGAATAACAATAACCCAGAAGTATTAAATAAACTGGGAGTCATAGTATTGACCATCTACCAAGAACTAGAATAATTTTATTTAATATTAATTAATTAAATGTACTAATATCAATCTGGAAAGATTAGTTGCCGTGGGTATCAGATGAGAGAAGGTGAGAGGGAAATAAAATAGGGAATAATAGAATCTGAAAGAAGGAGTTGCCTTTTGCAAATTACAAGAAACAAATCCAGCCAAAAAACATTCAAATTCAGTATTTATCAAAATAGCTAGCCAAATATAAAAAACTGCTTTGAGTCAGATTACCCTAAACTCTGTCAACCACACATAATAGTTTACAGAATAGCCATGTGTTGCCTCAGTTAAAGTATTGTCTCTTCCTATTTCAGATGTTTCTGAGGGAAACTCTAGGCACTGGGGAGGTGATTGGCCCATGTCCAGATGATGCATGGGAGCTGTGGTAAGGATTATGTGCAATTATGGGCATTTCCAATATACTGCGATCTCCCTTGAAAGGAATAGCAGCACCCCAAGGCCTGAGTGTTAAGACCATTTGGGTCAACAAGAGGAGAATAAAATATAGGCTACTATCAGCTATACACCTGAGGGAATTAAGGTATTTCTTGCTGTACTTCACATCCAAAAAGGACAAGATAAAAACAAAAGTAGGTAACAATGCTGGTGATTGGAGTTTTAATGTGACAAATGAAAAGACTAAAGCAGTACTTTCTCAACCAGTTTCAGTTTATGTTACGGCCTGAGGTAACTGGCCTGGAGTCCTGATTCTCCAGCTTCCATCCTGTTACCTGACCCAAACACATACTTCTGACCCTTTGCTTTGAGAAGCACCATTTAAAGTCCCATGAATATATATGGTACTATATGTGGCTTACCATCACTCTAGGAAACTTGCCTCTGTTATGGGTAAGTGACAGATGGCCCCAGGGCTCGTCCTAATTGGGAAGATGGTTGATGGTTTCTCCTTTTCTTATTTCTCTTCCTTTGCCTTTTTATTTTATTTTTTTAATTTAAATTCAATTAGCCAACTTCCTTTGCTTTTTTTTTTTAAGATTTTATTTATTTGTCAGAGAGAGAGAGAGAACAAGCAAGCACAAGCAGGAGAAGTGGCAGACAGAAGGTGAAGTAGGCTCCTCACCAAGCTAGGAGCCCAGTGCAGGACTTGATCCCAGGACCCTGAGATCATGACCTGAGTTGAAGGCAGACACTCAACCAACTGAGCTACCCAGGTTTCCCTTCCTTTGCCTTTTTAAAGACTGTATGGAGAAAGAGGTCAAAGAGGTTCTTGAGCTTGCTCTTCTTGGTCTTTAGGAAGAACATTTTTCTGCTTGTGATATACTTTTGTTTGGGGGAGTTCTTCCTAACCTCTTCTTACCATCTATATGCAATCAAGAATCCAGATTAGTATGTGAGCTTATGAGAAAGTCACCAAAAGTGACAGATGGGCATTAGAAAAGTGTGTAAGGAGGCAGACACACAGCAAAAGGAAAGCAAAGTTGCCTAAGCATAATACAAAACTGGGAGTCATAGTATTGACCATCTACCAAGAACTAAAATAATTTTATTTAATATTAATTAAATGTACTGATATCAATCTGGAAAGATTAGTTGCTGTGGGTATCAGATATTCAGAAGTATTAAATATAGGAATGAAGCTGGTATATAAAACCTCAGTAGTATTCCATAAAATCAGTCCCAGCAGTAGCTCTCTTAACTGACACTCACTTAACTCCTCACTCCCACTGGCTGAAGCCCATGGTTTGATGAATCTTGCACTAAGGCTCCTTTTTAGTGCCTCTGCCTATTCTACTCTCCCAGATGAGCTGTAAGTTAAGAGTTATATACATGTTCCCCAACTTATTTAAGTGAGTCATGCTTATCAGTGTCAGTATTTAATAAAATATTTTTATTAAATTATAAATACTACTTTAGTAAACTTTTTAAACTTAATACAAATATTTTCATTTTATTATATTATAAATAAATGCCAAATATAACAGTAAAATTCACTTGATCTTAGCCAAAAGGCCAAGAAGTGATAATAACAGTAAAATTCAAAGTAAAAGAACTATGAACATAAAAGGACAGTTTTTATCTGTAAAAACTAAATTTAATGCCTTGATTCAATGAAAGTGAGTCATTTTTAAAAGGTTGCTCTCTGGGGCACCTGGGTGGCTCAGTCGTTAAGTGTCTGCCTTCAGCCCAGGTCAGATCCCAGCGTCCTGGGATCGAGGCCCACATCGGGCTCCCTGCTCTGCGGGAAGCCTGCTTCTCCCGGTACCATTCCCTCTGCTTGTGTTCCCTCTCTCTCTGTGTTTCTCTCTGTCAAAAAAAAAAAAAAAAAAAAAAAGGTTGCTCTCAAATTAGAATGTTCAAGGCAACTGTAAAAATTGGGGGGGGAGTCTTAAGTCAAAAGAAGCTGCACTCAAGTTGCTTTAGAAGTGTAATTTACTCCTATTTCACTTTAAAGAAACAGAAACTAGAAATCAGCAATGACACAATTTGTGTTATTCTATTATGACATTTTGAGTATTTTATCATGCCAGAAAGAAGTCATAGCAGACTTGTACTCAAAGAAAAATCACAAATTAATGGACAGGCATTTATTAAGTTAAAATAAAATGTTAAAAATATGTTTGTGCTGTTTTTTATTTTTGTTTTGTTTTTTTTTTTTACAATTTCTAACCTTAATTGACTTCTTTTGTGTGATCTAAACAATTCTGGCTCATCTTTGAGTTCCAACTGCATGAAGTAAGATGGCTACTATTAAGGTTTTTGAAATGTGTAGCTAAATGCATTTTTGTAGTTGCTTCATGGGATTTTATTATTTTATTTCCAGGGGAAAAGAAATGGCATCACATTACCAGATGATATTCTGTAGTACCTAGGAAATAATAAATAGGGAAAGTGTGACAAATAGGTAAGGGATAATATAGTCTTCACAGAATACAAGTAAACCATAATTTTGGAAACAGCTGTAAATAGCTACATAGGATTTTTAGAAAGTTTTTCCTTTTCTTTTTTTTTACACTTAACTTTTATTATTTAATAATATTTTCAGTCAATAAAACATCTCAATAATATTATATAACAGTTTTTATGTCGAACACAAATTTAGTGATAGTCTATAGGAATTAATGAAAAAAGTTATATTACAAAAACTAAAATTAATAACATGATTTCTGGAACAAATACACACTATTACTGGAATTCATCAAAGTTTTATCAAGGATGCAGTACTAAGAGTTTCTTCCCTTTTTTCTACCTCAAATTATGTTCTTTAATTGTAAGGTTTTATGAAATGCATAATGAATGTGTTCATCTGCTGGTGACTTTCAACAGACTCTAATTTTACTGGGAAAATTGTGTAGCTAAAGAAGGTACCCATTCAGCTCTTTTTGATTTCCTAACACATTTTAGAAAACCAAGAGATGAAAAGGAGCAATATTAAATTACATGTCCACAGCAAAGGCAGTCCTAAGAGGAAAGTGTATAGCAATACAAGACTTTCTCAAGAAACAAGAAATATCTCAAATACGCAAATTAACTCTTCACCTAAAGGTTGTTAGGTTTTCTTTGACAAAGAAAACCTAAACCCAGGAGGAGTAGAGACATAATAAAGATCAGAGCAGAAACCAATGAAATAGAAACCAAAAGAGGAGTAGAATCGAAAAACAAAACTAGGAGATGGTTCTTTGAAAGAATTAATAAAATTGATAAATCCCTGGCCAGACTTATCAAAAGAAAAGAGAAAGGACCCAAATTAATAAAATCATGAATGAAAGAGGAGAAATCACAACCAACACCAAAGAAATACAAACAATTATAAGAACATATTATGAGCAACTATAGACCAGCAAATTTGACAATCTGGAAGAAATAGATGGATTCCTAGAGACATATAAACTACCAAAACTGAACCATGAAGAAACAGAAAACCTGAACAGTCCCATAACCAGCAAGGAGATTGAAGCAGTCATCAAAAATCTCCCAGTAAACAAGAGCCCAGGGCCAGATGGAATTCTACCAAATATTTAAAGGGGAATTCTACCAAATACTTAAAGAAGAATTAATACCTATTCTCCTGAAATTGTTCCAAAAAATAGCAATGGAAGGGAAACTTCCAAACTCATTTTATGAGGCCAGCATTATCTTGATCCCAAAACCAGGCAAAGACCCCATCAAAAAGGAGAATTACAGACCAATATCCTTGATGAACACGGATGTTAAAATTCTCACCAAAATACTAGTCAACAGGATCCAACAGTACATTAAAAGGATTATTTAAAAAAAAAAAAAAAGGATTATTCACCACGACCAAGTGGGATTTATTCCTGGGCTGCAAGGTTGGTTCAACATCCACAAATCAATCAATGTGATATAATACATTAATAAAAGAAAGAACAAGAACCTTATAACTCTCAGTTGATGCTGAAAAAAACATCTGACAAAGCACAGCATCTTTTCTTGGTCAAAACTCTTCCCAGTATTGGCATAGAGGGTACATACCTCAATATCATAAAAGCC
>CM053607.1:66184749-66205278 GCA_028646535.1 Procyon lotor
CATCCAAATTGGCAAAGAAGAAGTCAAACTCTCACTTTTTGCAGATGATATCATACTTTATGTGGAAAACCCAAAAGACTCCACTCCAAAATGGCTAGAACTCATACAGGAATTCAGTCAAGTGTCAGGATATAAAATCAATGCACAGAAATCAGTTGCATTTCTATACACCAACAGCAAGACAGAAGAAAGAGAAATTAAGGAATTGATCCCATTTACAATTGCACAATTACAAAACCATAAGATACCTAGGAATAAACCTAACCAAAGAGGCAAAGAATCTGTACTCAGTAAACTATAAAGTGCTCATGAAAGAAATTGAGGAAGACACAGAGAAATGGAAAAATGTTCCATGCTCATGGATTGGAGAACAAATATTGTGAAAATGTCTGTGCTACCTAAAACAATCTACACATTTAATGCAATCCCTATCAAAATACCATCAACTTTTTTCAAAGAAATGGAACAAATAATCTTAAAATTTATATGGAACTAGAAAAGACCCTGAATAGCGAGAGGAATGTTGAAAAAGAAAACCAAAGTTGGCAGCATCACAATTCCAGACTTCAAGCTCTATTACAAAGCTGTCATCATCAAGACAGTATGGTATGGGCACAAAAACAGACACATAGATCAATGGAACAGAAATGGACCATTGATCCATTGGTTCAATTGGATCCATTCGATCCAATACATAGGTTGAAGATATGGACCTTCAACTCTATGGTCAACTAATCTTTGGCAAAGCAGGAAAGAATGTCCAGTGGAAAAAAGACAGTCTCTTCAACAAATGGTGTTGATGGGGCACCCGGGTGGCTCAGAAGGTTAAAGCCTCTGCCTTCAGCTCAGGTCATGATCTCAGGGTCCTGGGATCGAGCCCCACATCAGGCTCTCTGCTCAGCAGTGAGCCTGCTTTCCCCTCTCTCTGCCTGCTTCTGCCTACTTGTGATCTCTCTCTCTGTCAAATAAATAAATAAAATCTTAAAAACAAAAACAAATGGTGTTGAGAAAATTGGACAGCCATATGCAGAAGAAGGAAACTGGACCATTTCCTTACACCACACACAAATATAGCCTCAAAATGAATGAAAGACCTCAATGTGAGCCAGGAATCCATCAAAATCCTTGAGGAGAACACAGGAAGCAACCTCTTCAACTTCAGCCGCAGCAACTTCTTCCTAGAAACATCCTAGAAACCAAAGGCAAGGGAAGCAAGGGCAAAAATGAACTATTGGGACTTCATCAAGTTCAAAAGCTTTTGCACAGCCAAGGAAACAGTCAACAAAACCAAAAGACAACTGACAGAATGGGAGAAGATATTTGCAAATGACATATCAGATAAAGGGCTAGTATGCAAAATCTATAAAGAACTTCTCAAACTCAACACCCAAAGAACAAATAATCTGATCAAGAAATGGGTAGAAGATATGAACAGATATTTCTGGAAAGTGGACATCTGAATGGCCAACAGACATATAATATATATACAGTGGAATATTTTTCTGAAGAAATCTCTTTTCTGATTTCCTTTCACACATTCTAGTGGGCTAGTTATTGATACTTTTGGATTAGCATGACTACTGTAGATTCCTAATTATTCTTTCTCTCTAAAACAAATTTTCTGTACATAATGGCCTTATTGCTTTTTCTAAAATTATTACATTAGATCATTTTTTCAATCAATAACCTTCTACTGCTAACAACAGTAGTAATTTCTTGGTGAATTACATCTTACTCATTTTTTTAACCCTCACTCCTAGTACCAAGTTCAGTTATATTAAGTACATTTTTTAGCTAATGGCTTCAAAATTATTCCAAGTGGATCCTAGAGAAGTACATAGCAAAAAGCAAATAATACTGCAAGGAAAAGGTAAAGTAAAGAAAAATTATATATAATGAGCTCCTACCATATCATCTTACATATTCCCCCAGCCTGTGAGCTAAATATCATTATTCTCATTTCATAGATGTGAAACTAAAGCTAAAAAATTAAATGATAGCCAAGTGCACACAACTTGAAAGTAGCAAGCCAAAAGTCAAAGATAGGCTTCACTCTAATACATTTTTGCCTCTTTCTCTGGTCTCAGGTAGTACCATCTTTGTTTTCAATCACAAGTATTGGTTTCTCAGCTGGGAGAGAAGGGGGAATTTTATGATAGGCAGAGGAAACAGTATGAACAAATAGGTACTCATATACATGGGGCATCTGGGAAAATTTGAGTTGCCAACTATTATTAGAGCATAGTACTACCACCACTTCCACTGATGAATCAGGTGGGCAGATTGGGGAACCTGTCAGTGTTCTAGAGCAGCACTTGGAAGTGAGGATAGAATTACTCACTAAGCAGTTAGCCATGTTAGTATATATGTTACGAGAGGTATTCTGGAGCAAGATGGAGCTATTGGCTCTCTCATCTTCATCTCATCTTCATCTCATCTACTTTAATTTCTGAAATTTAGTTTCTGAAGTTTGTATTAGCGGAACCATGCAGTTATATTATTTGATGTCTGGCTCCTCTCAGCCAACATTATATTTTTGAGATTCCTCCATATTGTGTAAGTGGAAATAAAAGTATGTTCACTTTCCCTTCCATTTTATGAATGTGCCACCCATTATTTATCCATTGATTATTATTATTTTGTTGTGGTAAGAACACTTAACATAAGATCTATCTTTTTAACAAATTTTAAGTGTATAATATATTATTTCTGACTGTAAGTACAATGGTATGGAGCAGATCTCTAGAGTTTATGCCTGTTGATTAATAACTCACTGTTTGCTTTTTCACCCAGCCTCTGGTCAACATCATTCCTATCTTTGAATTTGATGATTTTAGATACGTCATATAAGTGAAATCACTAAGTACTTGTCTTTCTGTATCTAGTTTACTTCATGTGGCATAACGTTCTTCATGTCTCATAATGTCATATATATATATATACACACACATATGTACATATATACACACACCATGTTTTCTTTTAATTTATCCATTCTAATTTCATCTGGATTGCTTCCTGTTTGTAGTCATAGTGAGTAATACTGTCATGAATTTCCAGTGTAGTTTTGAAGTTTATGTGTGTTTATTTCTGTTGAGTATATGTCTAAGACTGAAACTGCTATTCACTGAGGGTACATATGTTTAATTTTAGTAGGTAATATCATTTTTCCAAAGTTATACCAATTATACTTCTATTAAAGGGCATGAGAGTTCTAGAATAATACCAACACATAGTATCTAAATCCTCATCAACTTTTAGTACTAATATTTTTAATTTAACCATTCTGGGAACTGGCTGATGTCAACTCATTACAGTTTTAATTTTCATTTCCCTATTGACTAATGATGTTGAGTGTCTTTTCATACATTTATTGAAAATTTGGATATTATATCTTATGACATGTCTATTCAAGTTTCTTGTTCTTTTTACTGTTGTTACCTTTCTTATTAATTTGTAGGGTTACTTTGTTATAAGCATTGCATATTTTTCCCCCTATTTATAGCTTGCCTTTTCACTCTCTTATGGTAGCTTTTAATGAACAAAAGTATCATTAGTATCATTCACTATGTCAATATTTGCTGATCTTTTCCTTTATAGTTAATATGCTTTGTAATACTGATTAAGAAATCATTGGATTTCTTTGAGAGGATAAATTAGAGGTGTTTTGAAGAATCTGGAGTCAGTTAAGGACAGGATCAAAGCAGACACAGAAAAAGAACAAGTGAGCAAGGGCAAGTCAGGCACCTTTAGGTTCACAGTATGAGGATGTGTTGGGATTATTTAAGGCTACACATGGATACTACATATGACTCAGATCCCTTCTGCCAAACAGGGCTCAGTCTAAGCTTCTTTGGAATGACCTAAGGAAAACTGCCATATATATTCAGAGGCAATCTCGATATGAGGCTAACTGCAGCATTCCAAATCACCAGAGCACTACCTTCACTATATACTCAGATTCCCCAGCTGAAGCTATAGGTCCTAGATGTAGACTAGATGTAAAGCAGAGTGTATATTAGCCAGATTTGGCATGAAGAAATAAAAGATAACACAAAGACGCAGGTGTAAATACGGGGGGCGGGGGGGCGGAGGGAGTACTAAAAGGTTGGTTCACTCAGTAAGTTATCTTAAAGAACCTTATGACAAGTACAAGTACTTGAGTACAACCTCAAACAAGTACAAGTGTAAATACCTATCCGTTAGGGAAAGCCATCCAGTGTTTTCCATGTGGTCTGTCTGCTTTGATGTGTGTTATAGGTTTCCATATACTTTATATTGTTCCTTCCCTATTGGAGAGTATATTACTTAGGTTTTCCAGTTTAAGATTTAAACCAGCTTCTGAAGAAGAGATAGAAAGGGGAGAGAAATCTCTTTGCTTGTTTAATTGAAAAAAAATCAAGAAGTTTATGATTTCAGGCATGACTCGATTTAGAAACTCAAAGACAAATAACTGGGTCTCTCTTTCTCTCTGTTTCTGACGTCTTTGTGTTTATTAGCAATAGCTAATTACCACTGTAACATACTGGTAATGAACACAAGTTCTAGATCCAGACTGTCGAGGGTCAAGTCTCAGCTTTACCACTATCTATGAAACTTTGAGTAAAACATTTAGCTTCCTTTACTTCATCTCTGGATTGAGGATAATAAATATTTACCCTGCCTCTAAGGGTTACTGTAGACTAAACAATTAGTTGTATGGTTAATTAATACATAATAATTGTTCAATTGATATTATCTAGCCATATATTGATTCTACTTTCCTCTGCATTAATTTCAATCTCAGATAGGCTCTCCTTAGGCAGACTCTCCACACTCAGTAGCAAAATTGTCAACAACAGCTCAAGGTTTTTAATATTGGTTTAAATCTGTTGTAAAGGGAGCTTTTCTGCCCCCCAACAATTTCAAATATAGCTCAGAAATTATCCTCTTGTCTTCTATTGTGTAGTTATCCATGGCTCAAGCACTATGGCTAGACTAATGTGATTCTCCAACTGGATCACATAATCGCTCCTGGATCAAAGCTGAGGGAGATCAGTCCCAACCTAATAAGTGAATTGATAATGGAAGAGAAGCAATGTCTTAAAAAAAAATCTGATGTCTTTACCATGAGAAAGGAGAACATGCTGGCCAAGCTAAAACATTAAATGTCCAAGAGAAGCAGGGATCCTGTAGGTTTCCTTGAGCAGCTCATCCAGATAACCATCAGGGCTTGTTCTCAGGAAGGCAGGATATGGGGAAATAGGGATGGAAGCTTTGATGGCATGAATGTTGTGGTTAGCTGAATAGGTAGAACAATACACTTTTTAAAAATTACACTGTAGTAGATTATGCCTTGGGCCTGTATAGTATATAGCATTAGAAGTAATCTAAAACATAGTTGGTGCAGTGATTGGTCTAAGATGGTAGATGATAGACAAATGTATACAGAGATACAAAACTTTGAGCAGTGACTGCTGGAAGCATGAGGAGAAATGGGCTCAATGATAGGATATCAGTGTTAGGCAGTTTTTCTTAATAAATCATATGACAATGCATAGGGGAATTGGAGGTTTAGTAAGAGACAACTCTCTTGTTGGCCTGCCATTTTGGCAAATGCATCTACCAACATTGTGATGTGGTCTCTGAAAAGATTCAAGCATTTCACCGATCTAGGGTGATGATTTTGCAGGTGGCCCAAGGGGTTGGAGTGAATAAAGAAAGTCTTCCAGAATTTCCTAATCCCAAAGAAAGAGATAACTGAGTGCTGCTATAGTATAGAGCATTGAACTTTTTTTCCCCCTTTTTAAATTCAAAATTCAATTAGCCAACATATATTACATTATTCGTTTCAGATGTAGAGTTCAATAATTCATCAGTTGCATATAACACCCAGTGCTCATCACATCAGGTGCCTTCTTTAAAGCCCACCACTCAATTACCCCACCCCCACCCACCTAGGGCATTGTATTTAAAAAGAAAGCACTGAAATTTCTTCCTTTTTTTTTAAGATTTTATTTATTTATTTGAGAGAACAGGGAGGGTCAAAGGTAAAAGCAGACTCCCTGCTGAGCAGGGAGCCTGATGTGGGACTTAATCCTGGGACTCCAGGATCATGACCTGAGCCATAGGCTTGTTTAACCAATTGAGCAACCCAGGCACCTGAGAGAGCACTGAAATTTCTAAAAGCAACATCAGCATGAGAGTACAATTAAGAGTCCTGTTTGTAATTCCTCATTTGAATGATGGAGCATGGTGTTTTTGTCTAGCTTAGGACCTGATTGGGGTTATGTCTGGCTCACTACCAGACACTAAAAGGCATAATCTCCACTTGTTGTTTCTGCCTAATTGTCTCAGTTATTGTCAGTTGTGGCCAACTAGTGGACTCACAGTCTGGGCCAGCTTCCCAGTCAGCTCCCTCTTGAGGTCCTCCTGATCTAAGCCATAAGTGTGGGCCAGTTTCAGGCCAGTTGTTGTTAGAAGAACCTAAATTCTACATTTACACTTTCCAAACAGATGTGCAAATGTTCTCTTAGAGTAAGCTGGACATTTCAAACATAGTCTGGAAGATGGCCAGAAACCCCCACACGATTCACCAGTGGGAAATTGCCAGGTTATCTAAATAAAAATATGCATTTACCTAAGCCTAACTAGCAAAAGACTAAAACTATTGCTTTTTAAGTTCCACATTCATTCATTAGAAAAATATTTATTTATTTTTAAATTTTATTTATTTATTTGAAAGAGAAAGAGCACCAGTTGGGGAAGAAGCAGAGGGAGAGGCAGAAGCAGACTCCCTCCTGAGCAGGGAGCAGGAAAATATTAAGCACTTACAATACACCAGGAAACTTTTCTTAGGTGATGGGAATGTTTCTGTGATTATAGCAGATAAAAATTACTACCCTCATCTAGCTCACATTCTAGTAAGTTAGGACAGACATTAAACATACTAAGTAAAACGTACGTTATAAAAAGAAAAGTACATTATGGAAGGAAATGATATGTCTGAGATTTGCTTTAAAATACACCAGAAATAAAAGTAGTGGGTGTATAGGTTAAATAATAGTGATAAAACAGTCAATTATTGAAGCTTGGTGATGGAAACATGGCAATTCATTATACCATTCATACACACCCATAGCGCACACACACAACTGTTTGTGACAAACGCTATATAGAAAAGTAAAGCAGAATAGGAGAGTAAGAAGTAGTTGGGGTACAATTATAAACAGAATAGTCAGAGAAGTCCTGCAGAAAGGCAACATCTGAGCAAAGATCAGAGTGACAGGGTCACACATTTATTCACTCTACTCAGATATACAATAACGATGATGTCTTTTCATTTTCTAATAACCTACCTGATCTTCCTTGTGAGCCCTCATTTGCTGTTGGGAAGCAGGAAGGAAAAAAAAAATCTAAACCAACTCCAGTCCAGGAAAACCTCAGTCTAATCTACCTGTTGCCTGAAAGGTGAAGGAGGATGAGACACACTAATGAGGCAACATGAAGACACAAACTTCTATTATCCACAGTGAACAGAATCTTCTCAGTTAAATGTAACAGGTCTAAGGCACCTAAGTGTTTTCTGTGTATACAAGTCTGTACATTTTTTTGCCTAACCCAAATTAATCATTTTTATGTTCTCATCTTTCTTCCACAATTTCTCTCTGCCTTACCCTCCAGTTGCTCCCTCATTTTCCCCCAAGATGACAATAACTAGACCACAGATTGCTCTACTACTGTTTAACAATTACTTCAGTTTCTTATTGTATTTTCCCATTAAAATATCATGATCATGAAGAAGGACTCCATTATTCAGGACATCAGGAGTGGGGACTTATACAGTATAAGTCAGTTAGAGCCTGACCTTTGATCAAACTCCAATTGCGGTTTTTAGCTCATCCTGTGCTTATCATCATAAGAATGAAAACATTAAAAAAAAAAATTCAGCACTTGCCTCATCCTTATCTATTTTTCAGAATGTCTTGGTGACCTTACACTTTCCCCTAAATTCAATGACTTTATACATTTTGCCTTTTATAACCTACATTTATGCATTCCATCTCCCAACGGAAGATATTTTCCTTCTGATCAATCTACTTGAAACCAAGAATTTGAATACTCTGAATCTTCTAATTTTCTCCCCTGTCATCTCCTCCAGAAGCTGATTTAACTTCTCTCCTTTTCCTAATTGAATCCTCCCTTTTGAAAAACCACTAGGCTAGTTTTTTTGTCTTTAACTCTGATCCCAGTTCAGTGTGTTGTGAATAGTGTATTAAAAAGAAATGAAACTGTAGTGGGTAAAGTACATCAAAATGCATTGCAAACAATAAGAGTTTTTTTATGTAAATAACAGTTTTGTTTCAACTATCATATTTATACTATCTATCTATCTATCTACCTATCTATCTAATGAATACAAGTACATTTGAACTGGGTCATAACACAATGTTTCCTATTGTGATTAGTGGTGTCTTAAAAGCCCAGTAGCTATCAGGCCTAGCTTTTGATATGTTAAATGCAAGTAAAAGGAGTTTAGGAAAACCTTTTCACTCTCCAGGTTTGCAAGACAATTATCTTCCTAAAGAGGTCAAGAAAGTCAGCTTTTGAGTCTAAAGCTCATCAGTGTCCTTTTTTGGGGTAGCTTCTTTTGTATAATAGCCTCTAGCTCCTTTTGTATAACAAGCCTCAAACCCAGGGGGAGGAAGGCTACAAAGCATACTAAGTTGTATCCATATTATATTATAAACTATTACCCTGTTAAACGTGCCAATTATGGGTCTCTGGCTTCCATGTGGATTTGCAGTTGTTTAAGCAAGAAAGACATTTTTTTCTCATTGACCCCAAGACATGGCTGACGGAATGAAGCAATGTTGGCTTGCAGATCCCTAGAACAGCTGTGGGAGAAGCTGCTGGTACTTGCAGGACAAGCAGTTTCTCTTTTTAACAAACTAGTTCAGCCAGGTGGATAGGTATAAATATTATGGTCAGCATTCCCCTCCCTCACCCTCCCTTATCTTTGGGCTTCAACAGATGCACTTATCCCACTAGAACACTAGAATATAAGGTTTTTTGTTGACTGCTATATCATTAGTAGCCAGAACAGCATCTAGCATATAGTGTGTGCTTAGAAAAAAACAAAAATTTAAAAAACTGACTTAAAGTGTATTTTTGCACATATCTTTAGGAAAAGTATGTTCCTAGAATCAACAGTTAGCAGCAGAATGTCCCTTGTCCACAGGGATTAAGTGTTAAACTACCCTGGGCTGTAGACCTTGGAGTATGAGAATGACTATGGTAACTACATTACCTGCAGAGGTCCAGAATAAAAAAAAGGCAAGTCAGAATCCCAAGATTCAAGAACTGAGAGCCAGAATTTACACACGAATGCCAGGTTTAAGAAGTGGAAAAGATGGAATGAGGACTCAGGGAATGTATAAGAAATGGACCAGAAGCAGGAAAGTGGGTCTGGAATGGTTTTTGCAAACACCACTGGGTAGTCTCTTATATAGGCCTATAGCTAAGAGACACATGGTAAATTAGACTGATTAAGAGGTACAGGGTTGAAAGAGAAAATGAGTAGATGGCTAAAGAAGTAAAATTGGATTGTATATAGAGATGGGCTTGGGGGCGAAGAAAAAGGAGGAGAAGGAGAAGGCTAGGAGGAGGAGGTGGGGGGGTGGCGGGGGAGAGGGGAGGAGGAGGGAGGAGGAGGGGCAGAGAGGAGGAGGGGGAGGGGGGAGGGGAGAGAAGGGGGAGGGGAGAGGAGGAGGAGGAGAAAAGAAGTGAAGGCCTGAATAAAGCAGAGGAAAAAGTAGATTTTAGACACTTTTTTTATTAGAATTTTTAAGACTTGGTGATGAATTGTTAGTAAGCTCTTAAGGAAGCATAACAAGGATTAAGGTAATCTGTTTTGAGGAACTGGGAAGATAGTGATTGGAGACTATGGGGGAGCAGTTTTGTTTACTTTATGAGTTGAGTTTTGAACATAATGAATTTGAATTGTCTGTAGAAAATTCAGGTTGAGAGATCAAAAAGCCCTTTGGAAATTCTCCTGTGGATCTCAGAAAAGAGATTAGACTTGGAACTAAAGATTTAGGAATCCATTTATAAGTACTAATGAATTTCACAGGAATAATTTGAATGTAAAGATGGCTCATAGAATCATAGAAAAGAGAGTGAAGCATATAAGGATTAGGTAGTTTAACATTTAGGGATAAATGGAAGATCATCCAGTAAAAGTAGATAAAATAGGAGCAGTGGTATTTAAGAAAATGAATTTGATATCCAAGCCTTGTGTTCTTGTCCTTCCCACATGATTATGCCACATATGATAGCTAAAATTAATCACCTCATTCAAATTTCTTCCTTTCTCTCCCCTATTTCCATATATCCATATTTGTATACCATTGCAGGGTAGGATCCTAGGAAACAGACCCTGAGATTTTGAGATCTGCATGTAGGAGGCCTGTTGAGGGTGGGGGTTCTTCTCAGAAACAAGATCTGTGAACCATAAGAGAAACAGGGTTGGGTAGAAGGAGAATTTGAACTGTGATATCGTGGTAACACAGGCCTCAGTTGACCCATGTGAGCTTTGAAGCCCCCTCAGAGAAGTTCCGCACATCAACAGAGAGAGTGTGAATCTGATGCAGGATCTTCTTCAGATCAAGAGGAATTTCGAGAGAAAAAGGTAGCTGTGAGGAGTCTCCAGCCAACACTCTAGGTGGATGCAAGCATGGGTGTCTCAGTCCTAAAGGGATTGAATCTAGATGTCACAGCACAGCATCCAAGATTCTCTTCTATATCTTTATAGGTACACGTGCATGTGTATTTAGTGATTCTCTGATTCACCAGTGAGTTTATAATAAAAAATGATTACTCAGGACAGAAGCATTTTGGAGATAAAGCAAATACATTGATAAACGGACTGCACCTGCTGTTGTTGAGAAGCTACTAGTAAGAACAATTTTCCAACTCGTATCCCAGAAGCAGAAAGAGCATAAACCTGGGTGGGAAAACCAAGGGGGAGGAGCTTATCTCTTCTCTAAGAGAAATAGTCAATAAAAATTTCTGTTTTATGCCCTGATCTTTACAGTTTGCTCATACTGTAGCATCAAAACGGGAATTGTGCTGTAATATATTACTTACAGCTACCTATATGATAACAAATACAATTTTTGCCAGAAATTTTCAAAGCCTATCAAAGTTCTTACTAAGAATAATTTGCAACCAACATATAGATATAATATGCTGTGATGATTTTTTTTTTTTTGGAAGGGATTTAAACTGTTTCTGCTCTGGTTTGCTTGGAACTCTCAGCAGCACCCCAAGACAGTGGGGGCCAGACTCTGGCCAGGACTCTGGTGTCTGGAGGTTATGTGCACACAACCTAGCCTACGTTTTAGCTTTTTGGAGGGAAGGAGGCAGGAACGATAGTTCAAAGGAGGGAAGGCCCCAAATGCACCATGAGCAGGGGAATGCAGAGTTCTCACTGGCTGAATTAAAAAAAAAAAAAAAAAAAGCCTCTAGTCAAGCAAAGTAGTACAGACCTGGGATTTAATATATAACGACTTTTATATATCATCCAAACTTAATATTATAGTGCAAAGCAAGCCCAAGACTTTTATGCTTTGTAAAAATATCTTTCTGGGTTGTCTCAAATCCTCTATGTAAAGAATTCAGATGTATACAAATATTAACATACTAATAGAAATATAGTCAATGAAAATGAGGAATAGGATCAGGAAGAGGAAGAGGCATCAGACTTATTTGTGAATTCAGATAATGTAAATTAATAATTTTTGAGTCATTTTTTTGAACTAATTCTGAGGGGGTAAACCTGATCTTATCGAAGCCTAATTTCTTTAGATCTCTTCTGAATCCACTGCAAAGTTCATAACTAGTTTCCATTTCATGGAGATAAATTAAATAAATGGTTTATTGTGGTATTAAGGAGAAAATGAAATAAATTCTGCCATCAAGTGGTTAGGTAGTCTTAGAGGTATCACATAAGCTCTTTAGGCTTTCATCTTTTTATCTATAAAATGAGGGGGTCAGACAACTACTAAGCATCCTTTATGCAGTAAGGGATATATGAGAGGTTTAAATGATTCATTAGTAATAAATATAAAGAGCATGTAGCACATATTACTGAAGGAAGCATTTTAAAAGCAGAATTATAGGATTTTGCCTCTGAAATGTATGTCAAGCTATAGAATTCTTGAAAGTAGTCTATTACTGCCCTCTCCTGTTAATGATATGGTGAAGATAAGAAATAAACCAGAAGACATGTGAAAGGTACTAACAGGTACATGACAATATACACAATGCCACTAGTCATTTGGGAAATGAAAATTATGATCGCCATGAGATATCACCTGATGCCTGTTAGAATGGCCATCATCAAAAAAACAAGAGACAAGAAATGCTGGCATAGATGTAGAGAAAAGGGAACCCTTGTGCACTGCTGGTGGGATTGTAAATTGGTACAGTCATTATGGAAAACAATCTGGAAGATCCTAAACAAATTAAAAATAGAACTACTGCATGATGCAGCAATTCCACTTTTGAGTCTATATCCAAAGGTAATGAAAACAAACTAGGAAAGATACGTGCACCTCCATGGTCACAGCAGCATTATAATAGCCAAGATATAGAAACAATCTAGGTGTCCATCAATGGATGAGTGGATAAAGCAGTTATCCCCCCACCCAAACACACATAGTTGAATGTTATTCATCCATTAAAAACAAAGCAAATGAAACAAAACAAAACAACAAGGAAATCCTACCATTTGTTTGTGACAACACAGACAAACTTTGAAAGCTTTATGCTAAGTAAAATAAGTCAGATAGAAAAACACAAATACTGTACAATCTCATTTGTATGTAGAATCTTAAAAAAAAAACCAAAAACCCAAAACCAAAAACCCAAACTCATAGAAAAAGAGACCAGACTTGTGGCTAACAGCGGCAGAGAGATTGGGGGAGGAGGAATTGGAGGAAGGTGATCAAAAGATACAAACTTCTAGTTATAAGATAAATACATATCAGGGATGTAATATACATGATGACTATAACTAATACCACTGTCTGATATATAGAAAAATTGTTACAGTAAATCCTAAGAATTCATCACAAGGAGAAATTTTTTCCCGTTTTTTCCTTTTATTGTATCTATACGAGGAAATTGATGTTAGCTAACTTATTATTGTAATCATTTCATAATTTATGTAAATCAAACCATCATTCTAAATGCCTTAAACTTATACGGTGATGTATATCAATTGTTTTTCAGTAAAACTGGAAAAAAGGAAGTAAAACAAATATGAAGCATTTTTATTTTAAACTAACTTATAAGATTCCTAACACCTCTCCCAGGAAATATTCATTTACTCAGAAAGGAGGAAATATATTAAAATACTGCACTTATGTTGAGCTTGATCAAACATTGTAAATTTTTATGGTTAATAAGAAAGCCTATGACTATCATTGCATTAAGAAATTGATCCAAGGAAATAGTATGCAACATATGAGGCATCATGAATTCACGTCATTAAATGTCACTGTAGTAATTACAAAGCAAAAGAACATTTTTAAATTTCATAAAGGAGCACAGCTGATCTGGTCATTATTTTGCCTATGAAAAAGCAGCAAGGAAATTTCTATTATATAAACGCTTGCCAAAATTTCAAAGTTCAAGGGTGTATCCCACATATCTCTAATGTCTCCTGACAACTAATGTTGCTATTAGGTATTTGATTTAAATTACCTGTTTTTATTTTGTTTTATTTTGTTTTGTTTTGGTTCTTGTTGTTGTTTTATTCTGAACATCAGAAATCAACATTTTAAAATTACAACATGAATACCCTTTCTATTACATTCAAAATGCAACATTTCATTCACTCAACAACCTTTTAAACTGATATGTAACTCACATTCCATAAAATTCACTACTTTAAAGTACACAATCCAGTGGTTTTTAGTTAAGTCACAAGGGACAACAACTATTAACTGAATGCCTACTATGGGCCAGGTTTCTGGTCAATTTGATATTCATGAACTAACGGATTTTTCAAATTACAACATGAATATTCCTTACCTATGCCAGATAAATCAGGCAAGTTTGGAATAATTCTTAGTTCCTGACCAGAGATGAATTTAGCCAATGTAAAAAATGAAAAATGCTTCCAGAGTTAAAGACAATGCAGAGTGCAGTTAAGAATTGTTTCCCCTTGGGGTGTCTGGGTGGCACAGTGGGTTAAAGCCTCTGCCTTTGGCTCAGGTCATGATCTCAGGGTCCTGGGATTGAGCCCCACCTTGGGCTCTCTGCTCAGCAGGAAGCCTGCTTCTCCCTCTCTCTCTGCCTGCCTCTCTGCCTACTTGTGATCTCTCTCTCTGTCAAATAAATAAAATCTAAAAAAAAAAGAAAAAAAGAATTGTTTCCCATTTGGCACAGTCTGGCTTGCTCATGAACTTAGATTAAACCCCTGGTATCACTTGGATAGATGTGAAATATTTTATAACCATGTAGAACTGGAGATCACAGAATTTTAGAGCTTAAAGGTGCCTTAGAGATCACCTATATCTTTTATCTCCACTGTGCAAATCAGGGAACGAAAGACCAGAGAAGGTTAATGACCAGCTCAAAGTTACAAACTCAGAGCAAAACTTTCAAATTCTTACATAGTGCTTGTTTTTCTATAACACTTTCCAAACTGTATTTCTCAAGGGCCCAGGATTCTTGGGAGGAGCGTATGGGACTTCTGGGACGACAGAAGAGTGACTGAGTGTAAGAGACTCTGCAGTCCTTCCTAACTTCAATTCTAGTATCTCTATTTTTACTTCTTTGCATACAATTCTAAACAAGCTTTTGTTTAAAGATAGCTTCACTGTTAAAAAAATAAATACATTTAAAATTTTGGAAATGCTCAATACCTAAAAATGAATAATCTAATTTAAAATGGGTGGAAGACATGAATAGACATTTTTCCAAGAAGACATACAGATAGCCAACAGACACATGAAAAGATGCTCAACATCACTCATCATCAGGGAAATGCAAATTAAAACTACAATGAGATATCACCTCACACCTGTCAGAATAGCTAAAATCAACAACATAAGAAACAATAGGTGTTGGTGGGAATATGGAAAAAAGGTAATCCTCTTGCACTGTTGGTAGGAATGCCAAATGGTGCAGCCATTGTGGAAAACAGTATCAACATTCCTCAAAAAGTTAAAAATGGAACTATCCCACAATCTAAAAATTGTACTACTAGGTATTTACCCAAAGAATATAAAAATTGGAAACAGCCCAACTGTCCATCTACTGATGCATGGATAAAGAAAATATGGTATACACACACACACACACACACACACACACACACACACACACACATGCACATTCCACATGGAATATTACTCAGCCATAAAAAGGAATGAAATCTTGCCATTTGCAACAACACCAATGGAGCTAGAGGGTATTATGTTAAGTGAAATAAGTCAGTCAGGGAAAGACAAATACTATACAATTTTTGGAATTTAAGAAACAAATGAGTGAAGGAGGGGAAAAAAGAGAGAGAGAGAGAAAGAGACAGAGAGGCAAACCAAGAAACAGATTCTCAACTATAGAGAACAAATTGATGGTTGCCAGAAGGGTGATGGGTAGGGAGATGGGCTAAGTAGGTAATAGGAATTACAAATGCACTTGTGATGAACCCAGGGTGATGAAAGGAAATATTAAATTATAATATTGCGCACCTGAAACACTGTATTTTAACTGGAATTAAAATAAAAACTTAAAAAAAATAAAATTTTGGAAATGGCTGAAGTACTTCATATTGTCCAGAAGAGGTATGCAACTATTACCGCACACAGTATAAATATTCTGCATAGAAAACTGCTCAACACCACCTAAACACTTAAGGGGTTTCTTAGCAAATGGTGTGTTTTAGGAATTGCTCCTTTTTCATCCTAGCAGAATTTTAAAAATATACTGTGCATATTTGAAAGTCTAAAAAGGAAAGCAATTTTCATTTACTGACCCATATTTAGATAGTGAAACTATAGAAAAGAAATACACATGGGTAGATGATTGTATTTATTAACTGAATGCAAATCTACACCAAAAAAACAGATTTCTGATTATCGTTTCTGTAGTATTAATCTGAACTGAAAATAGATTAGCATCTTCCCAAGAACACTTGATTTTTTTTTAAAGATTTTATTTATTTGTCAGAGAGAGAGAGAGCGTGTACAAGCAGACAGAGACAGAGGGAGAAGCAGGCTCCCCGCTGAGCAAAGGAGCCCGATGCGGGACTCAATCCCAGAACCCTGGGATCATGACCCAAGCGGAAGGCAGCTGCTTAACCAACTGAGCCACCCAGGCATCCCAGAACATTGATTTTTAGAAGTACTTTTTAAAGGTTTTAAAGTCTAATTATGCTCAAAGGAGTCATAAAGATGCCTTGCCTAATAGTCTACTCAAATACACACTCTAGTATTAGTATAGGACTACCAGTAATATAGTATTTATTTCCCAATGGAACTGGTCTTCCAGGAGTACAAAAGGCTGATCTGGCACCCGGAGTGCCCAACTGACTTTGGTGAAGAGTGGGGTGCAGCCACTCAAGAGGTCAATGTTCTTTGAAAATCATTTCAGTAAATGTTCCTCTGTAAACTTTGACACTTTCTTGAGTCACTTAGTAAATTAGTTTTCCCAAATGAAGCACCACAGACTGGGTGGCTTAGAAAATAGCCTCAGGTCAAGGTGTCAGGAGGGCTGATTTCTTCTGGAGGCTCTCTCTTTGGCTTGTTCATGGCCATTTTTTTTTCCCTTAGTCCTCACATCATCTTCCTTTTGTACCTGTTTCCAAATTTCCTTTTTATGAAGACACCAGTCACATTGGATTAGCTTCATTACCTCTTTCAAAAGCTTATCTCCAAATGCAGTCACATTCTGAGGGATCCGGAGTTAGGATTTCAGTACATGTATTTTGGGAAGACACAATTCAGTCCACAGCACTCACCATGAAGCAATAAATGCTGCTGGTCACTGTTTAGCAAGCATCTCTCCAAAAAGGAAAAGCCCTGACATGCAGCATTTGCTTATTTCTATGATGAAAATTCTCCCACCACAGCCAGTTTCAAGCTACTAGTATGTATTTCTCTGACTGCAGATTTGGGAAGAGATATGCCATGGCACACCATTTTATATTATTTCTACCACAGAAATATATAGATGTAAATAACCTTAAGAGATCAGAAGTCAGCAAACTTTCCCCTAGAGGGCCAGGTAGTAAATATTTTCAATTTGCTCAGCTCCTGTATTGTAGCCAGAAAGCAGCCATGGGCAGCATGTAAAGAGATGGGCATAACTGTGTTCCTGTAAAACTCCACTTTGCAGTTGGCCTTTGCCTAATGATACAGACTTAGGGAGATGTAGTGTTATAATTGTTTCTTCAGCAGCTTTCAATCAGCACTCCGTGTTTCAGCCTTCCTTCCCATCCCCTTGATCAAGTTTTTGGGTACTAGTTGTTGGCACCCCTAAGCCTTTCCAGGCTAGATCAGCAGGACAGCCATGGAAGTATACTGCTTCTATCTCCCTTCAAGACAGAACTTGCAATTCAGCTGCAATTAATGCCATTAAGGTAACTGCCTCTACCTGCAGCATTTTCAAGGTTTTTTTTTTTTTAAGATTTTATTTATTTGACGGAGAGAAACACAGCGAGAGAGGGAACACAAGCAGAGGGAATGGTAGTGGGAGAAGCAGGCTTCCTGCCGAGCAGGGAGCCCGATGTGGGGCTCGATCCCAGGACACTGGGATCATGACCCGAGCCGAAGGCAGACGCTTAACGCCTGAGCCACTCAGGTGCCCCAGCATTTTCAAGTTTTGATACAGCATTCCAATCTGAGGCAACCTCTCCTGCTCAGCCGATGACTGAGCATGACAGTGGTACTAGGGCCCAGCCATCTTTGCCCAATGTAGGATTTCCCTAACAGGAAATATTTGCTCCAGAGCTCCACATTGGACTGGCTGAGCTTTTGTCATATTTGTACCATCATCTGAAACCTTTCTTTCCCAATCCTGCTTTCTCTCCCTTCATCTTTTTTCCAGTAAGCTTCCTGTACAACTATCTTCATGCCATCTTATTTCTTGGAACATCCCCGAGTGAGACACTTGATAAAAGGAGTAACCTGAGAAATCGGTAAGATGGGGTTGGGGAAACTGGATCAGAACCGTCCCACTGTCTGTGAACATCACCACATGGGGCTATCTGGGGCATGGACAGTCTCTGGTACAATGTGGTGGCCCTGTTACAAAAACATTCACCAATTGTCACTAGGGAGATTCTTCTGAAGCAGAGGAATGCCACGGCAGGGGCAAAAATGCAGGCAATTCAAAAGTATGTGTACGTGTATGAACAATAGATACAAGCTATTATTAGCTGGCTATTATTAAGTTGCACTGAGGCCTACAAAAGGTTAATGAAAACCAGAGAGCAGTTAACCAAATGAAAACTCACTACTTCCCTAGTGACTTCCAAAGACTCCTTTGCCTCCTACCCTGAGAAAACAGAAAAAGCCTCAACACCAAACTCAAAACTTAAGCAATCAAGAAGCCTTAAAAATAATCAAATCAATCAGCAAGCCTTTGATTATTGGCAATAATCAAAGCCAAGGGTAGGTAGCTTGTTGGAAAAATCAGGACCCTGACACACAGGGCATATGGACAGCTGCGTGGATGCCCCCAAACATTCTGGTTCCTGAGAGACTCCCATGAATACTCAGAACATACAGAAGTTGCCCACCTTTCTGGTTAAAAGCTAGCACTCCTGGACTCCTGGGTGGCTCAGCTGGTTAAGCAGTTAAGCTGTTAAGCGTCTGCATTCACTCAAGTCATGATCTCAGGGTCCTGGGATCAAATCCCTCATAGGGCTCCTTGCTCAGGGGGGGAGCCGGCTGCTCCCCTGTTTGTGCTCTCTCTCTCTCTTTCTTTCTCTGTCAAGTAAATAAATAAAATTCTTTTAAAAAGTGAAAAATAAAAATAAAAGCTAGCACTCCCCCCAGGCAAAAAGTCACTACGGTGAGCGCTTCTGAACAAAAGAGGGCTCTCTGAGAAACTTAGCCCACCTTCTCTCATGGCTGCCACACCAATATTTAGGGGTAAGACACAGTATAATCCACATAAAACTATGCTAGGCCTTATCCATACCCCCAAAGAAGCAGCAAGAACTAGTCAGCATATACTGACAGGAAACGCGAATATTTGGGCAGATTTTCAGAGCACTTGATCAAGAGAGCTAGAACATAAGAGTAGATAAGGGTAAGCTTATTGACTTGGTGGCATTTTGGGGATATGGGATTTCACACCCTGGCAGGGTCCCAGGAGATGGTGCATATCTCCCTGTTAAGGTGGTTCCTAGAAGTCTGGAGAAAGTAATGGCTTATGCTGAAAGATGTTGAAATGCCTGAATTGTCATGGCAGACAGGGGAGGGTAAGATTTAAAAGATCAGAGAAGTAGATATATTATGTGAGGCCAGAAGCCCACAGGGAAGATTATGTTCCATAAAAGGGGCCAGAGGGTACCCCATTCACCAAAATCAATGGACACACGCTGGTAAGAGAGGCATCGCCCTCATGAAGTTCAGTGACAGTTCACCTTTAAAGGCCAGGGCTTACCGTAGGTGATACTATCATAGAACCTGGCTTATTAGTAGCAATGGGAATGATAGGGCCCAGGTGCATAGTAGATCCAGAAGACAGAACTTAATACCAGAAGTTATCCTAATGACTGACGAAATCAGCATGATAGCCAAGGAAGTTCAACCTGGAAGGAGTTGTGGAGATGTCTTCTAGAACTAAGTGCCCCTAGGAGGATAAAAAAAAAATTGATGGGCAGGCAACAAGGATACTGCCTAATGTATGTAATCAAAGAAAGAAAGAATGGATGAGGAGACGAAGCATGGTCACTGTAATAACAAGTGTCACGATCCCTTGCCCAGTTCCCAGATTGGAGCTAACTTTTAGACCCAGAAGCTGTTTACTATAGAGGTAGTCAGGTCCTAGCAGAAAGGACTCCACAACACAAATATATATATTGTAATGATTCTTCTAGTCCCTCTTACAAAGGGACCTAGGCCATTTTCACAGGTGACTGAACACTGAGGAAAAGGAAATATCCAGACACTTCATGTAAAATTAGACAAAGGGTGTGAGTTGACATTGATACTAGAGACTGAGAGTATTATCTTGACCTCCCTCTTAAGAGTGGGAATACAGGGGGGCACCTGGGTGGCTCAGTTGTTGAGCGTCTGCCTTCGGCCCAGGTCAGATCTAAGGGGCCTGGGATCGAGCCCCGCACTGGGCTCTCTGCTCTGCAGGAAGCCTGTTTCTCCCCCTACCATTCCTTCTGCTTGTGTTCCCTCTCTCGCTGTGTTTCTCTCTGTCAAATAAATAAAATAAAATCTTTAAAAAAAAAAAAAAAAGGAGTGGGAATACAGGGATGGGGATGGAGACAAACCATAAGAGACTTCTAGACTAACG
>CM053607.1:66205378-66235736 GCA_028646535.1 Procyon lotor
TAAAGGTTACAATTGCGATTGACACACTTGGCAGTTGGAGTAATCCCCATACTGGGTTTTAGCTCTTAAGAAAAAGCTGTTACAGTGGGGAAGACTTAGAAGTCTTGGAAACTAATACCCAGTCTACTTCTGACCAAACAACAAAACAATATATCATATTTTGGATATGGATGGTGGAGATGAGTGTCACTTTCAAAGATCACAAGGATGCCTGGGTGGCGGTATGTGACAGTTAATTTTATGTGTCAACTTCACTGGTCCACAAGGTGCCCAGATTTTTGGTTAAACATTCTTGTGTGTCCATAAGAGTGTTTCCGGAATCAAATTTACATTTGATTAGGTGGACTGAGCAGATTGCCCTCCCCAGTGAGGTGGGACTCCTACAATCTACGGAAGGCCTGAATAGAACAAATAAGGCTAAGTAAGGGAGAATTTTCTCTCTCTTGGCCTGATGTGTTAGAGTTAGGACATCAGTCTTCTTCCGCCTTTGGAATCAGACTCAGACCAGAACTTATACCATCAGCTCTCCTAGTTCTCAGGGCTTTGGATGAGGACTAGAAATGTATCATTAGCTCTCCTGGGTCTCCAGCTTGTTAGGTACAGATCTTAGGACTTCTCAGCCTCTAAAGCATGAGCCAATTCCTGACAATAAATCTCTTTTTATATAGATCCTATTAGTCTGTTTCTCTGGGGAACCCTAACACATGGTCCCTATCGTAGGTCCCTATCATTTGTCTGCCCCCTACAAAAACTGGATGAATCTCGGAGAATAATCATATACTACTGTAAGCCCAACCAAGTAGTAGCTTTGATTGCAGGCCAGACATGGCCTCTTTACTGGAGCATATTAATATGGCTTTAGTTATACAGTATATGATAAAGCAAACTGAGCATAGAATCTTCTGGATGTTTATGTTATTTTACTTCTTTTTTTTTAACAGTTGTTTCATATACACCTCGTTTATCTGAATATTCTTAGAAAGTTGACTTTCAGTTTTTCAAAATCACTCCACAAAATTTTCATAGAAACTAGTTTGCCTTCTTAGTTCATCAGTTTATGTAATTTTTTTCCAACTACATAACTGCAAAAATGAGTACAAGTAACATTAACAGGCTTAAAGGGACAAATACAGAATTTAAAATATGCAATTCAATTTACAAAAGCAGAAATGTATGTTGCACTAGAGTAGCTTACCTCATATAAGCATTTAAGAGTTCAGCATGCCGATGGCAGGAGTCAGTGTGTTTTATAGAGGGAATGGAGAGGGTGCGTTATCCATTCCAAGGAGTTATAGTGGATTGAGGATTAAGTGGAGCTCAGTTACGAGTGTGTTTATACTCAAGAAAGGATTTGATTCTCCTCTCCTTCGTCCTTGTCCCACCTCCCACCTATGTGTACACGGTGGGAGCTGGCAGGGAGGAAAGGCAGTAGTAGGGAAATGTACTTTAGATCTTACCCACACTAAACAGATCTGATCTTATCATTTCCCTGCTCCCAAACCATCATTAGTTCTCACTGCTTTGAAGACAAACAAAACTCCTTAAGAGCGCCTGGGTGGCTCAGTCTGTTAAATGGCTGCCTTTGGCTCAGGTCATGATCCCAGGACACTGGGATCGTGTCCCACCTTGGACTCCTTGCTCAGCAGGGAGCCTATTTCTCCCTCTCCTTCTGCCTGCCACTTCCCCTGTGTGTGCTTGCTTTCTATCTCTCTCTCAAATAAAAAAGTAAATAAAATCTTTAACAAAAATTAAAAAATAAAAAATAAAAACTCCTTAAAAGTGGTGGGTCCCTTCACCAGCTCAGAGTGCTTATGTTTTCTGTCATGTTTCTACCTTGGGTCCCTTCCCCTACCAATCCTCCTGTCCTGCCACTCAGTCTAGAATTAATTTTTCCTTCCTTTTTTAGGCTGACTACATAATTTACTATCCATAATGGTACATATTTAAGAGCAAAAGGAGACACTAACCAAATGAGACAATAGGAACTCAAGACCTGTGATCCCCTATTCATTATAGGCCCACTGATTTCCTCATTTCTGTGATTTAGGGCCTAACACGCAGAGAGTGCTCCAAAAACCTTGGTTGAAATTGATTATATATTCTATAACCCTCTCCTATTGCTGTTTGTATTTTCCTTTCCAACCTTGGTCACCAATAACATGTATAGAAACTTTGTGTGAATTATAAAATGTGCCCTTTCTTGCTGGCAGCAAATTCCAGAGTACATAGCAAGTAGACACAGGCTGGATTTCAGCCACTACTTTCGCCTCACATGGGCATTTTTCTGTAGTGAAAAAATTACTTGATGTGTCTCCAACTATTTATCCTGCATAAAAATTAACTGGTTGTGGAAGATACTGAAACACCCCACTGAAATATATGTCAGATGATATTTGAAATCTGGATGAGAAAAGATGCAAAGTGAATTTGTAGTAAGGAGAGGAAAGTATCAAATATTTATCTAGAATTTTATGCAGAGTGAACATGAGAACGCTATGAAAATCTATAGGGGAGCAATAAATTTGCTTCATGTTGAAACAAGAAAAGATTTTACAAGTGGAACATGGGGCCATAATATTATTTAGAGAAAGCATACTATCAATATCAATCTGAGAAAAAGAAAAGCTGATATTCTTACTGCTCAGAAACAGGCTGACAACCATATGTATAAAATGCCCATTTTGTTTTAAGAAATCTTTCTTAACAAACAAGCATTCAGTATTTTTGGGCAGGGGGTTGTTCAATACTTCTGTAACAGTACATACATTTTAGATATTATCCACTGGGAACTTAAAAAAAAAAAAAGATGAGGGGCACCTGGGTGGTTCAGTTGGTTAAGTGTCAGCTCATGTCCTGATCTCGGGGGGGGGGGGGGGGGGGGGGGGGGGGGGGGGGGGGGGGGGGGGGGGGGGGGGGGGGGGGGGGGGGGGGGGGGGGGGGGGGGAGGTTTCCTGGGATCAAGCCTTGTGTCCTGCTCCTTGCTCAGCAGGGAGTCTGCTTCTCCCTCTCCCTTTGCCCCTCCCCCCACTCATGCTCTCTCCTCTCTCTCTCCAATAAATTAAAAAGATGAAACTTCAAACTTCTTATCCTTTAAGACTCTGACTTCCTTTCTATGTCCATTCTATATACCCCACTTCTCTATTACCATTCTCTACATCTTGAACAACAAGTACTTTGATTTTTAAATTGCCCATATTAAATAATAATTAAAGAAATGGTTTTTTAAAATGGACCAGATTTAAAATTCTAATTTGGGGGCGCCTGGGTGACTCAGTCGGGTAAGCATCTGCCTTAGGCTCAGGTCATGATCCCAAGTGCTGGGATAGAGCCCACATCAGGCTCCCTGCTCCACGGAGAGCCTGCTTCTCCTTCTCCCTCTGACAGCTGCTTCCCCTGCTTGTGCCCTCTCTTTCTCTTTGTCAAATAAATAAATAAAATCTTTTTAAAAAATAATATATATTGAAAGCTATCTCTTCATTTACATATTTTAGATAATGTCCCTTCACTTGCTGTTAAGAGAAAGTAGGATTTTGTCAGGTAGGGTATCTCAACTTCTAGTAATGCCAATCCCGTCTCATTTAAGAAATAAGAACTGTGCTGATTTCCACAATTGGAAGTCCAGAGTTTATTATGAACCTGAGTCAACTTCATTCAGTGGCACTAGCTCCATTTCTCTGTGGTTCCCTCAGTTCTATTACCCTTGGAATGATGTTCCCATCCATAAACTGCCTCTCCTATGGGGGCAAATGAACTGTAGTACTTCCTAGTCTTATGCTAACACAGCTGATATCCAAAGGAAGAGAGAGATTCATTCTCTGATTTTTCACATTAGAATAAAGAAAATTTCTTTTTCTGAATATCTAGACAAATCCCTTATAGATCTTTACTGCAAAGTGAGTCACATGTTCATTCCTGAGCCATTCCCTATAACCTAGGGAGTGCCATGGATTTATTGACTCAGAACTGCCCATCCACAGATTATTAGATTGGCAAGGGCAATCAGATTACAGTAATCGATTTAATCAGGCTGACCCCTAAAGTGGTCTCCATGGCCATTATGCAATGGGGAAGAGGTGGAATGGATGTTGGACAAACAATGCCAACTTCCACTATAAGCAATCACATACCACATCCACCCCTACCACTCCAAGAGAATTACATCACCATATTTAGTTAAGTCATATTTAACTTCATGATAACCATGAAAAATATGGCAATAGGGTACTATAATTTTATTACTTTTCTGGAGAATGCTTATGTTTTACCTGTAATTTTTAATTGCTTTTAAAAATCCTACAAAATTTATTTTTAAAAAAAGATTTTTATTTATTTGGCAGAGAGAGAGAGAGAGATCACAAGTAGGCACAGTCAGGCAGAGAGAGAGGGGGAAGCAGGTTCCCTGCTGAGCAGGCTCAATCCCAGGACTCTGAGATCCCGACCTAAGCCGAAGGCAGAGGCTTTAACCCCCTGAGCCATGCAGGTTCCCCTACAAAATTTACTTTTAACATATCCCTAAACTTTTTCAAATGTTTCATCCTATCAATTGACCAAGGAGCTTACCTTCTAGGAGGGGAGAAAACAATAGGCAAGTAAGACAAGGAAAATGAGGTAAATATAAATCCTAATCGCTATTTTTTTTTCCTAATTGCCATTTTTACGAGGAAAATAAACAAGGGAACTAGAAAAAGTAACTGAAGAAAGCCTCGTTAGAGAATGCTGTTTAGAGGCCTCTCTGAGGAAGTGACATCTGACCTGAGACCTAAAGGATGACGAATAGCCTGCATGGGAAGAGCTGGGAGAAGCATTCCAGGCCTAGAGACAACCAGAGCAAACGCCTGTGAGGGGAAAAGAATTTGGCAGGCTTGTGGGCAGAAAGGAGGCCAAGTGCCCGGGACAGAATGAGTAGGGGAAGAATGATGGGGTTAGACTGCAGAGCTAGGCTGAAGTCAGGTCATATAGGCTCCTGGAAGACCATGGAAAGAAGGCTGGATTTCTCTGAAAGGATGTGAAACAGTGGAGCAATAGGATTTGCTTTATGTTTTTAAGGACATCCCCGGATTCTGTTAAGAGTGGATTTAGGAGGAGGGGGAGGGGCTGGAGCCAAAATGGAAGTACGAAAATCAACAGGCTACAGGCTGCCACACTCTTCCTCATAGCAGTTCTACTAGACTGCGCTCCTCATCCTACGTTTTTGTTTTTTTTAAAGAAGCTTGAATTGTTTTGAAAATGTTCAATCAGCTTTATTTATTAATGACTAGATGTCCATTTAACTACTAATACCCACAGAACATCAAACTTAGACAAAGTACTTGTACTTATTTCCCTTATTCACTTCTTGCTTGCTTGCTTGCTTGCTTGCTTGCTTGCTTTTTTTCTTTCACAAAGAGGGAGAGACACAGCGAGAGAGGGAACACAAGCAGGGGGAGGGTGGAAGAGAAAGAAGCAGGTTTCCCATGGAGCAGGGAGCCTGATACAAGACTCAATCCCAGGACCCCGGGATCATGACCTGAGCCCAAGACAGACACTTAACCAACCGAGACACCCAGGCATCCCCTTATTCACTTATTTTAAATGAATCATTTAGACTCACCTACCATCTCCTCTGGAAGTTTTGTTAGTGACATACATAAAATGATAATTCCAAGTAATTTTTGCTTACATTCCTCTAATTAACGTGATCTTAATTCATTACAGGAAAAAAAAATAGGTGGTCCACAATAATAACTAATATTAAGAAACCATAAAATCAAATTGATTTTTAATTTTTAAAAAAATAAAAGATATATGCCTTATTATATGATACCAAATGCCTAAATACTTCACATTTCAGGTTGAAAAATTAAGATCTATGGAGAATTTAAAATATGAAGAGAGACAGAGAAGCTTCTAGCTAAATGAGCACTTTTACTTCCTCAGTTTTAATACAAAAATTAGTATAAACAAATAATATGTGAGTGCTCACTCCACTGAACGCAAATTAGATTCCTTGCTGTGTCATAAACATAGTAAGTACCTATACATAGTAAGTACCTTAGAGCTTTTGTCCCCGCTCTTCTTTTTACATAGAATGCCCCTGTCCCTGCCAAATGTCTGCAAGTGTCTCTTCTTCATTTTATTCAGATTTTGGCTCACACGTCTATGACCTTATCAGAAAAGCTCTCTGTAACCTTGTTTAAAATACCATCCCTATCACCCTCTAGTCCTCTCAAAATATGTATTTTTTCTTCATAGTGCATACCACTACCAGATACAACATATGTTTACTTTTTGGCTCCCCGCACAGGAATATAAATTCCAAAAAAATGCAGAGACTTGGCTTTCTTTTTTTTTTTATTTTTATTTTTTTAAAGATTTTATTTATTTGACAGAGAGAAACACAGCGAGAGAGGGAACACAAGCAGAGGGAATGGTATTGGGAGAAGCAGGCCCCTGTCGAACAGAGAGCCCGATGCAGGGCTCGGTATCAGGACCCTGGGATCATGACCTGGGCCAAAGGCAGACGCTTAATGACTGAGCCACCCAGGCGCCCTGAGACTTGGCTTTCTTGTTGATTGTTGTATCTCAAACCTCTAAAACTAATAGCATAATACATAGCTGTTTCACATATGCTTGTTGAATAGAATGTGTCCTTATCAAATTAGGACCTACATTCTTAGCATTAAATGAGTTGAGGCTGTCTTAAATTAATAATGATTCAACTGTATATTATTTTCAACTGAAGACTTTTTTTTGCCCCTATACAGTTAATCTCATGGTCAGGATCTGGAGCATGACCTTCTTGTCTCCAAGAACATAAGCTCCTTTGAAGCTGATGTGATGAACACGATCACTGGTCATGTCCTGTACAGTCGTCCACTTCTAGTCATTCTTCTATTTATTGACAACTTTATTTTCCAGTTTACTCTCATATTTTCCCTTTCCAACAGTATACATGGTCATTCTCAGTGACTTTCACAATATTTATAGATGATCCATCCAATAGCATAGTCTTCCAGTTCTATTCTAGTACAGTGTTTGTATTTTTTTTTAAGATTTTATTTATCTGAGAGAGAGAGACACAGCAAGAGAGGAAACGCAAGCAGGGGGAGTGAGAGAGGGAGAAGCAGGCTTCCTACCAAGCACGGAGCCTGATGCGGGGCTCGATCTCCAGACCCTGGGATCATGACCGGGGCTGAAAGCAGATACTTAACCAACTGAGCCACCCAAGTGCCCCAGTATTTTTGTTTTTATTTGATTTTAAATCTGTAGCATTTCTTTCTGCTTCTTTCTTAGGATCTCCACCTCTAGGCTTACATTGCCCATCTATGCTTCCACGATGCATTGTTCAGAGTATATTAATCATTGTTGTTTTAAACTCCTTCACTGATGATCCCCATCAACTCTGCCATGTCCAGTTCTTCTGATTACTCTGTCTCTTCAAATTGTGGTTTTTTTGCTTCTTGATATACCAGGAATTTTTTTTCTTGATAGTTGGCCATAATGTAATGGATAAAAGAAATTGCTCTGTAAATAGGCCTTTAGTGATGTGGTTGGTTTTGAGGTATTAGTGTAAGAGAAGCATTCCATAGTCCCGTGATTAGATTTCAGTCATTTAGTGAGCCTTTGTCTCTAGACTGTGAACCTCACAAGTGTTTCTCAGTTTTTTTTCTGCACACCCCCCCGCCCCCCAAGATGGGACAGGATAACTAGAGTGGATAGGAGTTGGATATTTCCCTTCCTGTAGGTTGGTTAGGCTTTGAAAATAGCCCAGCAGGTTAGGCACTAGCTAACTAGTTTGTCCTGAGGGCAGGTTTTGTTTAGAAGAACAGAATGGTCTGGAATATTTCTGAATGGTTCTTTGCCCATCTCCCTGCAGAAAGTACAAGGGGATTCATGTCAGATATTTATCGTGGGAACCTAGTCCAGCTCTTGGAGGTAGTAAATCTCACGATATTTGGGGAACCCCTCTATGACTGGGTTCTCCGAAGTTTTTAATTCAGAGTTGTTTACACAGAGTCTCCAGAAATTCATCAATTACAATTCAGATTTTCCTAATCCAGTCTTGTTTCCACAGTGCTTTCTGCTTGTCTCTGCCCAGATAAACCATGATTCTGTGTATTTGCTTGTCTCACCAATCTTGGGGGCAGAGATCTGTCCTGTGTTGTCCCTTCTCTTATTGATCTAAAAAGAGTTTCTGATCTTGTAGTCTGCTAGCATAGAATAGACATTTCTAAGCTCCTTACCATGGAACTGGAAAAGACTTAATTCTTTAACCTTCATCATCTCCAAAGACCATCACCAACCTCAATTCAAATCTTGGACTAACCCTGGACCACATAAGCACTGACGACTGTACTACCTATGAAATATCAATTTTGAGCATCCTATTTGGTCCACCCACCACCTCCTATCTGTTCAGCTCACTTTAGCTTGGCAGTAAGTCTTTAGCTTCTTACAGACCTCTAGTTCATTGATACCCTCCTCCACTCCCACTACTTTTTAATTATCCGTATTCACTCCCACATTTACCCAGAGTGGAATTCATGTTTCATCACATAATTATTTCTTCTGAGGAACAATCAAGTGCCTTGGCTCCCATCTCTCTCTGTTGAACTCATTTCACAAAATCTCAAACCTGCTTGAGTTCAATTTCATTCTTTGTGCAGAGACCCAGGCTGCTTAAAAAAGAAATAATACAATTAGCTGACTCATATCTCTTTAAATTCATGACCACAGACCACAAATGAACACCCAAGCCAACCTGGCAGTCCTACTATGCTTCTCTAGGAAGTGCATCTTCACATTTTCCGAGGTAGAAATGTCATATTTTTTTCCTGTTACCTCAGACTCCTTCACTCTCATCTTCAGCTGATGATCCTATTCCATATGTAATTGTGAGTACAGAAACCATCAGAGAGGATTTACTTCATTTTCATTCCAACAGCTATCCAAACCTCTCTGCATCTGTCCTCACCTTCTCAGTCTCCTTTTCTGTTCAAATCGAAATAGTATCATTTTCCCTATCACGAGCAATTGTAACTCTTGACACCTATATTTTCTCTTCTTCTCAGTTTAGCTTCTGCAGTTTTTCCATATGTCTACTACACATCATAAAATTTTCATTCTCTGCTTATTATTCATGCCAGTCTACCAACATACATTGGTATTTGCAACTAAAAAGAAACACTTTGTTGACTTACTCCATCTATTACCACACACCTCTCTAATCTTTTCACTGCAAAGGTTTTGTACACATACAAACATACACTAATTTTTATTTAAAAATTATTTTGAATGTCTATGGGAAAAAAAACAGCATTTCCCTCTCTCAGCTCTCTCTCCTCTCAAATACCTTCAACAAGACTAGCTCTTTGATATTTATCTCCACATTTCCAAACAGTATACTTGTTTGCTATTTATTGATATATTTAGATACTGATGTATCATAAATGATACATTAACTCAATGTATCATTGATACGTCAACTCAAATGTTGTCACTCTTACAACCCTGATTAATCTTAATTCCATCTTCTCTACATTTCAAAGCTACTCCTCTAAACCTAACAGCTATTATATATCAGACTAGCTTTTTAAGTGAAGAGCTAGAGAGAGCCGCTTTTGTTATTTTCTATTTTCTACACAGAAGCTACAACAGTCTTTTAGAAAGTAAATCAGATTATGCTATTCTTTAGTGTAAAACCTTTCAAAAGTATCTGCTTGTGTTTGGAATTAAACCGCAATGCCATAGATCACAAAGCCCTGGATAAAAGGAGGTTCCTTGAATGTTTTTTTGAGCCCTGTATCAACTTAACTTCTCACACACTATGCCTCAGCTATACTTGCCTCCTTCGATCATTCACATATAACAAATCCCTTCTAACTCGAGGGTCTTTGCATTTCTCTTCTTGCTCTTCCCATGGTTCTTCCTATAATAAACACGACCTCATTCTACCACTTACAGCTTGAAGAAGACTTTTCTGACCACTCCACTGCTCTTTCGTCTCTTTTACCTTCTCTGACATTACCTCACCTTTCCCCTACAGAACCCATTCCAATTTGTAACCTTATTTCCTTAATGATCTTTCTTCTTTCCCTCCCCCAAAGTAGAATGGTAACTCCAAGTGAAAAAACCCCTTGTCCATCTTAACATGTTTTCCATGCTCCTACCCCAAGGATAGGCATATAAAAAGCACCCAAGAAATACTTGGACTAGTGCTTCATTTTGTGGACTAAATATAAATTCAATAAGTTCAACTACATTTTATATTATATCCAGCAGGAGTGGGATAGTAAATAGGCCCTTGAAATCTTACAAGGCATGAGCTGATGGACCCACTTCCTAGTCAGTTATTAGGAAATCTGGCTGCACCTAATTTGGATTCTTTTTTACAGTCTTCCAGAGCCACTCCTGACAAAGGACACTAAGGTTCTTCATTTGGGGCAAGGGTACCCACTTCTGACTGATACAGATTATTTTATACTGGAGAATGAGAGGTGCTTTGGGGTTGAGAAAATCTGTGATCTGAGTCTACTTTGGGATTTGTGACATGCCAACTGCTTTACTGTGGAGAATTGCCTGCCAATTTTCTTTTAGGGAGATTTGTTTTGTATTTAGCTAAAGCTGAAGAACTTAGTGGGTCAGGTTTCACCTTAAATTGTCAATTCTTCTGGACTTCTGTTTCTTAGCAACAGCTGGGACTCTGTCCATCCTCATTGTTTGCTGCTTTAGCCTCAAAGCAAACAAGAGAAAAAGGGCGCACAGCAGCTTGCAGTTTGCCATTTAGTAATATTCCCAGACACATAGTGCATTCCAATTGACCTTGTAAAGGATCATCACACTTCTCTGAAGGGTATGGCAGTGAAAAATGTTTTGGAGGGAACTGAGAAATTGGAATACCTCAATACCATTTGCTCCTTCTTGAGAGTCCTGTTGCTATTACTAAAATTTCACTTTTTGGAAATGTAAAACTTTAGTGTAAATGTAAACGTAAACTTCAGTGTTAGAAACAAGGTGGCAAAAAAAAATGTTGCAATTCAATAAATCCCTTGACTAATTTCTTTTTTGGGGGTTGTGGGGAGGGAGAGTGGGGCAGAGGGAGAGAGAGAATCTTAAGCAGACTCTATGCCCAGGGGGGATCGATCTTACAACCCTGAGATCATGACTTGTGCAGAAATCAAGAGTGGGATGCTGGAGCACCTGGGTGGCTCAGTTGTTAAGTGTCTGGCTTCGGCTCAGGTCATGATCCCAGGGTCCTGGGATTGAGCCCCACATCGGGCTCCCTGCTCAGTGGAAAGCCTGCTTCTCCTTCTCCCTCTCCCACTCCCCCTGCTTGTGTTTCCTCTCTCGCTGTGTCTCTGTCAAATAAATAAAATCTTAAAAAAAAAGAAAAAGAGTGGGATGTTTAACTGAGTCACCCAGGCGCCCCTCCCTTGACTAATTTCTTGGTCTGTTTATAAATTCTCAGACCAAAGACAAATTGGCTTCCAATAATTGTCAAATCTGCTAAATCTGGCATAAATAGCCAAATTTGGTGCAACTGACTTTCATCCGGGAACTTCGTTTAGAATGGTTTTTTTTTTCTTTTTTAAAAGATTTTATTTATTCATACATGAGAGACAGAGAGAGGCAGAGGCAGAGGGAGATGTGGAACTCGATCCCAGAACCCTGGGATTATGACCTTAGCCAAAGGAAGATGCTTAACCTACTGAGCCACCCAGGTGCCCCAAGAACATCTATCTCTCTTTTCTAATGTATTTTTAAAAAACTCTACATAGTAACCAGGGCATGTGACTTTTTTTTATGTAGCTAGAAAATTCTCTAATACCTTATATATATATATATAGATATGTGTGTGTGTGTGTGTAGATTCACAGTTGTATAACAGAAGCTAACAAGTTCCCATTTTAGGGCAAGCAAGTCTTTATTGCCTGCTATTCCACCCTGATTCAGCCAGCTTCAGTTTCTCTGAGGTTTGTTTTCAACCCCATTCACAGTCGAACTGGAGAAATACTCTTCCAGTTGCAATTGGCAGAAACCCACTTAAGCTAGCTTAAGCAAAGACATGCAATTTTATTATAAGGATAAATTACGATAAATAATGCAAAGGTAGGAAGCAAACTCAACCCTTTTAAGAGACTGATATCAAGAAATGGAAACCTGTCAGGAACCAAGGCAGCTCTTATAGCTGTGTCTGATAGGTCAGCACTACTTCATGAAGGCACAGACTCCGAGTCGGACAGCCTAAGTTTTATTTTAGCTTCGATACACATTTACTTTAGTCAAGTTTCTGAGCTTCCTTACCTGTAAAGTGGGGATACTAGTACCGACCTCACAAAATTATAAACTTAGAACACTGAGTGATGCAGTAAAGTGAAATCATTCTTACTTTGCAACACAACTCAGATTCTCCACGTGCTGCTCCCAAATAAGGTAGCCTTGATCAACTTCCTTTCTCAGAACAGATTAACTGTCTGATAAACATTCTCAATCCCAGTTTTAAATACTCAAGTTAATTTGATTGGTCCAGATAGGGTATAATTGTTCATCCTAGCTGAAGACAGAGGCATCAAGTTACCTAATACATATACAGCTGCTGAGGCCCACCCTGAACATCTGTGAATTTTTCTCAGTGGTGAGGGGGAATTGTGAAATAAGGTTAAAATCAAAACCAAACAGATGATTTTTTTTCTTTTCTTTTCTTCTCTTTTCTTTTTTCTTTTCTTTTCTTTTCTTTTCTTTCAAAGACTTTTATTTATTCATTTGAGAGGGAGAAATACAGAAAAAGGAACAGAGAGAGAAAGAGAGAGAGAGAGAGAGAGCAGGAGCAAAGGGGAGAGACAGAAAGAGAAGCAGACTTCTAGTTGAGCTGGGAGCCCGACATGGTGCTCAATGTGGGGCTGGATTAAGAAGATGCTTAAATATGAGCCACTCAGTTGCCCCTACAGGGATTTTTCTATCCTTCTCTTAACTCACTGATCTTCTGTTCTTCCATAGTCACAAAAAATACCAATATAAGTGACTTTACCAATGTCATAATAATGGAGGAAGCAATGGTTCAAAACCAGATCTGACTCCAAAATCAAAATTTATTTTCACTAAACAATGCATTGGAGTTGTTCACAATGTGAATCTATTAGGTAGCTAACCATGTATTTAACCAAGCACTTGAGACACAAGACTTCAAGTAATTCAAAATTAGGTTTCCCAGTTTCTTTCCTTAATTTTAAGAAATGGGGATGTAGCATATACACGGTAAAGACAACAAAAATTGAAATGTTCAGTTCAAACTTTTTCATATGTATACACTCACATAACGAGCCTGATGAAGATCTGGAAGGGTATTTCCATCATTTCATCATTTATGCCCCATCTAATACCTGTGCCCTGAGAGGCTACTATCCTCTTATCATCACAAATTATTTTTGTTTGTTCTTAAATTTTATATAAATGGAATTAAATAATATGAATTCTTCTGTGTCTAGTTCACTCGATACAATACCTGTGAAGTCTATCCATGTTATTGTGTGTAGCAATCTATTCTTTTTAATTGATCGGTATAGTATTTCATTGTATGGATATACTTCACTTTATTCCAGTTTGAGGCCATAATGAATCAAACTGTGATGAAGTTTCATTTATGACACTTTTAACAGGAACCTGCATTAATTTATTGGGATAGAAATTGCTGACATAGGGTAGACATAAGTTCAGCTATAATGGATACTGCCATCGATTTTCCAATCCAATTTACACTTTCACCAATTTCCAATCCAATTTACTCTTTCACGCAATAAGAGTTTCAGTTATACTATATTTTCTTTTAAACAAGGAAAATAACATAATCAGTCTATTGTGCTAGTTATATTTCTTTGTTCTGCAAATGTGTTTTGAGGTTTTTTTGTTGCTAATTATCAGCAAGGCTGAGTTTAGGCTAAGGTAGGTAGATCCTCCTTTGTTCACAGCCTTACCAAACCACGACGCTACCCATTAAGATTTCACTAAAAAGTAACTACTTAGGTTGCCATCTTTCATAGCAGGGTTTTTCAACAATGGCACTATTGTCATTTGGGGCCAGATAACTCTTTGTTGTTGGGTCTGTCTGGTGCATTATAGGATCTTTAGCAGTACCCCTGGCCTCTACCCACCAAAGGTTGGCAGCACCTGCCATTCTATGGTGACAACCAAAAATGTTTCCAGATATTGCCAAATGTCATCTGTGGAGCAAAATTTCCCCTTGGCCCATTATTAACCACCATTATCAAAAATAAATGTCCTGGACTCTCTACACCTCATTTAAACTATTTTCAGTCAGTGCAGTATTAATACAACCATGTCCATAGTTTTCCAGTGCTATAGCACAGAATTGTCTTTAAAAAAAGGTGAGCTTTTACAGAACACATAGGCCAAGGCCCTACCTTAAAACAATGGAATGCAATCTCTCGAGGTAGAGCTTGAACATTTTTATTGTAAAGCTACCCAATATTTAATTCTAAATTTTGGGAGAGTTGAGAACATATTACTCTTCCCAGGAGTATATGCTTTAAAATAATTTCTACCAACAATTTTTCAAACATTAATAGAATATGAGGCATACATAAATTTGGGGACTAGAAGGCTCACAGAAACTCTCAAATCACACCAGATGAATATCTGGAGCCCATAATAATAAATAGTGGATCTAGTGTTTAGTTCCTGATTGAAAAAATTATTTTTTCCCCCACATCAGACTTTTACTGTATTTCCTTCTCTGAATGATTGTTAATCCTTCCAGCTAATTATCACTAACTCTTCTCTAATCAATCTCTCAAAAGGACATTTCCCATTGTTTCTGAAATATATGAAGTCTTTCATGTAAACAAATAAAAATCCACAACCCCCTCCCTCAAAAGCAAACAGAACAATTCCTATTCCCTCCCAAGTCAAAGTCAACGATTTTAGACTAAATGATTCAATTTCATTTATCACTCCAATCTGACTTCTGGTCCTATTATTCCAGCAAAATAGTTCTAAGGTAACAGATATTCATCATGTTACTAAGTCTGATGGATATGCTGACCTTATTTCACATGATTTTCAATAGCATTATACACTATTCACCACTCCTTCCTTGAAGTACTTATGCCTTTGTTATGTATAGCACATCCTTGACATCTGCAACTCCTTATCCAGCTCATCTTCCTCCACCTACCCAAAAACTGACTGAAGTTCTTGACTGCATATTCCTAGGCTGTCTTCCAACTTTATCTCACATATACGCAAGATTTTAATTTCTTCCCACTCTCAACAGTTTTTATTCAGTCCAGATCTCCCTTCTTAACTCCAGACTTCTATACCAAAGACTCTTAGAAGGTATGAGAAACTCAGTAAGTCCCAAATTTATGATCTTCATACCTACCTGACTCCAAATATATTATCATTGAAGTGAATGCTATTACCATTCAGTTCCATTCCATTCCATTGTATGCACAATTTCCCTCCTCCTGCTCATCCTGAATCTAATTGCATCAACAAATCCTATGGACATTTCCTTTCAAAACTACTCTCTCTTCCATAGCACTAACCTAGTCCATCAAGTTATTTATCTTTTAGCCTAATTCACTTAAGAATATTGTGTTTTCTTTGACATGCCACCAATTTTTTAAGGCTTGAGTAAATTGTCCAATTTGCAAATCCTCCATTACGACAGTTTCAAATCCTTCAAAGGTTTCTCTTTGTTCCAAGAAAAGAACCCACTCAATTTTTGTTACTTCTTATTTTAGAGAGGGAGAGTGGGGAGGAGCAGAGGGAGAGAGAGAATCCCAAGTAGGCTTGATGCCCAGCATCCATCTCACAAGCCTGAAATCATGACCTGAGCTGAAGTCAAGAGTTGGACACTTAAGCGACTGAGCCACTGAGGTGCCCCAAACCCACTTCTTTACCTGGCTTTGGGTCCTGAAGACCCTGGCTCCTATGCAGCTTCATCTTCCTTAGTTCTGTCTGCTCCAGCAGTATTATGCTCCTTGTACTCCAAACCAGAGCACTTCTGAAAGTAAAAAATGCCTATCCTTGGCAAACTAGATTGTAAATTGACCTAATCTCTCAGGCCCAGAATTTTTGCCCATCTTATTTCTTTTACCTGAAAAGCTCTTTTTTTTCCTCTTTTGCTTATCTTCTCCATATTAATTCTTCATTTCTCCAATCATGTCACTTCTTTTGGAGACTTTTTTTTTAAAGATTTATTTTAGAGAGACAGAGAACACGTGAGAGAGCACCTGAGTGAGAGGGGAACAGGGAGAGAATCTCAAGCAGACTCTGCACTGAGCATGGAGGCTGACAGAGGACTCTATCCCAGAACCCATGAGATCATGACCTGAGCCGAAACCAACAGTCAGACACTCAACTGAGCCACCCAGGCACCCCTGGAGACTCTTCTGACTAGGACTCTCCATTATGAATTCTCATGTAATTGATTCTTCATACCATTTTTCTCAGTTATGATTTTGCAGTATGATGGTTTCCTCTAATAGACTTTAACTCTTGAAAGTATGTTTTTGCTCTATTATAATCCCCTCACAATCACCCCCCACCTGAGCAGAATGTCTGGTAAGCAATTTATTGAATAAATGTCAATAATAGTGCACTGGGGACACAGTCTCCACTCAAGGAGTTCAGTATAGTATGGAAATAAATGCTTTAGTACAATACAAAGACATACTGCACTTACAGAATACACAATTTGATGTCCTAAAAGGGAGGTGGAGAGCAGCCTGACATGTCTCATAATGTATCTATACAATTGTATCAGGACATTCAACAATCCTTGAGGATTTACTTAAACCTGTAAGAGATTCCTTCATAAGATAGATGGACTATATCCATTTACAATTAAAGATAACTTTCGAATGACTTGAAGGAATGTCTGGCTAGAGTGTCATTGTGTATCCTAGGAGTGATGGAAGGCAACATTGAAGTCAGACTGTGAAAAGACTAAATAATTAAAATATTATGTATGCAAACCTGCAGTATATTTAAAAATATGTATTTAAAGCAGGGGAGTGATTTCATTAGATTTCAAGTCTGAAGGAAGCTACAGGGTGAGTTAGAGGGAAAGACATAAAGAAAGTGGTGCATATATAAATAAAGTAATGGAGATTAAGAAAGGGTGAAGATGACATATAAGAGGTAAAATAAGCAGTAACTACAGAATCTGCAGGAGAGGAATAATACAGCATTAATGCACCAATTTGATATTAGTTAGCTAAACTTACTTTTTTTTACTCTTTGGGCACACTTAACTTTGAAATTAGAGGAAGTAGAATCTTTACATACAGTTCAATGGTTAGATTTTATATAGTTGCCTCTTAGTAACACCTCTAAGAACTTTCCATTTGAACTTTAACTTGATTCAAGAATTTATCAGTAAAAACCCCATATAAAATGGCCATAAGCAAGGTGAGTGTACTATTGGTGGATATCTGAAAAATCCAGAAAAAAATTTCTAAACATTATCTAGAACTTAGAAAATTCTGCATATCAGAAAAGGAAAGGAATGGGAGTGTCCAGCATGTATAGTTAGGAAAAAACTTCCTCAGTTACTGACTCTTGCCCCCTGCCCAACACTGGGAACCACAGCTCCTGTCATATAATTTTAATGATTAAAAAACATAGAAAAATGTATATTTTCACTATAAGGTGACTTAGAATTTTATAGGTTCTATTTATAAAGGACTTTGTAAAATTAAGTATATTTGGAAAGCTATTCCTTTGTTTGGCAAGGATCTGAGGGATGAGGACATAGGTTTAGATTCTAGGCTATTTTAATTCTGTTCTGATTGTTTTAGCAGCCCCTCATACACAAATCCTCTAAGCAGTAAGAACAAAATTATGGAATTAAAATCCTATCTGGGCATCCAAAATGTTCATGAGAAAAGCAAGAGTTATCATTGTCTTTATATTGAACATCCCACAATTCCAGATAAGTGGTTTTCAATCCATCTCCACCTATGGGTACCCATTAGTAACTAGTCCTAACAGAGCATATCAGAATCAAGGACCCACGAAGTGCTGTCCTAGATTTTGTAAAAATAATAAGCTTTCCAAAGCATATGAAATTTTTCAAATTGGAAATAATAAAGACTTCTTGATTGACATTAACTTTCAAGGATTTTTGCTAATCCTGTGCTGAGATTATCAACTGTCTATTGTTTTTAGTACCAATAGAGAGAGATAAGGACAAAGTTTGTCCAAAGCGAAACTAAAAATTTATATGTGCAGATAACAAATGGTCAAAAAAATACTCTTGCCTTATTCATCAAATAACTTTTAAAAAACTTAACTGGCAAGATTGTTCCCATTTTCCACTTACCCTGTATTTCTCCACATTCTCAACAGTAATTCTAAAATTCTGTGGAGTCATAAAGTATATTATGATATTACCAAAAATATAAATCTCCAAGGTTCAATATTTTGTTACAAATTTATTAAGACTTATTTTGCAAAAAAAAGGGGGTCTATAGAGTTTATGTGTAGTGTATCACATCCAAATGTCATAGTTTAAAAAGGCTTGTGATGTGCTTTCAGAAAACATATATATATATTTCATAGAGTTCTTTTTTGTGAGATAATGATAAAATTGTAGTACAGATATAATTCAAGTCTTTATTATCAGAATCATTCTTCTGATTACAAAATTCTTTATCTGCAATGGTTACTGTTTTTCTGGGCCTTTTTCCTTTTACTTACCACTCCAGTAATCCAATAAAGAAATCAGTCTGAGGCACAGGAAGACACTCTTGTTAAGCCACCTTTACTATATTTTCAAAGCATAACATTAAAAACTAGCAGTTAGTTCCTACTTTTAAGGACTTCAGAAATGGATATTTGTTATAATCTTATTCTTCACAACCCAGCATTACAGCTCTTTAATAACTAGGAAAAAAGAAAAAGGGTGGGGGGGGGGCTGAGCCCACATTTATAAATTATGGTAGTGTTACATTTTGTTTTACCACTTCATGATAAACATTTTTTTCGAGTAGACCATGTGTACTTGTTTGCCTTTCCCTACTTCCCACGGGTGAATATACACTTTCATACAAAGAATACATATTTGGAATTATGTTTTGAGGTCTTTTTGAAGGTTTTAAACCAAACTGTTTTAACAGCTGGTAGACTAACATGAGTATTTCCCACAGACGAAAAGAATTATTTTGGGAATGCAGCTACCGCATTCAAAATTCATTTGGCTTGGAAGCTGGGCCTTTGCACCAAATACAATCACTGACGAATAGCACTAGAGAGTTTTATCATTAACCTCGGGTGAGTGAAGACTAATCAGCGGACTAGGGAAGAAAAAGTACAAAAGAATTTTGATTTAAAAAATGCTTTAGAAAAGTGAAGCCGGACACCACCATGCTTGAAAGGTGTTTCCTTCCACACTTATAAAGGGTTGTAACTGAGGCCCGCAGTTACAGTTATGAAAGAAACCGTCAACTAAATTGCAGCAGGTTAAACTGACACAGTTACTAACATCCCGGAGTTGCTTTTCTGTTGCGAGTCGGCACCGCACCCTCCACCCCGCCCTCCAGGAAGGGACTTAGAAAGGTCGTAAAAGCTTTTTACTGAACCAGGCCAGGACTACCCACAAATGAATCAAGAAGTGTCACAGGAGGTCAACAGCTCGGTCTCTATTTTCCCCCGTCTCCTCAAGAGCCCCGCCCGTTCGGGGCATCAGCCCCCGAGGGAGCCCGTGTCACAGGTCGCCTAAGCGTAGGAGGCGGCGAGAGGTGACCACAGTTGCCCAACAGTTGGGTTCCCAGGCTGCCTGGTGTGACGCACGGCCCCCTCCCCACCCCTCTAGACAGGCGCTCAGACTGGGCGAAGGGAGTTATGGTCCGGAGCCTGGGCAACCAGAATCCACGCAAGACCCTGCTCCCTCGGCTTATCCAACTGGGCCCTCCCGCGACATCCCGAGCCCCAACGTAGTTGTTAGCTTTTCCCCACCCCCCAGCTTCCCCCGTAGCTTCTCAGTCTCTCCGCCGCGATGTCCTTGCGTAATCGTTCCGAGTGACAGTAGCGTCCACACCCGCACGGAGCGAGCCTGCAGCTCCCACTTCCCGGAATCCAACTCCCGGCCTCTAAGAGAGGACGCCCGAGCAAGGATCAGCGGCCCACGGCCGTGGCCAGAGTCCGGCGGCCTCCGCGCGGCCAGCGTGCGCGCTCCCATTCATGCGCGTGCGCGCACTCACCCTTCACCTCAGCACCAATAGCTTTCCTTCTACACCCCACGACTCCACAACGTAGCCCCTCCCACCACCCGCGCGCCCGCCGGAGGTGTTCGGCGTGCGCGCACCCGTTCGCCCGCCTGCCCGCCTCGCGCCCAGTGGGGAAGGGGAGTGAGCAGAGGAGCTGACGTCGCGCGGGAGGCGGAGGCGACGGCGACCTCAGTGGTGGCGGCGGCGGAGGCGGCTACGACGGAGACGGTTGCGCTCGCTCTCTCGGCGTCATGGCGGCTGCCGGGAGCCGATAAGCGGCGGGAGCGGGAGCGCGCGCGTGGCCGCGGCGACGACGACGGCTCGTTACTTCTGGTTTTTGCTGCCTTCGCCGTTGGTGCTTCAATAATGAATTGATTGTTGGATCCGCTCCGCAGGGGATCGCGCTTTGGTGCCGCGGCCCGGGGCTTCCCCTTCCCCTCCGCGTCCTTCCCCTTCCCCCTCCTTCTCACGGACTCCTGCTTACCCCGAGACGCCCGGAGCCCGAGGACTCCCTCGGCGGCAGAGACCGCGGGCCCGGGCGCGGGGGAGGCCACCGATCGAGTCGGCTCCCTCCGCCCCGCGAAGCCTGCACGCCCGCCGGTAAGAAAGGGGGCGGCGGGCGGGTCAGGATGTGGCGGGGAGGACGGGAGCCGACCAGGCAGAGGGCGGGGGCGGCGCGGTTCCCAGGCGGCGGCCCAGAGGCCGAGCGCCGGGCCAAGGCCGGGGCGGCTCTGTGAGGGCCGGCAGTGGCTGACGGCCTCGGTGCACAGGGGGCGTGTGAGTGGCGAGCGCAGGCCGGCGCCAAGGAGCGCATCCTCGCGCTGGACGGGCGGGCAGCTGGACTGTCGAGCCCGGGCCTCCTCGGCTAGGGGCTGGCCGGGCCGCGAGGGGAGAGCGGCGAGCACTTGTCGGGTGCTTTAGTCCCGCCGCGACCCGGACTCCCAGCACGTGGGGAGCGGCGGGGAGGGGGAGGGGGCGGCGGCCCGGGCGAGCCCGGGAGGGCGCGGGGCGGGTCTGCGGGAAGTTTGAGGCGGGAAGAGAGACCCTGGGACCGGGGTGAAGGCCCAGAGAGGGACGGGGTTGGAGGCGGGTGGTGTGCATCTGGTTGGGAGGCTGATTGGAGCGAAGCTGCAAAGTACGGATGAGGGAGGAGGAAGGTCTCCAACCTCCTTTCGAGTACCGCCTCGAAAACTTAGCAGGAGCGAAGCAACTGTTAAAAGACGGGCGTAGAGAAGGAAGATTCAAAGAGGCTTAGCGACTTTAGGGAACAGTCATTGTTAAGACGCTTGAAAGGCAGGAGAGAGCTGCGTGCTCCTGGAGCTTCAGAACTTAAGGTTGTGAGAATGGTCTCAGAAAGAGGACTTACTCGGAGAAGGAAGATGAGGGGGAAAAGGAAGTTTCACTGTACGGAGAAAGCCATTTTGAGGGGCGAAAGGAGTGAAAAGGAAAGAACGAAAAGAGTTGTGAACTTTCTCGATGAAGGGAGACTTTGGGTAAGAGGCAGTTTGTTAGAGTACCTAGATTTTTAGGACATAATTGTTTAATAGTAAAGCTCTTTGACTAGTTGGAATTAATATTTAACGTTAAGAATAAATGTTGCGTGGAATAGTTACTTTCTGGATGACCATTTCTTGCAAAGAGTGTACTGGACTGTAGTCTCTGGAGAATTAAAATCCCGATCAAGACGCAGAGTTTACTATGATTGGGTTGGCAACAGCGTATTTTCCCCCTCTTTTTTGTGGAGTGGAAATAATCGTAGGAGTAAATTTTCTTTGCTGAGGTCGGCGGACAGCTCTGCTCTCAGTCGCCTGTCTCGGTACTTTCTGGCTGGGGAAGGATCTGACGTCTCCTTCCCCCGCTTCTTCCTCTCCCTCCCCTGCCAGAGATCTCCTTTGTTTATTCGTGGTTGGCTTGTAGGTGACTCTCCAGTGTTGGACTGAAATCTTGAAAGGTGGAAATGCTGTTTCTTGTCTCATGATTTCTACCCAAGCCTATTTCTTAGTTAATTCTAGTGTATATTCTGTTACTTTTTTTTTTTTTTTTTTTTAAATGGAACCTCTGCAAGTCCAAACTGGATAAATACTATTTAAATTTTATCACTCCATTCTCGGTTTACCTGTGAAAGGAACACATTTGTTTTGACTTATACATTTTCCCCTGAAACTATGTGATACACTTATATTCTGTTCTTATGTGAGCATTTTCAAAACTTTCCCTCACTCAGGTATATGAAGTTCTGGATAATAGGAATTAGTACTTAATTAAAAGTAATGTTTTTTTCTCCATTTGTTTGACCAAGTATCTAATAAGATTTCATTTTCTGTTCTTGGATACGTATATGTTACATACTACCACTTTGCTTTAGTTATCTGTTTATAATGTGTATATATGTGTATTGATACACAGTTGCAGTCTAAAAGTTTTATCACTCCACATGTATTTTAATTTCTTCTGTCAAAAATAAACTGGTGCTAAATTCTAGTAAGTAGTCAGGAATGTATTTAATATAAACCTAAGTATTTTGAGTGAAAGACCCCTACTCCTCTCTTACTATCTTTAACTGGCCCAGGTAGGTTTGTATAAGTTCTAAATGGACTTATTTTCTTACTTTCTCAATATATTTTCTTTAGGTGAATCAGAAAGGGCCCAGGAAGCCTGTGAATGTTGGAGAAAATTCATCTGTGAATTTTTGATGTTTAAGGAGTTCATATTTGTATTCATCTTTTAAACTGGGAAGATTTATATTTTATTTTAAAACTTCTTGATATTTACAATGAATGGACATAGTGATGAAGAAAGTGTTAGAAACAGTAGTGGAGAATCAAGGTAAGCACTTTATTATCAAGTATTTATTATGAAGAGAATGTAAAACTTGTATGACTCTTTAGTTTTTCTATTAGGTAGCAGAGTTTTCAGATCAGATTCTTCCTCTTAGTTATCCAAATAGTAAAAAACTTCCTGATACATGAAGTTTTGTTGATAATACAGGTTTTACTTTTTCCATTGAGATATACAAAATATGAATTTAAATATAGAAAGTTTAGGTGACTGAAATCTCTTTGGACGTTTATATTGTTTGGGTCAACTATTGAAACTAGAGCAAGTAAAAAGAGACTTTTAAATAGCTTTGACTGTTAGTGCACTCTCCAAATAAAGGCAGTAAGTTCTTTACTCACCTTTTTTTCTGTTATTTTGTTATCTATACCTTTCCTGTCCAGTATAGTAGCTACTAGCCACATGTGGCTATTTAAATTTGAACTATTTAAAATTACAAAATATTCAAAATGCAGTTACTTGGTCATACTGGACGCATTTCAGATGCTGAAAGCCACATGTGATAAATGGCTACCATGATCTGTAGTGCAGATTTCTGTCACTGCAAAAGTTCTTTTGGCCAATGGTGATCGGGATGTTTGTTAGAATATTGCGGTAACCCTTTTTTCCCTCCGATTTTCTTTTTAAATTTGAGTTTTAATTATTTATGAATGAGTTACTTGGGCCGTGTCTTTGCAAAGAAGATATAGTTAATGGGAATAAGCCATATTAAGCTATTTTAATGTGTAAGAAACCTCTTCAAATACAAAGACTCTTTAAATTCTTCTGTAGCCCCCAAATTTTGAGTTACCTGCACATTAATGGAGTCCATGTAGTTATATACACTTAACAGTAGAGATCAGGAATGTGAGCATCAGAAGCAGATCCCCTGATTACTTTTCCCAGTTCTACTTTTTATTAGTTGTGTAAATTGGGGCAATTCAGTTGTGTGAATTGGGGCAAATTACTTTACCTCTGGGGTTTTGTCTACTTCACTTACAGAGTATGAATTACAGTATTATTTATCTTAAAGTTGAGAATAGTGAAGTGTTATGTGTAAAGGCCTTAAAATAGTTTGTAACGTAACGAGCACTCAATATTTGCTTATTATGATTATATCATGTGTAAGGTACTATAGAATACTGCATAACTGGAACGTTAATTACAGTGGTAGAGAAATGTGATGGACGAGAAACAGGAAAATTTTGGCAGTTGGGAGAGTTTCAGAAAAAATGTTGGCTAGAAAAGGAAGCAGTGTTATTAATATTTGACTTGAAACTTGGTATTTTTTGGTCATGCTAGGTGTACTTTAGTTTTTCAGCTTTCACAGGTGGACTATTTGGATAACAAGAACATCATAGAGAGAAAGGAGCAATTATGGAAAACAGAATTGTTTAGTTGAACAGGTACTGGTCTAAACATTACAAAACCTGAGTTGACACTGTGCATTAATAGTTCTCTGAATGATCTCAACTTTAAAAAAAGAATTGAACTAAATGATTTTGAAGTTTCATTGCACTACTTAATTTACAAAGTATAATGAGGTTTCAGACAATAGAGTTGAAGAATCAATAGAGTTGAGAGGCTTAATTGGAAGAGTTTTGAATCTCATGTTTAATTCAAATCTCTACAGGTGTATTGACTATAGTAAGTGATTAGAAGAGTCACATTGTCCACATTCTTTTATTTGTTAGTGAGCAATGAAATGGTTAATAGGTAGAAATATCTAGAGGAAACACAGGAACTAAACTACTCACAACATAGGAAATAGGACTCTTGAGAGTAAATCCTCTAGTTGAGTATTCAGAGAGGTCATGTGCTGTTAAATTTTGAGCCCTTACTTTTTCTAATAATGTTTTATGTATTTTACTGCCATACCTGAAGGGGAGTAGTAAGATAGATTTGGTAGTATAAGTGAAAAAAGTTAAACCGTGTGAAATCAGATTTACTTAAAGGGATCTTTTACAATGCATACTTATTTAAAATAATTGCAAATCATATTCCCTAATTATTCTGAGTTGTTATTTCTAGTATACGGTCTTACATGCTTCTGAGAAGTATGGTCGTCAAGTTATCTTGTTCTTGCAACTGCCTTGGTGTTTATCAGAAGGAGGGAGACCTGCTTCTCATCTGCTTTCATTTTCTTCCTTACTGCTGCTATGCTGTCCTTTTCTTTTGCTCTGTTGTCATTGTTAACAACTCTCAGCCACCATTCTCCCCAGCTCCCCCCACCCCCCGGAAAAAAGTAAGGGGATTTTCTTGCAAAAAAAAAAAACAAACCACTTCTAGTAACTATGAATATTATTAGACAGTGAAGAGAGGAGAAATATGCTCTGCTTTTAAAATTGATGTATATTGTAAATAGTTTTTAAAGTAAAACTTGATTTTTATTGGGTAGAATTTTTAAATGGATTTTTGCTTTAGATTTTCTTCTTCCTTTGTGGAAATTCCATTATGAAATGAAATAAAATTAAGCAAGAAGTCATTTGACATTTTTAGTTGTTATAATTAGCTTTCTACTAAAAAGTGTTTTTTGACTGTTGCCATCTAGAAAGCTGTCTATGACCACTGACTGAAAGGAGGAAGAATACACAGGAAGATGTCTCTTTAGCTATGCTATAACTGACAATTTTGAAACTTATTTACTAAGAAATGTGGGTCAGGATGCACCTGCACATCAGTTTAAACTCAGCACAAAGTTTATTATATAACTGAAGTTAAGCTTTCTAAAGATGCTTTTGGAAGATTTCAAAGTACTAATTCCTGGCTATGAGGATTTGAGAAAAAAACAAAAAAATCAAGTTTTCCAAATCCTGGTTAGACTTTTTATTTTAAAGTTCTCTTGAATGATGATTTAATCCTGGGATAGATTTGTGGATGAAGACCAGAAAATCATAGTCATATTTTGCTAATTTTTGGATGGTTAGTACATGCTAAGTGCTCAGAACAATTTCTCTCCTTGCCTGCAGATTAACTTTTAATAATCTAAAATTGTACATGCAAATTTGGTAATTTATTTCAATCACTTTAATTAGTGTCTACATGTGATGCTCTTGAAAAATTTTTACAGAGTGAGGGATACTGTTAGTGATGTGCTACAATTGTCTTAACCATTTATAGTTAATCTGTGGCTGGCAGTTGAGCTTTATTAACCTGATTCTTAGAATTCTTTTGTTTCATTATAGCTTTTCATAGCATTAACAATGCTTGATTTAATATATTTTTGTATGTTTTAAATATGTAAGTGTGTAAATTTTATATTTATTTTGAAGAACTCCATGTCATAGAAATTTCCTTGGCTTATAGAAAATATTAGTTCAATAGAACTAATAGAAAAAATAGTTCAAAAATCTTTGTATCTGAACTTTTAAAGTGTTTTGTGTAAGCAATGAATAGGAAATACAATCAGTGGAAATGTTTTAAATGAAAATCTTCTTTTATAGAAATTCAGCTTCTTGAAAAGGCTTTAAGAAGCCCCCTAGTTTCAGTCAAAGTCTGAAGTTAATTTGTCACTTAATAAGTCAAAGTTAATTTGAACACAGGCCACGATTCTTTACCATCTATTTATTTGTTAGTGTCTTGTTGGAAACTACTATAGTACACCATTTTTGGAAATGTTGCGTTTTATGTACATAGTACCAGAAAGATTTGTCATCATCAAAGTCAGTTTTGTTTTATTTCCTAGTAAACTTTAATAATTTTTAAAGGTTATTATACCAGTTAAAATGGTATTTTCTAAGCTTACTTTGCAGTTATCTCAGAGTTTTAAAAAAGTCAATTCATTTTTAAATTTCAAATGTTTGTGCTAAGAAACATTTTAAGAAAGGCAGGAAAACATGAAATTATAAAACCAGAATGGCTAGAAATCTTTGAGTTAAGGAAACTGGTTTTTAAAATTTTCCCATGATGTCATTATTTATAGAGAAGTATGGCTCTTTTACGCCATTTTCTGTTAATCCCTGTTTTTCAGCTCTATATGTACTTTCCTCATTTATTCTTTTCAGTTTTTTTCTTTCCTCAAATATCCTATACATGATCCTAGATGATCTGACATTAAGTATCATTTCTTAATATTTTGAAAATTGAATAAACTGTTAAGCAGGAATTTTAGTAATAAGTTACTCTCTCAGGGCGCCTGGGTGGCTCAGTGGGTTAAGCCTCTGCCTTCGGTTCAGGTCGTGATCTCAAGGTCCTGGGATCGAGGCTCTGCATAGGGCTCTCTGCTCAGCGGGGAACCTGCTTCCCCCTCTCTCTCTACCTGCCTCTCTGCCTACTTGTGATCTCTCTCTCTGTGTTAAATAAATCAGTAAAATCTTAAAAAAAAATAGGTTACTCTCTCTCCAAATACAGTTTACTGAATTCGAATTTTCATGGTATTTTCTAGGATTGTAATTAATCTAGATTACTGTAAAGTGTTTAGACTTTCCACTGGTAGGATAAGAGAATTGTATATGATTTGAGTTTCAGGTATATTACATTTATCAGCATAAGCATGAGATAATGTGGAGGCAAATGTTAATGTGTAATTGCCCCTTTTTTATACTGCTAAGATTGTTGCTTATTTAAGATCATGGTGACTGGTTACATTTGATATGGTTCTATATTTAAAAATAAGAGTATTTCTTTGTGGGGAAGAGATAAAGAATAAATAGAAAAACTATCTTTTTTACAGAAAATTAAGAAAAATGCATAAATAGAAAAGTTAAAGCTCCAGTCGTGGTCCTTGGACCAGCAGCATTGGCATCACCTGGGAATTTGTTGGAACTGTACAACCGTGGGTCCCAGCCCAGTCCCCTGAATCAGAATCTTCATCTTAACAAAATTTCCAAGTGATTTTTGTTCATGTTAAATTCCTGTGTGTGTGTGTATAGTATATATATATATACTATATATAGTGTGTATATACTGTATACACAGTATACACTATATACACAGTATATAGTGTGTATAGTATATATATATATACTATACACACTATAGTGCCATGGTTTTCCATTTTAAGTTACTGCTTTTATAGTATATATATATATACTATACACACACACACACACACACACACACACAGGAAACTGTTTGCTTGAAGTCATTTAATTTAGCACCTTGCCACTTATTTTTGTTACTGATGTTATTTTTTTCCTGGGAACCCCCAAAGGATGATGCCATGGCCCATGCCAGCAAGAAGTTCAGTACATTTCTTTTCTTTTGAAACGATAATAATGTGGCATGCAGTGATTATTAAACTCTTACTCTGAATCAGGCATGGTACATATAGTGTACAGATTACATGAATTTATCATAGTTCATCCTTTATTTTTTTTTATTTTTTGTTTTATAGTTCATCCTCGTAAAACTCCTGTGATGTATGTAGTATTATGATTCCTACTCTCCAGAAGGGGAAACCAGATTTATAGCCATTTTTAAAAATCTTTTTAAAAAACTACTAACTAAATTCCACACTTACTTGGATTTCATTGGTTTTTCCATTAATGCCACTTCTGTTCCAGGATTCAGTCCAGGGTACCATGTTGCATTTAGTTGTCAACTCTCCACACTTTCCTTTTGGTCTGTGAGAGTTTCTCTCCTTGATTTCCTTAAGTCTTGAAGTGCTGGCCAGGTATCCTATGGAATATCCCCCAGTTGGGATTTATCTGATGTTTTTATTAGGATAAACTGGGGTTATCAGTTTTTGGAAATATCACAGAGACAAAGTGCTCTTCTAGTCACATAAATGGAAAGGGTAATATACACATGATATTACTGATATTAACCTTCATCACTTAGCCAACATAATATTTGCCATGGTTTTCCATTTTAAGTTACTGCTTTTTGTCTTCTCACACCGTATTTTTTGGAAGCAAGTCACAATGTCTAGCCCTCTCTCAAATGGTTGGGGGGAGGGTTGGAATTAAGTTCTATCTCCTGCTGGGAGAGAGTATCTATGTATATTAAATAGAATTCTTCTGTAAAGGAGTCTTTTCTCCTCTATTTATTCATTCATTTATATAAACCTGGACTTAAGTATGTGAATTTTATGCTTTGGGTTATAATCCAGTAAGTTGTTTATTTTGTTGCTTAAATTGTTCTAGCCTTGCTCATTGGGTACTGTCTTTCAAGTTTGCCTCTGTATCCTTTCTACATACTCCTCTATCTTTTTGCCCTAGAATCAGCCATTTCTCCAGAGAGTTGTGGATCCTTTTATTGGAGAAAAGGGTATTAGAAACCAAGATTTGGGTGCTGGCTATTCTTGTTGCTACTCAGGTATCACTGTTTCTAGATCTCGGTGGAAAAAGCAGACAGGCTAGATAGTATATGTATATATACTAGACCATGTATATCTACATATCTCTATAGTTTTGGTACCTATCAATATGCATATTAAGGTAGACAAGAGTTCGTATTGCTGTCTAATTCTGTACTACAGGATTCATCCTAACCTTCCTTTCTTGCTCCTTTATAATTTCAATCTCCTTCAGAGAGAAACTTGGCTCCTACCATCCACCATCCCATCATGCACTTCAGGGTCAGATACAGGTAAAGCAGTTTTAGAATTTTTAGGCCATACTCCCAGAAGAAACAAATATATCAACTAGAATACAGTATTTATGTACAGTATACAGTTTATATTCTACTTAGCCTTACAGTTTCTAGTCAAAAGACTGTTACTAAAGTTAGCTTCTTCCTCCCACCCTCTTCAGTGTGGTTGTCATAAATTTGTAATAAAGTTTGATTCATTTGGCATGTTTGCATTCCATTCTGTGTTCTTCAGTCACATGGGTTGATCTTTTAAAGTTGCATATATTACATTTACTCTCTGATGTAGTTTCATGTGTTTTGACAAATGCACAGAATCATTTATCCTCTACTCCATTAGTGGGCAGAATGATTCCTTCACCCCAAAAGTTCCCCTTTGTCCCAGATCTGCTGAATCAGATTTTTCATTTTAATAAGATTCCCAGGAGATGTGTATGCATATTAAATTCATATGCAAATAGGAGAAGCTGTTCACCTGGAATCCTTCAGTATCATGCCATGTTAATGAAGAAAGATTATTAGGATTTAGAAGTGATAATGCAGTAGCTAGGTTTTAACACACAATCAGGTAAGTAGTATATTCAGATTCATGGAATAATATAGGTAAACAAATGATGTGAAAGAAAATGGAATTGGGAGGCACCTGGGTGGCTCAGTGGGTTAAAGCCTCTGCCTTCGGCTCAGGTCATGATCTCAGGGTCCTGGGATCGAGCCCCACATCGGGCTCTCTGCTTGGCAGGGAACCTGCTTCCCCCTCTCTCTCTCTGCCTGCCTCTCTGCCTGCTTGTGATCTCTATCAAATA
>CM053607.1:66235836-66272840 GCA_028646535.1 Procyon lotor
CCCCCTCTCTCTCTGCCTATTTGTGATATCTCTGTGTCAAGTAAATAAATAAAATCTTTAAAAAAAAAGAAAATGGAATTGGGCAAAGTACTGGAGTACTGTAATGGGCTATATGGGAAGTTTTCATGGAACTCTTTAATTCTTATAACCTTAATGGTCAGAAATGATGTAGTTTGGAAAGAAGGAAGAACAAATAGTATATATTCAGAAGTAGGATGGAGAGGAAGTTTTTTAGAGTCATAGTCCCCTAATAAAGAAGTGTAAGTTCCCTAATAATGTGTTGGACATGCTCGCTTTGCAGTTCTTTAGTCTGATGTTTATTCAGTGTTATGCTAAAGTTATTGTATGGTTTAGTCCCAAGCGAAGGAAGGAGAAAAAAGAGAAGGATAGCTGAATAAATGCAACATGTGTTGAGAGAATAAGACTCATATAAACGGACTGGTCAGAACCACTGGTTTTAAAGAGGTACTCTAGCCATTTATTGTACCAGAATCAAGTTCTTACGTATGAATGACCAAGAAAGTTGCTGTTTATAGTTAAAGGTGCCTTATTTGTCACTGTGATATGAGGTGACTGCTTAGTTAAAAGTCAACTTTGAATGTTAAACTGCATTTGAGAGTTCTTTGGTGTGGATAGATTGAGATCCAAGTTATCATTGAGAATAAAACACAGAAATGATAAGTTCTGGCTAAACAGTACTGACTTCTGGCACCCAATGTCTACAGTATCTTACCTCTCAGAGATGAGACATAAGCACAAAAATAGTGGGAAGCTCTTTTCTAATGAAAACCATTCATGTTAGCTATTTCATGTCTCTCATTACTGCTTTCAGAAGTACAATTCTCTGTCTTAGGCTTAATTTAGATGATTAAGCAACTACTTTGTGGTAGATTGCATGAGATGTTAAAATTGGAGATTCTCCTATGAAGCTTATAGTGAAGATAGAAACCAAATTTAAATACTTGGAGTATCAAGTATTTGATATAGTTAAATATCAAAAGTATTTGATAAAGTTGATATAACTTTGTATAGTTAATACAAAGGTAATAGCATGCAACAGTTCAAAGGTGGCAAAGGTGGGAGTCAGAGAAGTTAGATCGTAAGGCAAAGGTTAGTTGTTTTTTTTTTAAAGATTTTATTTATTTGAGAGAGAGCATGAGAGAGAGAGAGCATGAGAGGGGAGAGTTCAGAGGGAGAAGCAGACTTCCCAGTGAGCAGGGAGCCCGAAGTGGGACTTGATCCTGGAACTCCAGGATCATGACCTGAGCCGAAGGCAGTTGCTTAACCAACTGAGCCACCCAGGTGCCCCCAAATGGTTAGTTTCTAAATCAAGCTCAGTGTTAAAATGAAGTTTGTTGTTTTGTTTAAAGAGATGTGTAAAATCCAGGTGATCTTAGATTTTCTGCATGTTTAAAGTTCTGATAATGTGGCTTTTATGATGGTGAGGTATTTTGACAGGGTAAAAGCAGAGTAACATTTATACTCAGGAAAATGATGTTAGTAAATACTGTGATGAAGGGCAGTGATGAAATGATGACTGTAAATACTGTGCTGAGGAGCTATTATGTGAAGGAATGGGGCCATTGGACAAGAGTGGAGTTAATCTAAGTATCTTGAAAGGAGACTATTCTTTTTGTGCTTGAAGTAGATGGTAGTGTGATTATTGCCATTTGATGCAACTACTACAGTATTCCCATGTCTTTTTTTTTTTTTCTTGGTATGTTACTTACTTACTTGACAGAGAGAGAGATCACAAGTAGGCAGAGAGGCAGGCAGAGAGAGAGGGGGAAGCAGGCTCCCTGCTGAGCACAGAGGCACCCCCTTGGAGCTCGATCCCAGGAGCCTGAAATCATGACCTGAGCCGAAAGCAGAGGCTTTAACCCACTGAGCCACCCAGGCACCCCCAGTATTCCCATTTCTAATTGAGTAAATCTTGCATTAATAAAAGGAGGAAGTGCGATCTGAAAGGAAATTTTATAAGAAAAGAATTACAGGTGTATGTGAGTACGAAAAATGTAAATAATCTCTTTATTCCAGTTTTAGCCTGTATTTTATACCAAAGGATTGACCTAGTGTTCAGTAGCTTATCTCAGTCATAAAAAAAAAGTAAAGCGTATAGTGCTGGGAACTTAGTTGTTTTGCAGCAATATTCATTAACATAATAAAAAGCATATACATATTCCAAAAATCTTTTTTAAAACAAATTACTCAAATGGATAATCTCTTTAAAATTGAACTTTTAAATACATTTATTTTGTATTGTTAATTTAAAATGTTGTGGATGATAATTTTAACCATACGCGTAAGTAGTGACAGTAGTAAAATGAACCCTCATGTATACATCATCTAGCTCATGGCCAATCTAGTTTAATCTCTAAATCCTCCCACCCACTCAATTATTTTGAAGATTATTTTGAGATACAGTTTCTTTTTTAAGACTTTTATTTATTTATTTATTTATCAGAGAGCAAGTGAACACAAGCTGGGGAGCAGCAGGCTTCCTGCTGAGCAAGGAGCCTGATATGGGACTCGATCTTAGGACCCTGGGATCATGACCTGGGCTGAAGGCAGACGCTTAACCAACTGAGCCTCCCAGGCATCCTTGAAATACAGTTTCTACATAGGCTAGACTTTCTGCATGATAGGTAATACTAATGGGGAAAACGAATGTAATCAGTTAAGCTTCGTCTGCTTGTTATAATCATAAATTATAGAAGTGAGGAGCACCTGGGTGGCTCAGACTTTTTAAACGTCTGACTCTTGATTTCAGCTCAGGTCATGATCTCAGGGTTGTGACATCAAGCCCAGTGTTGGGCTCCTTGCTGGGCCCGGAGCCTGCTTAAGAGTCTCTCTCTCCCTCCCTCTCCCTCTATCCGTTCCCCCATCTCCCTCCCTCTCTCCTTCTCTCTCCTCCCCATCTAAAAAAAAAAAAAAACAACAGAATTAGAGACTTGTATTGTTATTAATATTACAACAAATTTTATACGTATTTTTTGAAACTAACGTTTTAGTGACTTGCAAATGTATGTATAGTAGCCTTTATTTCTCATCTGATTCTCTGAATGTTTACTAGAGAAACTTTTGAGTTTACTGTCTCATATTCAACATGACTAAACCCAGTCATTTTTGAAATTAATCATGATAAATGCAACCCTTTCTAGCATCTATTTCTAGCAGTTTTATTCTCATTTATTCAGGTGGAGGCTTTAAGAGTGGTAGAAGTATACTGTACTTTGAGTTTATAGTAGCATTTTGACTTGGATTGGTAATTTAGAATGCTAAAAGGAACTGTTGAGTTGCTCTTTGGTGCCTCACATAGCAGTTATGGTTTTCAGAACCATACAGATGGATAGATAGATTCCAGATTTTCTCAAACCTTTGATTATTTATTTGATGGCTAAGGTGGATACAGATTTTAAAATATTTTTTAGAGATTTATTTATTTGAAAAGAAATAGAGCATGAGTGGAGGGGAGCAGTAGGCAGAGGGAGAGGCAGGCTCTTTGGTGAGCAAGGAGCCCAACTTGGGGCTCTATCCCAGGACCTTGGGATCATGACCTGAGATGAAGGCAGACGCTTAACCACAGAGCCACCCAGGTGCCCCAGCAGATTTCCATACAATGTAATTTTATAGAATTTAAAGGTAGTATGATCTTAGTTACCATCTAGCTGAATTCTTCTCATTTTTTAAATGACTAATCTAGGGTAATACATTTTAAATAGTAAGTCGCAGTATGTTTAAGGCTTAGGGTCAGTTCTTACTGAAAGAGAATAATGTGAATTAGAATAGGAAATACAGTGTGTCTTGTAGAATACTAGTTCATCAAACATTTATGCCTATGTGTGCATGCATGTGCATGTGTATACTGCATCGTGATATGAAATGTATTATGTAAGTCATAGTCCAAGAAGTTTGAAAGCCATTGCCTTTGCCTACTAATACATTTTTTTTTTTTTAGTTTTAAGTGTTTCTTCAATACATACAAATTTCCATATTATTTCTCTAGTCCTTTTGAAGTGAATAATAGTCTATTAAAACAACTATAATGAAGTCCCTGACTTAATGAATTCCATGGTGTAGTTAGATGAAAGGTACGTGGGACACCTGGGTAGTTCACTTGGTTAAACGTCTGCCTTTGGTCCTGGGATTGAGCCCTGGCTCAGCTGGCTCCCTGCTCAGCGGGGAGTCTGCTTCTCCCTCTCCTGCCTGCTGCTCCCCCTGCTTGTGCTCTCTTTTTCTCTGTCAAATAAATAAATAAAATCTTTTTTTAAAAAAAGATACATGTATACAAATAATTATGATATTGTGAAGGCATTACTAAAATCATGAGCAAAATATTGTGAACATGTGGGTTGGAACAGTGATGCACCTGGAGAAATTGGAGAAGGTTACATAAGGAATATGATAATTTCGAGTAATGTTAGAGCGGAAAGTTTTATCTTTTGCTTCAGAGAGGAATCATTCTCCAGAGTGAAAAGTGGGGGGAATACTACCAATACTGAGCTCTAAAGTCACTCCCTTCATAAAGCCTTGCCCATGATTCCATTTCCCTCATCTCTAGTTCTTTAATCAGTCCATCTTTGTATCTTTAATTCTCAAAAGTTTTACTTTTTCCCCATGGTATTTTGTCTTTACTAGAAATTCTTACTTGTTTGTTGAAGAGATGAGCCAATGAATTCACATTATCCATGTACAGAACTTATTCTTTCGAAAATGTTTATTGCATAAACATTATTATAGTATATTAGAGAACCAGTTAAGGTGTTCAATATGCCAGAAACCTCAAAACACAGGGGCTCAAATAGTACTTCTTTTTCACTCTCAGATAAGTGAGCTCTGCTTCTTGAGGTTATTAAAGTACTGTGGCTTGTGGGACAGCTTTGCTATCCCTAATCTTAATACATGGCTTCTCTTGCTCTATGAGCTGCCATTTTCAGCCAGCAGGAAGAAAGTGGGAGGGAGGGGTTGGATTTAAGGCAAGTCACTTTATTAAGGCTGTGATGTAAAAATCCCATATCACTTCTAGCCATATCCCTTTGGTTGGATGGAACCTGTTTACATGGCCACATCTAGCTGAAAGCTGGGCATAAACCAGTGAAAACTGGAGGACAGTTATGTACTACTAAAGAGTAGACAAAATGAATACTGGGTGAGTGGGGGAGAGCCAGTAGACAACATAAACATATGGCACAAATAGAAATGTTATTTTAAAATAAATCACTCCTATCATACTAAGAAATCAGTGGCTTTCATTTTTCTGAATTTTCTTTCATTATATGTATTCATAATTTATACACTTTTATTATCATAGTATTGGTATTTGGTTTTGTCACTTTTCTCTGAGCCTCAGTTGTTTATTATGTGAAAGTGAAAGGATTAAATTAGAACCCAGGATCTGGCACACAGCACCAATTAGTAATTATCATGTCTTCCCTTTTTTTATTAAGCAATTTGCATTGAAAATTTTCACAGTATTTTTACATAATGTAATAGATACATACATGCATACTTTATACATACGTTGAAAATTTTTACAATATTATCTGTAGGTTTAACTCATAGGCATTTTATATATCTATATTGAGAGTTATGACATTCCGAAGAACAACTAAAGTAGTCCTGATCTACTGATAAAGTAGATCCTGATCAAGATTCTGATCTTGAACTCAGGAAAAAGACCTTTTTTTTTTCTCCTAAAAGTTGTCAGTATTGAATTCCTACAGTATGTCACACTGTATGCTTTACATCTCTTTTAATCTTCACAGTAATCCTTAAGTATGTTTATTGTTCCCATGTGACAGAAATTTGAGGCTTGCCTAATAGGTGTACATATATAAATGTAATTACAATGAGAAGAAGGCACTAGAAAGCTAGGAAAAAATAAATTAGGGTTGATTGAACTTCAGAGCACTCATCAGGTTAGCTCTGAATTTTCTGGGTAAGCGTCTTTCAAAAACTCTTTCAGAATTCCCCCAAAGAAGTCCTTTTGAATGGTTTTGACTCTTAAACAGTAATCAGGGGAGGGAACAAGGGATGAAGTGACAATTTAGTGAAATATGTTTGTTCCTTAAAATAGTAAATACATTTCTTTGTCTATGTATTACTGTGTCAGTCATACATCTATTAATATTTTTGTGGAATAACAGTTTACCTTTTATCAGTGTATCCTATAGCTTTCCTCCCCTACCTCCTCAGAGTCTACTCCATCTAAATATTATTGCCAGCTTAAAAAATTTTGAAAACGGGGCGCCTGAGTGGCTCAGTCGTTAAGCATCTGCCTTTGGCTCAGGTCATGATCCCAGGGTCCTGCATCCCCGCATCGGGGCTCCCTGCTCAGCAGGAAGCCTGCTTCTCCCGCTTCCATTCCCTCTGCTTGTGTTCCTTCTCTCGCTGTGTTTCTTTCCGTCAAACAAATAAAAAATCTTTAAAAAAAAAAATTTTGAAAACGATAAAGTGGGGAAATAACATATACCAGAAAGAAAATCTTGAAGTCCTAGGGAAGAAAGAAGAAAATAAAAGAATACATTATTTAATAGAATTAAAATGAGAAGTCATTGATGTAAGCCTCTGATACAGGCAGTCTGACTTATATATAATGTTTGAATACACAGTCTTTTTTTTTTCCTTTACTGCTATTGTTTTGAGAGGTTCTTTTTATTGCTCTTTGGTACTTCTACGAAGCCCATTCCAATAACTCTTTTCCTTTTTTTTTTTTCCCCTATTCCAATAACACTTTCTTGGCTTTTTCAGTCTATTCCTGTTCCTTTATCAGGGCCAGTTTCTTCTTTTGCTTATCTGATGGTAAGGAAAGCAGCTGGTCATTGTTACCATTTTAGATTTATCATTTAGAAGATCATTCACATTTTATTCTTTCTTCCCTTTATGTGCTGTTGCAGACATAGTTTCCAATTTCTGTGATTAAAAAAAGCAGAAAAATACTTGAACATTTTTTTTTCTCATAATATAGAAGAATCTTTGTTTACTCACTTGAGAATATGTTCTTCTCATCTACCCATTATAGGTCCTGGTGTTTTCTTTAGTCTAAAGGATTGATTTGAGTGGAGAGTTGAGTGCAGAACAAGGAGGTGTTGCTATTCTGTCGTACTCGAGCCTGAGCTAACTAACATGGATTCTCCTAAAGTAAAGTACTTCCTACCCACAAACACGTGAAAATCCTAAATAAAATTGGCAAAATGGGTGAAAAGTAGGTGCACTGCTGAACTTCAGAGAAAACCTTCATGTGCCGGGAACAAAAGGGACCTCGAAGTCAGCAGTAAGGAGCAGTAAGCCCTGAGCAAACATGGCAGTACAGGGGATATTTGGAGAGGTACAGGGTCTCTGAATAGGAGGCTGAGGTTGGAGTTGAAATTAAGTATTTGACTAGGGAATTAAGTCTCTTTAAAGTTGAGACCTTGGAAGGCTTGCCTCCTCTGGAAAGAATCTAGAAAAACTTCCTATGTGTGCCTTCAAGGACGCCTTTTCTTGTTGTTGTAAAGATAAATTAGAATACAGTTACGAAGATGTTTTGAAATCTTTGAAGAGCTACTAAATTTGTCTAGCGTAAAATGAGAGAAAGGGCCATAAGGGCCAAGCAGATAATATAAATAAATGAAGCTGTCTGGGTATAAGATAACTTATTTGGGGGAGGTGACTAGTGAAGATCATTTAGAGATTTGGTGATTATATGCATCATTGTAAGGAACCAATGCTACTGGGATACAGACAGGTGTGACCATGTGGGGAATGGACCTAGTTTTAGTGTTCTACATATTCTGATTCTTCAAAATTATTTTCCCCATAACAATTTTAAATTAGGTAACTTAGAGAAAGAAGAAAACCCAAAGAAGAGTAGAAGCAGAGAAACCAGGAGGAAAGAACAAGACAATATAAAAGATTTAGGCTTATGGTATTTTTGAATAAAAAGCAGAGAGGCAGTAGTATTAACTTTATTAATTATTAATTCACATGTTTTTAGAGTCTGTCAAATAGAGTTCTAGAGAGTACAGATAGATTTAAGTAGTAACACTCCTATGATACAACTGGCTTATGCTAGGCATTGTACTAAGTGCCTGACATCCTGCCGAGGTATCTTATGTAATCAGTAGAGATCTAGAAAAACTTGATTGGAGAAATGAAGGATGAATAGAGGAGGGGTACTAGTGAAGAGTACCGAAGACTTGCAAAAATAGTACCAAGAAATTCTTTGTGTATCTTTTGCCCAGATTCACTACTTTTTAACTTTTTGCCTTTATATATACATATTTGCGTTCATGATACATATGTAATACTTGTTTATTTTTCCTGAATTTTTAAAGAGCATACTGCAAAAATCATCCCCCTTTAGGCAATCATACTTCAGTCTGTATTTTCTAAAAACAAAGGTACTCCTTTACAGAAACTATGTATAGTTACTAAATTCAGAAAAGTTTACATTGATATAATACTTTAATCTTTAGTCATTATTCCATTATGGTCAATCATCCTTATCATTTTTCAGAACAAGCCCAGTCTAAGATCATATATTGCATTTGGCTATCATGTCTCTTTAATCTCCTTTAATCTGTAATATTCCTCTTTGTTTTTCATGACATTTGCATTTTGAAGATGTTAGGCTAGTTATTTTATAGAATGTATTTCACAAATTTGTGCTTGTCTTATGTTCACTTATGATTAGATCTAAGTTATGCAATGCCTACCATTTGCATCCCTGGCTGGAGTACTGTGTAAGTGGTGATAACGTCTCTCAAAAGTATATCTGGAGGCTCATGTTGTCTGCCTGTCCCTATTGATGATGTTAGTTTTGGTCTTCAGAACAAGGTGGTACCTGGTTTTTCAACTAGTTTCAAATTTATGTTACACTAGAAAGCAATTTCTAGGAAGTTACCTTGAGACTACAAATATCTACTCATCAAACTCTCCTTAGATTTAGTGTGTCTTGATGATTCTTGCTGAAAGCAGTATTTTCTATAATGATTGCAAAATGGTAATTTTCTAACACTGCTCTCCTGGTCACATTAATCAGTTGGCATTTAGAGCCCTATCAGAGCCCTCCCCTGTCTTTCTGCCTGTCTATCTACCTACCTACTTGTCATCAGCATGGACTTATGGATTCCTGTTTTATTTACTGGGGAATAACTTTTTTAAGGTCTGTTTTGATACCCAGATCAGATTTGGCCAATGAAAGCTTCTTCAGTGTGGTTCCTATGTCCTGTTTTTTTTTTTTTTTTCTATTCCTGTGACATGCCCCCATTTTTTCTTTTCCTTCCTTTCCAAGTATTTTGCTTTTTGACATAGCAAGATAGTTTAGGTTCCTTTTATTTTCCTGTCCCTAGAATCTGCTATTTCTTTTCTTTTAAGATTTTATTTATTTGAGAGAGAGTGAGAGAGCACAAGCATTGAGGAGGAGCAGAGGGAGAAGGAGAAGCATGCTCCCAACTAAGCAGGGAGCCTGATATAGAGCTCCATCCTAGGACTCTGGATTCATTCCCTGAGCCAAAGGCAGACACCTAACTGACTGAGCCACCCAGGTGCCACTAGAATCTGCCATTTCTGAAAGGAATGTCAGTTCATATAAGTGTGGAATAGTACTTAGCTCTCAGAATCTGGGTGCTACGTGATTACAAATTTAACCCTTCAAAGCGGATTTTTTTATTGGTTGATAAATAGCAAATCAAAAGATACATTGTCATAAACACAAAAAGATATATGCAAAGGGCTATCTTTTTGTATCCCTGTGATATCACAGGAATGGAAGCAAAGCATGTTCATCATTGAGGTACAATTTGAAACTGTGATGATTCTACAAAATGGAATATGTACAGTTGTATAAAGGAATTGGGAACATATCTACTGCTGTAGAATGATCTATAGAATACAATATATATATAATGTATCATTTTTAATAGTGTAAATATGTTAATGACTATGAAAGAGGAGATATAAACATACATTCTTTTTTTTTTAAGACTTTATTTATTTGACAGAGAGAGAGAGATCACAAGTAGGCAGAGAGGCAGGCAGAGAGAGATGGGGAAGCAGGCTCCCCGCTGAGTAGGGAGCCTGATGCAGGGCTTGATCCCAGGACCCTGAGATTATGACCTGAGCCGAAGGCAGAGGCTTTTACCCGCTGAGCCACCCAGGCGCCCCATAAACATACATTCTTATAACTTATATTGGAAAAAGGGAAAATAAATTTAAAATTTTAAAAAAGAACTGTAGGGGAGAGAGGACATAGTGTAGAGGAGACAAGGATGGATAGTGGATTTTAACTAACTTCTGTACACTCAAGTTGGATTCAAGTAAGTAATAAAGCAGGATTAAATCAAGATTAATAAAAAGCCATTTCTAAAATGAAAAAAAAAAAAGCAAATGACCATGAGTAAACCAGATTGGTGGCTATATAGAAATAAATTATTTCTGGTGACTTTAAAGCAATAATTTGATTCTAGAAGTGTGTATTCCTGAAGGACAAAAAGAACTGTAAAGAAATCTTGATATTTAATAATCATTTTGTTAATAATACAGGTATTGTTTTGGAACTATTATATATAATCTAAGGTAGGCAGTAATTTTGTTAAAGACATTTGGAACCAAAAAACTCAACCCAAGGGATATAACTATAAAACCAAAGAAATAAAAAACCTCCAAATTAAAATTGGGAATGTGAGTATAAATTCTTAATGCATTTTATCTAAAATTATTATAGGTCATTCCATTAAAAACAAAAAAAAAAATTTTTTTTTTAAAGATTTTGTTTATTTGTCAGAAAGAGAGCACACAGCAGGGGGAGCAGCAGGCAGAGGGAGAAGCAGGCTCCCTGCAGAGTGAAGAGCCCTATGGGAATCTGCATCCCACAACCCTGGGATCATGACCTGAGCTGAGGGCAGACACTTACCCGACTGAGCCACCCAGGCGCCCCTAAAAACAAAATTAAAAACAGTGACCAATCCTATAGTTATAGGCTCACTTAGTACTCAGATTGAAATTTTAAGTTCTAAACAGAAGCAGGGCTTTTTGATGAAATGCCCAAGGTATATTCTGAAACAAGAAATATGCAAGATAAGCCTGGTTCTTCTTGTCAGACCAGAAAGTGAGGAAACTATCAAAGACTACTTGAGTTTTCTTCAAAAGGACTTTGGAACTAATAAAGGGTTTCCTGTTGGCTAAAGATGGGACAATTTGGACATCAACAATGATACAGTGGATTAAAATTCATCAAATAATTCAAATCCATGAGTTCATGAGACATAAAAATTATTGCTTGACTTTGAAAGGATGCTAGCAATTTAACTTTCAAAACTGACAAATTAGGAAGAGAAATGAAAATGGCTTTCATGTATGAACTGTACTTTAAGGTTAACAAAGTTTCTCATTATAGAAGTATTCTACCTATTAATGAGAAAATTATATAATAGGTAAATAAAAATATATCACCATTTTACTGCCTTTAAATAAATAGATGATAAAGCAATCATGGTTATTCGCTGCTAAAAACATCAGATACAGAGCTTATAGGGAACTGTATAATGAATAGATAGCTGAAAGTGCCACAGCTGAAACCTAATCTCACTTCAAAAAGGACAACCAAATTTACGTTTCTTCTGATAGAAGTCCACAACAACTCAAAAATTATTCTAGCTAAGAAAAGCTGAATTTGAATCTGAGTCTCTTGATCTAAGAGTTTTCAAGAATTATAAGGGCCAGAAAAACATGTTAATACCACAGGGTTACAGTTAGCAAAATCTGTAAAAGCTGGAAAAACTACCTAATTTCTTCCACAAAATAAATTGCAGAAGAAAACAAAGAGGAAGAGGGAACTGTCAAATTAATGAAGGAAACTAGAGTCAGAGAAAAGCAAATACCTTATGATTTCACTCATATGTGGAATTTAAGAAAATAAATAAGCAAAGGAAAAAAGGCAAACCAAGAAACAGATTTTTTAACCAGAGAACAAACTGATGGTTACCAGAAGTGGGGTGGGTAGAGGGATTGGTTAACTAGATGATGGGGATTAGGAGTGCACTTGTGATGAGTATCTGGGTGTTATATATAGTACCTGTACTATATTGTACACCTGAAACTAAAATTATACTGTGTGTTAAGTAACTGGAATTTAAATAAAAACTTAAAGAAAATGAGACTTAAAAAAATAAGATTCAAGTACAGTATGTGAACCTTATTTGGATTCCTGTTCAGTCAGTAGAAGAAACAAAATCATGTGACTAAAGAGATAAACTGAACTAGAAATTTAATATTATTTAATGTTTAATTTCATATTAAAATTCAGAAGTAAGTGGTATTTTAAAGATATGGTACTGGTGTGGATATTTAAAAACAGTGTTGGTTAGCTTTTTTATTTGTAGTACCTAAGTGTTTATGGATAAAATTTTAAAATGCCTGAGATTAAAAAAAAAAATGCCTGAGATTGTGTGTGTTTGGGAAGCTGGATTATTTGAAACAAGGTTGGTATGTTGATAATTGTGAAGCTGGTTTTTAGGTATATAGTAGTTCATTATATTGCTCTATTGTTTGTAGACAATAGAGCCTGCAAAGGACTTTAATCTGAATTGCTATTTTATTATTTAAATGTTGTATTTCTACTTAATTTACCCTCAGAAAACAATTTAATTTTATCAGAGTGCCCATGAATTTATAGTGGGTTTTGGTTTGTAAATTGAGAAAGGTGAGGAATACAGTGTTTCTTTTAATCTCCCACTTAATTGTTAATGTGGTAGTGGGAATTAAGATAATGAATAAGGGTAACTCTTAAGTAAACTCTTATGTGACTTATGTTGTATAGATTATTGATATTGGTTGTTACCTAAATAAATAAAACATTGGTTGGAGCTCAATAATATTTCTTGTAGACCGATTGTATTTGTGAGTCATACAAGCCTTTGAGCTTGTATGACTCAAATATATTATTATTTTATATTATAAAATTATTTTTTTTATTTTATTATATTATTATTTTTGATCTGTTTGTTTATATGAACATCCATCCACCCATCAAAGATATTGAGCTCTTCATTTGGTGTTCAACATTCAAAGGACAAGTAAAAATCCCAACACTCTAGAAACATATAGTAGAATATGAAAGGTAGGATACCAAAAACACCAAAGAAAACAGTACTACAGCGTTCATTACATAGTGTACTCAAAGCCAAGATTGTGGTATGTCTATAATGTTTTGGAAGTACTGAGGAAGGATACCTAATTTAAGATTGGATTGAGAATAATGGAGTCAGGAAAAATGTTGGAGAAATGCCTCTGAGATTACTCTCAAGTAGGAATTCTATAGGGAGGGGAAAAAAGAGAAGTACTTGAGCAAAAGCAGGAAGTGGGAAGAGAAACTGACTCTCAGAATTACAAGTAGTTTGCCATTGCTAGAACTAAGAATTTAAGTGGGAAACTGGCTGGAAATAGGTTGGCAAAAACAAATTCCTGAAAGCCCTCATAGGTGTTTGTGCTTGGTTATAGAAACACTGAAGACTTATAAAAGAAAGTTAGGCCAGGCCCAGATTTTTATTCTGGAAAGAGCATTTACAGCAGTGGGCCAAAACAATTATTTTAATAGGGAGAGGTTTTTCAAAAATTTTAGCTAAAAATTTTGTGTCTAAAATTTTTTTTTCCTGAAGTTGTATCTATTTTTCTTAAAATTTTTAGAATTTTCTTTTTAAAAAAGTTATGTAAAACATTTACATGTTTTGAATCTGAGGACTCCATTTCAAACCTTGTTCCCACTACTCTTCCTTTGTCCCTCCCTCTGTAGATAACCATTTTTAACTTTAATTGTTGGCGTATACTGCCACTATTGCTATTTTAAAAATATAGGCAAGTATGTATATTTTTCTCTTATACAAAGGAAGCATACTATAAACATTGTTTTGTATCTTGTTTTCTTATTTTGTTTTTTACTTAACTATATTCTGGAGATTGTTCTGTGCAGTATGTAAAATATTTCTTAATCTTTGTATGTTTTTAATTCTACTAAGAACAACTAGATAAAATAAGTACTTTATATTTCTAATACATAAGGTAAAATACATTCTATAATAGGTTTGTGCCGTTAGAGTAACCTGGATTCAGGCTGTTTGCTTTTATCTCCAGCCAGAACGACTACAGCCTAAAGAATATAAAGGGAAAGAGCCCTCCTTTCATTTAGAATTTTGATTTATTAACAGGGAATTTTGACTAGCCATTCATCTGGAATGACTAATCAAGACATAATCAAGAATATAGGCCTATGATAGCCCCCTAAATTCAGTCATTCCTATCTACCTATTTTTCGAGTATCTATTGAGCACCCTTCCCTATGTTAAGTTCTGGGTTAGGTACTCTGGAGAAAATAAATGGTATCCTCAAGAAGCTTACAAGCAGTTCTCCTTTTCTGTCAATCGCACTTTTTTCTCAGTGTTTCCTAATTACTCTGTTAGACTTGGTTGTATATGCAGTGCTCCCCACACACCTAGGTCACTTATCTTAAAATAGCACAGAACGACATTTATTGGTTTGACATGACTGTCTCTCCATACGAGGTTAGAGGTTTTTTAATGGTTAGAATTTTGTGTGCTCTCGGTCTTGCCCAGTGCCTAATACATGATACTGTCTGTAAAGTTTACTGAGTAAATGAAAGTGGGTTAAAGGAGAAATAAAATTGTATGTCAGGAAAAATATCTTAATATTCTGGCTCAAATTTCTCTGAAGGGACCCAAGTAAATATGGTAAGTGGGGTTGTTGGTTTATCACAAGGCACTGTTACGTTTTTGGATCCCTGAACTATGTGACCAATGGTTAAAAATTTTGGCAAAAGTGATTTTGCAGTGCCTGGGTGGCTTACTTGGTTAAGCTTTTGACTCTTGACTCTTGATTTTGGCTCAGGTCGTGATCTCAGGGGCAAGAGATTGCCCTCCCTCTGCCCCCCCCTTGGGCTCTGCATTCACTGGGGAGCCTGCTTAAAGACTTTTTCCCTTTTCTCCTCCTCCTCTCACTTGCATGCATGCTCTCTCTCTCTCTATCTCTCTCTCTCTCTCTAAAAAATAAATAAATCTTTAAAAAAAGTGATCTTGATATCATAGACTTTAAAAGGGCAAATTTTTCTGTTTCTGTGAAAATTTTATTCGATTCTCAGACTTTAAAAATATGCCAATGTGTGCATTTTAAGCATTTTAATTTATATCTAACTTTTGGAATCAGAAGTCTTCTTTCAAACCTTTATGTCTGTGTTTCCATGTGAAAACTAAACTTGCTCTAGAAAAGGAGAAATTTTGTAAAGGAATTACTTTTAATATTGCAGTCATTTCTTCAGAGTAATACCTCCATCTGGTGGTATTTCTGAAAATGACAGCAGAGGACATGAAGCTTGAGTTGAGCTGTGTATAAACGACATTACCTGTTGTGTGTCATAAAGCTAGGTGAAATTACATTAAAAGCTGAATCAAACGTGTGTAAAGAATTTAATGCCCTAGTTTTCAATAGTTCAGATGTAAACATGTGAACAAATGGCCTTGGGAATAATAGTAATTTACACAGTCACCTGTTTAGGCCTGACCATTTCTAGACTACTTTGGACTGAAAATTAGTAATGGGAAAAGAGTGAACTGTTTTTTGCTTTCATGAACTGTTCACTTTCAGTGAACTGTTAATTGCTTTCACATTTGATATACAGAGGTTAGGAAAGATTGTGAGAATTTTCTGTTATTTCAGGTTTATTGCTGTGGAACCATGACAGATTCAGTGATACTCTCAGAGAAGCAATTACTGATTTTTTTCTTTTGGTAAAGTGTATTTTATCATAGCTTAATTTTACTTTTTAATTAATTTTTTTTAAAAAGATTTTATTTATTAGAGAAGAGCGTGAGCAGGACTCGGGGCGGGGGAGGAGCAAAGGGAGAGGGAGAAGCAGGCCTCCCCACGAGCAGGGAGTCCAGTGTGGGCCTTGATCCCCAAGACCTTGGGATCATGACCCGAGCTAGAGGCAGATGCTTAACCGACTGAGCCACCCAGACACCCTTTTTCATAGCTTAATTTAATAATTAAGAATGATAGAACACAGATATTATTTTAAAACAAATAGAAACTACAGTTTGTTTGTCTTTACTATGACTATGAGAATTTTCAGTATATTAATCCTTTTCTTCACACAATTTCTACATTCAAGTTCCTATGGTTAAATAGCCTTTTAAGGATAGGGTCTATGACTTCAGTTTCTTGTTTTTCCAAGTTTCTAGCTCAGGATTTTGTGTTTGATAGATTTTGCTTATTATCTTGGAGGAAAATTGTGATCTGATTGCTTATGTTTTTGCCAAAACTGTACTAAGTCTACCAAGTAAGTCAATTATTATTCTAGATTAATATTCTTTTTTTATCTGTTTGGCTATGGAATGTTGAAATGCAAAATAAACTAGATTTGAAGTTTTCTGCTGACTTTCAAGGAAAATTAAATTCCTAATAAATTTTGTTTGAAATCTGTTTTCAAATTGTAGCCAGTCGGATGATGATTCTGGGTCAGCTTCGGGCTCGGGATCTGGTTCAAGTTCTGGAAGCAGTAGTGATGGAAGCAGTAGCCAGTCAGGTAGCAGTGACTCTGAATCTGCATCTGAATCGGGCAGTCAGTCAGAGTCTGAATCAGACACTTCCCGAGAAAACAAAGTCCAAGCAAAACCACCGAGAGTTGATGGAGCTGAGGTAATAAATAAAGTATACTGAAAGATGGATTTCTTGTACTACTTTGGGAGAATTTATAACATTGGTTTATGGCATTCTTGGTCTAGCTTTTAGAAAACATTAATTTTAAACATTAAAGTTTACTTTCTCAAACGTAGTTAAGTATCTGTGGACTTGATTGGCGTGGAGAGAAGCAGTCAAACAAGTACAAAATAAGCACTTTCTAAGGCAGAAACTGAGTTTCATAAATGTTCATTGTCTCATGGATAAAAATTAAAGGCTTTGTGAGATCTTTCTGTTAATCTTAGAGTATCTGATCTGTATTTTCAAGATCTTCAAAGGAGATACTTTATCTGTCTAATAAATAAACAAAAATAAAAGTCAGTTGAACTGAAACTATATACTTAGTGACATAGTTGATTTGCATTCTGACTCAAGCTCTTCATCTTCACCTCACAGTAATTAAAAAACCAGGCAGCCACTTTTCCAGTAGCACAGGTGTGACAGATTGTCACTTTGTTTTTTGAAAATAATATTGAACACTAAAGAATATATTGATTAACATTGTTTGCTTATGAAACTCAGCACACCATAGATTTTTATATGCAACTAAACCTCAGAATTTAATTTTAATTGTCATAATATTGTATTACACATAATGGGAGTACAGAAAAGAGTCTTAACTGATTATTTAGAGGCAGTGATAATGTTGGTACTGCTGTTCAGTAAATTAACCTTTTTTCGGTTGTTTCAAAATTTCATCCTTCACTGGTTATATTTCTATTACAGTTTTGGAAATCTAGCCCCAGTATTCTGGCCGTTCAGAGATCTGCAATGCTTAAGAAGCAGCAGCAGCAGCAGCAGCAACAGCAGGCTTCATCTAATAGTGGATCAGAGGAGGTGAGTTTTCATCATGAAAGGTATTATTTTAGGGGTGCCTGGGTGGCTCAGTCATTAAGCGTCTGCCTTTGGCTCGGGACATGATCTCAGGGTCCTGGGATGAAGACCTGCATCGGGCTCTCTGCCCAGCGAGAAGCCTGCTTCTTCTCCCACTCCCTCTGCTTGTGTTCCCTCTCTCACTGTGTCTCTTTGTCAAATAAATAAATGGAAGCTGTTATTTTAAAAGTAGATATAATGTCCAATCATTTAACTAGGTGTAGGTATTTATGAAATTATTACAAATAGTAAGTGTTTTGAAAGGATGAAGAAATAACTATGTTTAAGTATATGTATCAAGAGCCTTGAAATACCAATATATTATTATCCAGTAATTCCACTTTTAGGAATTAATCCAAAACAAGCAACAGATGTGTGTACATTTACTTATCACAGCAAAGCTAGAAATAAACTAAATGTGAACACTGAAAATATACATAGACAAACGTGTCTATTCAATCATTTATAGAATATGAATAGTAAGTTGCAACATCTTTTCAAAAGAATAAGCTATAGATATAAACAGTATAATTCCTGTGCACACATTAAGTACACCAGCATGTGTGTTTGGGCAAAACATTCAGAAAGAATTCTATCAAAAACTGTCTAATGGATCAAAAGAATATTAAAAATATTAAAATATATTTAAATGCATTTTATTAAATATATGCTTGTAGCACATATTATATAATACATGTATTTATAAATATAAAATATATATTATTTGATATTAATTTATTAAATCCAAATTTGAATACACCAACAATTACAATTCCTTTTTGAGGCCATACGAGGCAACAGTAATGATTTCTAGAGATGGTAGATTTTAAGGTATTACACAAAATGCTGACATTGTGATATTCACCTAATTTCAGTGGCTGTGTTATAAATTTGTAATAAAGATGTTATTAATTACTTTATGTGCTAATGGTACAAATATAACAACATGGTTATAAATATATAGTTAGCATTATTAGCAAAGTGAGTATTAAATAGTATGACAAGCAAAAATTTCATACCATGGTCAGATTCTAATCATTAATAACGTTAGCTTTGTTTTTTCTTTCTAGGATTCCTCCAGCAGTGAAGATTCTGATGACTCATCAAATGAGGTCAAAAGGAAAAAGCATAAAGAGTATGTCATTTTGTTTAACCAATCATTGTCATATCAGGAAGACCTTATTGATGTTGTGTCTCTTATTTTTATGAAAAATTATCAAAAAATTATGTTACTTACGTAACATAAGTAGACTTATGTCCATGGCATCTTATTAGGTTAATTTAAACTATTAATCTTTAACATTTATCTTTCTCTGAGGACTTGAGGTTTTTGTACCATTTGTTTATCTTCTGTAACCCCTCTCTTTTGTATTTTTAAATTCCAGAGATCTACTTGGTCAAAATATCAGAAAATCTTAATAACTTGGGAAAACTATTTAGAAGTGCAGGGACCAGTGGAAATTTGGGTATTTCTGTTAATTTATGTTAATAGCTATTTTACTGTTCATCTGTACGTGAAATTTACTTTCTCTGTAGAACTCATTTAGAAACTCACTATAACTTTCTAAACATCTTGACCCAGAAAGTATTTAAGAGTACTTCAGATTCTCAGTTCAGTTATTTAGATGATCTGAGTTTTTTCTCTTTCATTTTTGTCAAAAATATTCCATTGTCTGAGGTCTTATTTTTCTACTTACGGATATTCTGGAATTTCACTTTGGCGTGTCTATCTCTGGATTTGTTATTTATTCCACTTTATTCACTCATTTTGTATATCTTCAATGTGAAGATTCCTATTTTCTGGACATTTTCTTATCCTATAAATCTCTCTGGTACTGCCATTATGTATCAGTCATATTGGATTATATCTTTTTTAAAAAAGATTTTATTTATTTATTTATTTGACAGAGGGAGAGAGAGAGAGGGAGAGATCACCAGTAGGCAGAGAGGCAGGCAGAGAGAGGGGGTGAGGCAGGCTCCCTGCTGAGCAGAGAGCCCGATGCAGGGCTCGATCCCCGGACCCCAAGATCATGACCCAAGCCGAAGGCAGAGGCTTTAGCCCACTGAAGGCACCCAGGCGCCCCTGGATTATATCTCTTATATATACTGGATCATCCATCTTTATTAATCTTACCATATCATGTTTTTTGTCCCTTTATTTCTGTGCTACATTCTGGCTAATTTCCTCAGATCTGTCTATGAAGTACATTTTCAGCTACTATGTCTCATCTGCTCTATAAACTCTTCCACTGAGTTAGTAATTTGTAAACTTAGCAGTGGTTCAGCCACTGCTAAGTTTAAAAATCTAGTGATTTGGGATGATGGGTAGGCTTGGTTAGATACAGAAATCACTATAATTTGTATTATAAAAAATAATAAATTGGAGACACTTTCATATATTCTACCTATTGCTACTTTTAATGTGTAAGCTCTAAAAAGATCTCAAGATAAAAAAGAAATTGCTTCTCTCTCATGTTTTTATCATAAACCAGATTTTAGTATATGTGCTTGTTTATGTAACTCTTAACAAAGTTATAATTGACACAAGAGATACAGAGGAATGGAGTAGAAGCAGTAGCTGATTTAAATTTTAAGAATTTAATATGTATCTTCCATTTGAAGTTTATATTATAGTAGAATATTAACATGCAGCCAGTAATTTTTCTCTACATGTGTATTAGAATTAAATAGACTGAGTAGACTAAAAATAGCAAGGTATTTGCTATTAAAGGTAAGCTAATCATTGACTGTTGTTTAAAATGGACTGATTTTTTTATTGTATATACATTTTTCTATACTGTATTTTAGGCTTAATGAACATGTACTACTTTAAAAATCAGTTTCAGAGTGTATATTTTTAAAAATCACAGTCTCCAGAAAATTCAAATGAAAGGGATTAGAATCTTTTTTTTTTTTTTTTTGAGAGGGCAAGTATAATTATATAAGATTTTCAAAAATAAACCTTGTGATTCTTTAAATAGCATACTATGTTTTCATCCACAGTGATAATCAGAATAACATTTCCTATTTGCCATTCATTGAGGTATAACTAAATGATTAACAAAACAATGCAGTTATAGAAGAAATCTGTGAAGAATATTTTCCAGCATTTTTTTTACTCTACTCACACGTTAATGTGTTGGTGTGGGTAAAAGCAACAGTTTTTTAATAGTAACTGACATGTAGTTCAGTTTGATTTTTTTTTTTGTACTTTTATCAGAGATAAAATTTGCTTTACAATGTAAGGATAAACAAACATAATTTATATATTCTATATACAGTGAAGATTGGCAAATGTCTGGGTCAGGATCTCCATCTCAATCTGGTTCAGATTCAGAATCTGAAGAAGAAAGAGATAAAAGCAGTTGTGATGAAACAGAATCTGATTACGAGCCAAAAAACAAAGTTAAAAGCAGAAAACCTCAAAATAGGTAAGTATAGCATGTTTTCAATTTGACGCTGAAAATTGTTGTTACAGAAGGTACTCTCTTTTGTGTACAGTGTCTCGCATCTTGTTTTATATGCTACTGTTTCTGTAAAACACTTCTATCCCCTGGTCTTCCCTATTTAGATCTAAGGCAAAAAATGGGAAGAAAATTCTTGGACAAAAAAAGAGACAGATTGATTCATCCGAGGAGGAAGATGATGAAGAAGATTATGATAATGATAAAAGAAGTTCTCGTCGCCAGGCAACTGTCAATGTTAGCTATAAAGAAGATGAAGAAATGAAAACAGATTCTGATGATCTACTGGAAGTCTGTGGAGAAGATGTTCCTCAACCTGAGGAAGAGGAATTTGAAACAATTGAACGTTTTATGGATTGTCGGATTGGGAGAAAAGGAGGTATTTTCTTAAAAAAAACATTTAGTGTTTGGTTGTTTCAGTAATATTTATTAATGTAAATAAAGTATTTCTTGACTTTTTTTCGAAAGTGAAGAGGGTGGCTTTTCATCTGTTATACTTGTTATTCCTCTTGTTACACTTTATTTTGTTATACTTATGTTAAAATGTTAAAAATGTAAAAAATGTTAAAAATATATACTTTGCTTAGCCTGGGTATTTTCTTCCCACAGAATAATCCACTTAACCTGACTTTATTTATTGCAGATAATTAGAAAAATTTTTATGAACTACATATTTGAGCTTTCTTGTTGTCATACCTAAATAATGGTTGTTATTTAGGTATTTTCAGTTTCACAAATAGTTTGGTTATTTTTAAATGTTTTTTTCTTTCATCTAATCTGTAGGTTATTTTCAGTTACCTTGACATGCATTATTTTCTCAGTTTTATCAAGATATGACATACAGTGTATAAATTTAAGATTGACAGCATGACTTGCATGTATTGCAAAATTATTACCACAATTAGTTTAGCTTATATTAATCCATCATTTCATATAGATAGAATAAGAGGAAGAAAAAAAGAAATTTTTTTTCTTTATGATAACTTTTAAAATCCACTCTGAGTAGATTTCAAATATACTGTACAGCAGTGTTAACTATGGTCATTATGTTGTACATTACATCCCCAATACTTATTTATCTTACAATTGGAAGTCCATATTATTACCCGCCACACACATCTCCTGGCTGCCTCAGGTAACTACAGATCTGATGGTCTCTTTTCCTATAAGGTTTTCATTTGTTGTAGATTCCATATGTAAGTGAGATCATATGGTATTTGTGTTTCTCTCACTTTACTTCATTTAGTGTAATATCCTCAAATTCATCCACATTGTTGGAAATGGCAGGATTTCCTTCTTTTTGTGGCTGAATAGTATTCCATTATGTATGTGTACCACATTTTCTTTATCTGTTGAGGGGATACTTAGGTTGTTTCTATGTCTTGGCTGTTGTAAATAATGCTGCATTGAACATGAGGGTACAGATAGCTCCAACATGATTTTGGAATTTTTAAAGATGATTTTTCATATTTTATTTCCAGTTATCAGGCAGCCAGTTACTGGTTATTATAAATTGCTGTATGATCTTAAGTGTGCCACTATCTTTTGACCTTGTTTTTTCTAATTTTAAAACTGAGGGGATTAAATCGGTCTTTCCATTCTAAAATTTGGAGTTTCTTTCATATATGTGTAATACAATTATCCTTACATTCTTTACACTGATTCATATTTAAAAGCGCATATATTTTTCTGTTCATATTCTTGAATTTTTGAGTTGAAGGAAACAATCTTATAACAGAATTATATGGAATGTATTGTGTTTTCTTTTTCAGCTACTGGTGCTACTACAACCATCTATGCAGTTGAAGCAGATGGTGACCCAAATGCAGGATTTGAAAAAAACAAGGAACCAGGCGAGATCCAGTATTTAATTAAATGGAAAGGATGGTCCCATATTCACAATACTTGGGAGACAGAAGAAACCCTTAAGCAGCAGAATGTTAGAGGAATGAAAAAATTGGATAATTATAAGAAAAAAGATCAGGAAACAAAAAGATGGTAAATACGTTTTATATTACACTTAATTTTGTAACAGTTTAAAGATGATTACTATGCTTTTTGTTAATAAAGAATACATAGTCAAGAGTTCAGTAACCCAAGGGACGCCTGGGAGGCTCAGTCGGTTAAGCGTTTGCCTTCAGCTCAGGACATGATCCCAGGGTCTTGGGATACAGCCCCGAATAAGACTCCCTGCTCAGCGGGGAGCCTGCTTCTCCCTCTCCCACTCCTCCTGCTTGTGCTCAGTCTGTCTGTCAAGTAATAAATAAAATCTTAAAAAAAAAAAAAAAGAATCCAATAACCTAAAATAACTATTTATAGACTTAAATTGTATTTGAAGGTAAAGCTTTTTGGAAATAGCCATATCTGAATTTCTCCTTAGTGATAGTCATGTAGAATGTGTCTCATATATTATAAATTATACATTTTTAAAATTAAAAATTAATGATGCTTCACTTTATTTCTATTTCAGTTTCTTCATTATTCAGCTGACTCACATGATAAGTGGCAAATGGGAGATTTTGTGCTACAGATAGTATTGGGGGAATGGTTATTTAGGGGAGATTTTGAAGTCTATTTGTGGATTAATAATCTTTCAGGTTGAAAAATGCTTCTCCAGAAGATGTGGAATATTATAATTGCCAGCAAGAACTTACAGATGATCTACACAAACAGTATCAAATAGTGGAACGAATAATTGGTTAGTAATAAATGATTCTCTCTAAACTTTTATCCTTCCATGCTTGGTCTGAAAAAAATTTAAATTTACTGCTTACACATCAAATACAGTAGGTTAGTCTTACTCTAATAGGGTAATGTAAACCAGATGACTGATTTTTGCTTATGTAGTTTTTTACCAAAGATTAGTCCATGGAGATAAGATTCAGTGTGAAAATAAATATCTGATTTATCTCACAGCTCATTCCAATCAGAAGTCAGCAGCTGGTTATCCTGATTATTACTGTAAATGGCAGGGCCTTCCATACTCAGAGTGCAGCTGGGAGGATGGAGCTCTAATTTCCAAAAAGTTTCAAGCATGCATAGATGAGTATTTTAGCAGGAATCAATCGAAAACCACTCCTTTTAAAGATTGCAAAGTGAGTATTGTTTGAACTTTTTAAGTAATTGAAAATAGTATTTATACATCATAAATATTATAAGCCCAAATAGAGAGTTGTATCCTGATTTCAGAGAAGCCAAGAGAGGGAACTGCTTGGTTGATAGGTCTTACAGGAAAGAGAGTTTTGGTTGATTGCTATGTGGTCTTAGATGTGGTGCTGTCTTTTAGCCTTGGTGAGTGAAACTGTAAGGAAGATGATAAGTTGGTGGCAGTGGTTCTGAGGAGTGTCTTGGGGAGACCAAATAGGGGAAATTCTCTGGAAAATAGATATATATGCTTGCTTTAAAAGGTAGTGAATATTTTCTTTGAAGGTAGGAAAGAAAAGAGGGATGTACCCATAAGAAAAGAAGTAGTACCCAGGACTACCTTGCCTAATATAAGATCTTTATACTTAGAGACATTATTAGCAATAGTTTTGAGCGTCTATATACTACTAGAATTTGTTTTCTTACTACAAGATTGAATTAAACTGATAATGGTAATTTAGAAATCAGAAAGTTAAGCCAGTTGTATGGTTTATTTCTGGATCAGGGCTGCACCAGCAGTTAAATGAATGAATTTAACATAGCTCTATCTTGTGAACTATGTAAGACTGAAGTATTTCATTAGGAACTTATTTATTTCTGTCATTTTTTTTGTCTAAAAAAGAGGGCAAAATATTTCACAGTACATTGTTACAGTAAGAGAAAACAGTCTTTGAATGAACCTTGAGATTTATTTTGAGTCATGGAATTTCTGAGTTTGAAATTTGAGATAAAATTTTAGAATTTATGATAAAAACTAAGATTTTGATCTTTTAAAATTCTCACATTTGATAGTTCTTCTTATTACATTTATTTCTACAAAAGGTATTAAAACAAAGGCCAAGATTTGTAGCCCTAAAGAAGCAGCCATCCTATATTGGAGGACATGAGAGTTTAGAATTAAGAGATTATCAACTGAATGGTTTAAATTGGCTTGCTCACTCTTGGTGCAAGTGAGTATGTTTTGAATTGTCTGTTCATTTTGAGGGCATAGGAATTTTACAAATACAGGATTTGGAAAAGATGGTTACACCAATATCAAGGATAAAAACTGCTTGGTATTTATATGCAGGCTTTTGAATTTCCTTAGTATATAAGTAGTACTTATTAATACTAAGAAGAAAATCCAGTGGAGTTTGAGTTTAACCTGTTTAATTGCAGCACTACTTCATATTACTGTTAATCTTTAAGCTTCCTTTGGACTAAAATGGTAAACTTTGTTTACTTCTCTCATACTATTACAGATGCCTTTACATTTATTATTTGTAGCTAATAAAAGTGGTATATTTATATGCCTTTCAGATTAACTTTAACTGTTTAAGTTTGTACATGGGTTATGTAAAATGGTTTCTTTATAAATTTGAATCTTGCATATGTAATTTTTGTTTTTAATTTTGTAGAGGAAATAGTTGCATCCTTGCTGATGAAATGGGCCTTGGAAAAACAATACAGACGATCTCATTTCTGAACTATTTGTTTCATGAACATCAATTATATGGACCTTTTCTGTTAGTAGTACCACTTTCTACTCTTACTTCCTGGCAAAGGGAAATTCAGACATGGGCTTCTCAAATGAATGCTGTGGTTTATTTAGGTGACATTAACAGCAGAAATATGGTAAGTTGTTTTCTCCAAATTTAGAAATCTAGACATACTTTCTTTATAGTCTTAGTTTCTAGTATAAAACTTGCCACAAAGTACTCAGTACAATTGGCTGTAATAAAAGACAATTTTCATCTGAATGGTACTTTATGTAATATATGGTTTTTTTTTCTAATTTCTTATAGAAAGTTTCAAATATACATGAAAGCAGACAGAAGAGTATAATAATTGTGTGTCCATTTCCAGCTTCACAGTTTTAATGCTTGGCCAGTTTTGTTTCATCTGTACCTCTACAGAGTACTTTCTTTCCAAATATTGTGAAGCAGACCTGGACATTATAGTTCATCCATAAATGCTATATTATAAAATGAAGATTATAATCACTTATGTTTTGTTAAATAAGAACTTCTTTCAGTGGAAAGTGTGTATTAAAAATGTGTCTGCTTTACTTTTATAGGTTTTGGTATGCTGTGCTGTTTATATTTTATTTATAAGTAAGATGAGTTTAGCTTGTTGGACTGTGTTAAAAATGATTGTATTACGTAAACAATTTTTTGTGTATTTTGGAGGGATTTTTTTTTAAGCTATTTAAATAATGGTATACTTTTCTTAACGTTTATCTTAAAATTATCTTTAAATTTCTTGATAGATAAGAACTCATGAATGGATGCATCCCCAGACCAAACGGTTAAAATTTAATATACTTTTAACAACTTATGAAATTTTGTTGAAGGATAAGGTGTGTATTACCTATGTTTTTCTGTTTGGAGTATATCATTTTTTGCTTTACCTTATATTGTGGATAGGGTGAGAAGATAATTCATGGGTCAACAGACTATATCCTCTGGGTTAAATCTGGCTTATTTTTCATGACTTTTGAACTAAGAATGGTTTTTACATTTTTAGATGGTATAAAAATGAAGAATATATGACAGAGACCATCACACATTTGTCTGCAAAAAGCTTAAATATTTACCATCTGGGTCCTTACAGGAAAAGTTTGCCAACTATTGACTTACATAAAGCTAGTTTGGCATGGTGTGTTGATGTGTAAGATCTTTAAAGAGGAGGAAAATATCTAAAAGAATTAAGCTACCCCTAGGTGCAGCACTCTGCTAAATGCTTTATAGATGTTGTTTATTTAGTTTTTTATAGTTCGTATCTCAAGTAATTCCCATCTATTTCATAAGATACTGCTTTTTCTACTTTATTGGAAAGAAAAATCCAGTCTCAAAGAGGTTAAATTAGCTTGTCTCCTAGTTTATACAACCATTACCTAGCAGATTGAGGCCTGTCTCTGTTTTAAGTCAGAGACCCACATTTATATATTAGAGATCCACAATTCATAAAAATACAGTAAATTATTTCTACACTTGGAATAAGACATGTCCAAATTTATATCATATTTTCTCTAATTTGACATTAATGGAGGCTTCTGCTGGCCTTAAAAAGACTAAAAATCTTTTTGTGAAAAATTTTAAATGATTGTATTTTAATGATATTGTTGTTTTTCTTTTTCTTTTTTTTTGAATGTGTAAGCTAGTAAAAACTTTCATTTGCCTTTCTCTGTTTTCCAATGGGTGAGTTAGTCATTGAAGGAACTTTGTTTTTCATGTTGAGTTACTTTTATTTGAGGATTTCAGTAAATCTTGAAATAATACATAATTTTTATTTGAAAAAAGAAGTTTGCTTTTAATTTTAATTTGCTTCAGTTCAATAATTTGATTTTAATTTTTCTCTTAAAATGCTAATTGTGTTCTCTTCATTTTAAGGCATTCCTTGGAGGTCTAAATTGGGCATTTATAGGTGTAGATGAAGCACATCGATTAAAGAATGATGACTCTCTTCTGTATAAAACTTTAATAGACTTTAAGTCTAATCATCGTCTCCTTATTACTGGAACTCCTCTACAAAACTCCCTCAAAGAGCTCTGGTCTTTGCTACATTTCATTATGCCAGAAAAGTAAGATAAATTGAGATATATAGTTTTAATAATAGTTTTTTTTATGTTAAGCTTAGCAGGAAAATAGTTAGTGTAGGTAATAAGTTTGTAAGAAGTTTTTTTGCCCTAGAGCATTAGACCACAGATTTTTAAAAAGAAAAATTGAAAAAGGAAATGGCATGCATCAGTTCATATTTCTAATATTTTTTTTAGTTTTGTAAATAAGCAAGTTTAAATCCTGTGTAATAAATTACAACAGTTCATTTTGCCCTTGTTCAAAATAAAATTCATTTGGCAAACTGAAACAGTATCCTTCTTAGTATTTAATAGTAGCAATAATAACAGTAATAATGTACTGGTAATCTCTTTTTCTAAATGAGGAAAAATAGACTAGGTAAGTGTCAGATAACTTGTTCAGGATGACAAACATTTTTTTTCAAATAGATTCAGAATTTTAGAATTCTTTGAGAAATATTGTAGTGAAAATCCTGTATTTGGAAATACTTTAATTGTATTTAATGTCTTTACCTCAAAGAGAATCATAATTTTTATAAAACAACTTATGTTTCACCTTTAGATACATGACAGATTTCTTGGGAAGGATAGTTCTTAGAAGTGACTAATATTAGCAAATCTCTTTTCTTGAAAGTCCGTATTTTGTTTATATATGACTACTCTCAAAAATCTCGTATGCAATATGACTTTTTTCGGTGGTTCTTCCATTTTCTTAAATTTTTAAGGTTTTCTTCCTGGGAAGATTTTGAAGAAGAACATGGAAAAGGCAGAGAATATGGTTATGCAAGCCTCCACAAGGAGCTTGAGCCGTTTCTGTTACGCAGAGTTAAAAAAGATGTGGAAAAATCTCTTCCTGCCAAGGTTGAGCAGATTTTAAGAATGGAAATGAGTGCTTTACAGAAACAGTATTACAAGTAAGCTGTAAACAGATCACATGTTCTGGACATTTCATTCCTTTTTTTTTAAGATTGTATTTATTAATTTATTAATTAACTTACTTGACACAGAGAGAGAGAGAGAGATCACAAGTAGGCAGAGAGGCAGGCAGAGAGAGAGGGGGAAGCAGGCTCTCCGCTTGGACATTTAATTCTAAATAACTCCCTGTAACCATGTCTCATCAAGGTGCCCCCCACCCTGCAGTAGGTTCTTAGAGCAGTAACAATTCTTGAATTTTGGAATAGGTTTATTCTGTAGGCTCTTGAAGCAAAGAGATTAAATGGCATGTTCAAGACCATAGGTAACCTAATACTAATTCATGATTAATTGTGTTTGTCTATTTTGTGCTCTGTTACCATATAGAGGGTTCTGTTAAGCGTTACAACTACTTAAGTGTTAGTGATACTAAGCCATTATTTTGTAGTATGATGATTACATAATTGACAAAGGTAGAGGCCAGAAAAAAAACTTAAAATTTTAGGCCCCCTGTTGAAGAATATTAATCATACTTAAGATAAATTTATATGTAAGATCTGTACAATTATTACTTCAAAGACTCAAAAGGTAATATTTGTCCTATTAGCTATTTAAACGTTTAATTGTGTAAAAGGCACTGCTACATGCATTTGGATTCTCAAACTTAATTCATGGTAAAATCTGTAAGTGCCATACATTAAAAGAAATAATTTTTTTTTAAAGATTTTATTTTATTTATTTGATAGAGATCACAAGTAGGCAGAGAAAGGAGGAAGCAGGCTCCCTGCTGAGCAGAGAACCTGATGCGGGGCTCGATCCCAGGACCCTGAGATCATGACCTGAGCCAAAGGCAGAGGCTTAACCCACAGAGCCACCCAGGCGCCCCAAGAAATAACATTTTTTGCTTGAATTTTAGGTTTGTGTTGTGGAAAGTTTCAAACATATACAACAATTTCAAGCATTACAAAAAAAAATCCCAAGCCTTGGGTTTGTTTTCAACTCATAGCCAGTCTTATTTTATCTCTAGCTATTCCCACTCCCCACCCCCCCAATATCATTTTGAGGCATATCAGAGATAAAATTGTTTCAAGTCTTTCCAAGACTAACCTTATAAAAAGGAAGAATATAGAAGACGGTAAAAGACAGTATATTATGGTGAGAGGAAATGCTATACAGTTACATAAATAGTTTGGAGTGATAAAAATAACCGCCCATAATTTTTCTACAAGTTGCATATATATTGTTGTAATTTAGAGAAGGCAGTGTGGGTAAACCAGGTATGCTCCTGAGGTTTCTTACAGGTCTATGTTTGGCTGCCTAATATAGTAAAATTTGTAGGAAGGTTAATATAGATGATAGTTGACCCATTTTTGCAGTAACTTTGGGAGAAAAAGGATTAATATGCTATACTCACTATTTTACATTAAGTCTTAACTATATTACACAGATAACAAGTTATGTGTTGTGTTCTCATTAATTTTATGAATGAAGTTCATTAATCTTGTGAATGAGGTTTGGTCCATTGTATATCCAGTTGTGAACTTCATAATGGTGCAATTTTGCTTTGGTGGTTGATTGTTTTTTCATGGTTTTAGAATTCATCCTGTTAAATATTCTGCTGAACTGCATTCTTGTGTTATGTTTTTTCTTTAAACAGATGGATATTAACTAGGAATTACAAAGCCCTAAGCAAAGGTTCCAAGGGCAGTACCTCAGGCTTTTTGAACATTATGATGGAGCTAAAGAAATGTTGTAACCATTGCTACCTCATTAAACCACCGGATAATAATGAATTCTATAATAAACAGGAGGCCTTACAAGTAAGGATTTTAAAGTTTTGTTACTTTGTGGTAAAACAAAATTCTAGAAATACTTATTGCAGTTATAACTGAAAATGGCACAAGGCTTTAATATACTGGTTAGAATTTCTCTTTGGTTATGGTATAATTAAATAATGGGGGGTTTTTTTTAGTCTTTATAAAAAAGCCTTTAAAATTATAATTTATCCAATTTATTATTTTGATTATTTTTCTAAAAATGGATTTGTATGGACTACCAAGATTTATCCAGCAGAAATCCCTTAGTATATTCTTAATTGACAGAAATTCACATCAGTGAATGTGCTAAATTTGTGATATGGCAAATGGTAGTCTTGAGAAAGACATCTTGACCTCCAGTTTTACCGTTTCTGTCACTTCTAGAAGACAAATGGGAAGTATGCAAAAGGCACAACTGCCATCCTGCTGTAGTAGTGCTTTAAAGTGCTAGGTTCAGTGACTGATATGTGTAAATGAAAATATGTTTTGTTACTATTTTAAAACCTTTAGTTGCTGCTTTCAGTATATTGTTTTCCAAAGATTTTTGGAGAAGTAGTTATAATAACTAGATGGTAAATTGAAACTGCTCCCCCATCCCCTCTCCTCCAAAAGATGACAAAAACCTAGGTGCTAAGTGGCAAGGAAAATCCTACATGGCATAGATCAAAGTGATTCTAGAAAGGTCCTATAAAATTTTGAAAACTGAAATAAACTGTATTCTAACATTATAAAAAACATAACATTTTGATTTTAAATAGTTAAAGAAGATGAAGTGTTAAGTGGAGTATTTAATTTGATTGATTCTTTTCATATGCTATAACACTTGTAATTTACTGTTTCCTAGCACTTAATCCGTAGTAGCGGAAAATTGATTCTTCTTGACAAACTGTTAATTCGTCTAAGAGAACGAGGCAATAGAGTTCTTATTTTTTCTCAAATGGTGCGGATGTTAGATATTCTTGCAGAATATTTGAAATACCGTCAATTCCCCTTTCAAGTAAGCATTTCACTTTTTCTTTTTGTTGACTTGAATTTCATCTGATTCTTGAGTGTGTTCTACAAAATTACCTTTGAAATTCTTCTGTATAGATTTTTATATAAATCATGCTTCTAAGATAATATATCTATTTTAAAAATTTCTATTTGTGCGGAGCCTGGTGGCTCAGTCAGTTAAGCTCCCGATTCTTGATTTTGGCTCAGATCATCTTATGGTCATGAGATTGAATGACCACACTGGGTGCAGAGCCTGCTTAGGATTGTCTCTCCTCCTCTTCCTCTGCCCTTCCCCTCTCTTCTCTCTCCTTCTCAGGAAAAAAAATTATTTTATTTGTCATTACTTTTTTTTCCTTCTTGACTTTACATTTAGCAGCAAAGCAATTTTTCTTTTCTCTAATTTTTATTTCAATTCTGTGCTTCTCTTCTGTGCTCATCAAAATGGGCAGGACTATTAACAGATTCTGCAGAATAATGTTCTCATAGTTATTCCATTACATAGCTGGCTGAATAAAACTATATATGACTCTAAGGAAGGTACTAAAGACCAAAATGGTCTTATATTCCATCTATTCATTATTTATTTTGAAATCCATTCAGTGTAATTAAAGCTAACATGAATGAGTGTTTAATGTTAAGAGACAGGTGCTAGTCTCAGTACTTTCTACTAATTTATTTAATCCTTATTTAATCCTTTTATGAACAGTGCCTAAAACCTAGTGAACACTCCTATAACTAGCAAATGACATATATTTAGTGCAGGAAATAAAATAGAAGCAGAATTATAAGGGTGAATCTCAACAGACATAATCCCTGCTCTGTTGGAACTTACATCATAATATGGAAGATAGACATTAAGCAGGTAATTATACATAAAAATAACATTACAACTCTGGTAATTTCTGCTTTGAAGAACAGGTTTTTGGTGATATGAACATGATTGAGAAATATATAATCATTTAGGCTGGGGGAAAAGTATGAAAAAATATCAGTGTTTGATTTTCATAATAGCTTTATTGACATGTAATTTCCTTCCCATGCATCATCCTTTTAAAGTGTACAAGTAAGTGATTTTTAATATATGCACAGAGTTGGGCAGCCATCAGCACAATCTTAGAATGTTTTCATCCCCTCAAAAAAACTGAACCCTTTAGCTATCAATATATTTCTCCATATCACCCCTTTGTCCCCACCTCAACCCTCTCTTAGTTGTTTTTAGACAAACTATTATGTGTACATAGACAAACAAAACAAAGAATAAAGAAGTGCTTGTTATCAGCAATTCTCTGACCATAATCTCTTTTCATTCCCAGATTAATTCCCAGAGAAAACTGTTTTTACCGTTCTTTTGGTTTAGGACATACCTCAGTAAATGATATGGCCATTGTATTTTAAAAGTCTTTACTAATTAAAATTGTTAATGGTAAAGAAACAAATAGCACTATTTAAATATATTTACTTTCAGCCAATGTTTAGTAAACACTCAGTATATATCCAGTACTGAGCTAAGTGTTTTTACTGCGTTTTCTCACTGAATGTTTTGAATTTTGTGAGGGAAATATTACTATCATGTTCATTCCCTGAGAAAGAAATGAACAAGGTGAAAAGTCCAGATCACTTGTCCAGGCACCCATGAATACTGAAGACTCTCAAATGCAGGCTATGTGACTAGAACCTGTGGTGCCCCAAATCAGTGACTTTCATACTTAATCAGGAGTTCTGCTGGATCTATCTCCCTCCCTCTCTCCAGCTTCCTTCCTTCCTTCTACTTTCTTTCTCATTCCCTCTCTTTCTTTTTTTTTAAAATTTTTTAAAACATTTTATTTATTAGAGAACACACATGAGCAGGGAAGGAGGGGCAGAGGGAGAATGAGATGCAGACTCCCCACTGAGTGCAGAGCCCGATGTAGGGCTCTATCCCATTACCCTGAGATCATGACCTGAGCCAAAGGCAGACATTTAACTCACTGAGCCACCTAGATGCCTCTGGACCCCGTTCTCAGAGTTTCTGATTCAGTAGATCTGGGATGGGACTCAAAAATTTGCATTTCTAAGTTCTCAAGTGACCCTGATGGCTGTTGATCCAGTAACCTCACTGGACTTAATCAGCATTTATAAAACTGTGGTCTGTAACCTATTAATGGACCTGGGAATCAATTTAATGCGTTATACCAACATTTTGATAAAATGAAATAGATTTTAATGTATGAGAGTATATCATGGTACATTGTTTTCATGTAACTTGCTTTGGGTATGCAGCTGTGTACTCATTCATATGTAAAATGCATTTCTTACACTGAGACTCGGGCAAAATGGTAACCATTGCCATTACTTACTGTTATAATCTGGGGAAATAGTTTTAGTGGTTAAGAGCACAGACTAGAGAGACAGAATGCCTGGACACTGTCTTCTTGCCTCCTAGGTACCCTATACTCTTAACAGTCTTAGCAAAAGCAATACTGTCTTTTCATATTTAATTTCATTGATTAAGAATCAATGATTTTAATCTTGTTGATTTTAATATCTTTTTAAAAGTATTTGATTCTGTTATATGCAGTATTTTAATGTGTTTTATTCTAGAGATTAGATGGGTCAATAAAAGGGGAGCTGAGAAAACAAGCTCTAGATCATTTTAATGCTGAAGGATCAGAGGTAAGAATGCTTTTAAAATTGTAAATTATTTTAATCATTATTTTAGTTTTGTGTGCTTTTTGTTTTTAAAATCTTATTGTTGTTACCCAGTTTTGTAAGTGAGGTTTTAAAATCAATATTCTATCTGAAGAATATCTGAAGATTTTACCCTTTCTCATCAATACTGTTTCAGCATAGGACAATTAATTTGATTCAGAATAAATTAGCCTACTTTCATTTAGACTTTTTTTTAATTTGATGTATATTATTCGCATGTATATTTGTATTTAGGGGTCTTGATTAGTTTTGCTAGAGGTTTTTGTATTTTATTAGTATTTTTTAAAACTGCTTTTTATTTTATTGGTAAAATACTTGTAAATTCAAATAATCAATTACAAAATTCTCTAATTGATTATTCACAGTCACAGTTTAGAAGAATTTAAAATTGATCCTATTTATAATTCCTTACAGGATTTCTGCTTTTTGCTTTCCACAAGAGCTGGAGGCCTGGGAATTAATTTAGCCTCTGCTGACACTGTTGTTATATTTGATTCTGATTGGAATCCACAAAATGATCTTCAGGCACAGGCTAGAGCTCATCGAATTGGGCAGAAGAAACAGGTATTTTTTTTTTTTTAATTTTATTTTATTTTTAGATTCTTTTTTTATGATCATCAATGTTTGGAAGTGATTTTGGTTTATCTTCCTGGTCAAATCATTGGAACACAGTCATGTTGCTCTTAAACAGATAAAGTACTAAGGAACTCAGATTTACCAAAATCTGGAAGGTCTGGCAAAATTGAAGTAACTATGCCAAAACAGGATTATGCCCTCTCTTTTAATCATACATTCTGTTTACAGCTACAAAGTATCAATGTTTTTCATCTGAAACATAAACTTCAAAATGTCTTTATTATTTTAACTATTGAAAAAGATTTTGCTTTAGTATATTGCTACCTCTTTGTTAACCTGTATTTTATCCATTTGCCTCTAAGATTGCATAAAAGCCATTCTGATTTTAGTTTTTGTACAGCTTTCTGACACCATTGTTAATAGGCCTTGAGAAAAACCATCTGTCATCATTCTTGGTCATTGTATTTTATATTTATTTATATTATATTTATATATATTTATATTGGCCTTGGTCATTGTATTTTAATTCATTTACCTCCATATAGAGTAGTGCTTCTCAAACTTCTCCACAGCAGGAGATAATGAACAACAGAAAGACTTATCACCACAGTGATATTACCTTTTTAGGATTTCATGTTTTCTACCGAAAGATATGTCAATAATTTTAAATTGAAAAAATATTTTGCCCAAATAATTCTCATAAAACTCTCATCAGAAATACATTATGCTTTTTTCTGTGATTTTTTTATACTCTGGAACAATATTTCATACCCCTAAGTGAAAGCTTGTATTTATAGTAGTGGTTCTTAACATCATTGGACCCAGTCACCCCTTTTTACAACAGCTGTTTTTAGTACCTCCTTTTCCTTGAATTGGTTACATGAATTTGAAAATAATTTGAGTGCCCTAATAGCAATTTAGGTAAAAAAAAAAAAAAAAGCCAAAAAGCCCAAAACCTCTTTTTAAAAAATACATATTTTAATATATAGAACTACATATATAGGAAAATAAGAGCAGGACTCATTCTCCATAGGAAGTACAAAGGAAGGAAAGATCAGGGGTATGTTGGTGCATAAGAGAATGGAAATTAAAATTAGGTCATAACACTTACTTACACATTATAAAGAGAGGCACACTTGAAGTAGGGATGATAGCATGCAAAGATAAATTACAGACTTTCAGAGAGGAGATGGTGAGGAAATAAGATAATCTTACAAGTGAGCTGGCCCTAATATATATGTGAATAGTCAAAATAGGCCTGTTTTATGAATGAGATGGGGCATAGTGGTTAATTGCACTAAACCCTCCTATATTGAAATCCTCAACACATGGCTGGACTCCTATTCCATTTATACTACTTAAATACTACTTAAAGGCCACCCCATTTTCTAATAGGTAATAGAAAATAAAGGATACATTAGAAGAACCAGTTAGATAAAATGCTATAGAAAGTTGTGTGGTAGATCTCTGGGAAGAATATCTGAGTAAGATTGTAAAATAACGGTAACAAGATTTCTTACATTTATGTTACAAAACTTTTAGAAAATAAATGTGATGTAAACATGACTGTATTTTAAAATATAATTTAATTATCATTTAACGCATTTAAGATATATAATATGAATACATATTTTTATTAATGATTATTGAGCTATATTCTTTATTATTTCATTATTGGTATATTATAGTAACATTACTTTGCTTCCTGTACCTGGCTGTTTTTTGTTTGTTTTTTAAATTCTTATTTAAATAACAGTTAACATACATTGTAATAGTTTCAAGTGTACATTATAGTGCTTCAACTCTTCCATACAAGACTTGGTACTCCTTACAACAGGAGCCCTTCATAATCCCCATCACCTATTTAAACGACCCCTCCCCTTCCCCAAGGTGGTAACCATCAATTTGTTCTCTGTTGTTAAGAGTCTGTTTCTTCAGGAAGGGATGGGGAAGGAGACAAACCGTAAGAGACTCCTAAACTCGAGAAATGAACTAAGGGTGGCTGGGAGTTGGGGGGATAGGGATAGGGTGGCTCTGTTATGGACATTGGGGAGGCTGTGTGCTATGGTAAGTGCTGTGAATGTGTAAGCCTGACCATTCACAGACATGTACCCTGGGGCAAATAATACATTATATGTTAATAAACAAACAAAAAAAGGATAAAGAGAACAGACAAATGAGGTTTAACTGTAAAAAAAAAAAAAAAAAAAGAGTCTCTTTCTTGGTTTGCCTCTCTTTTCCCCCTATGATCAT
>CM053607.1:66272940-66323106 GCA_028646535.1 Procyon lotor
ATTATGCATGTGCCTGCAGTTTTACTAGCATTTGGTTCTAAATCTGACACAAGGTATTTCATATCTCTTATTAAATATTTACATGCAGCAACTACAAATTGAGTATAGATGAGTAAATACAGATGAGTTTTATTAGTGACACCAATACTATACACATTTGGAAATAACTTTTGACAAGAGATCTAAATAAAAGAATATCCCATTATGCATTAGTTACAATGTTGAAAAAAAAGTGTATGTATTATAACTTCACATTAAAACTCTTACTGTTTTCCTTAAAATGGAGTTTGAATTTATTTAAAAAGGTTTTTAAAAATCATTTGTAAGACTTGAAAGACTCAAGATACTTTTTCTTTGTGCCTGGATGTACAGTTTAATGCAGAATGTCTAATGTCCCAGGTCCCTGTGCTCTTAAGTACTGATGATTTCAAAAACTATAAAAATGTTCCCATTTTCAGACTATCCCTGTATGGTGCTGTAGGACTGCCGATCTTGAGAAATAGGGCAAAATTTCTACACTTCAATTTTTGTCCGTTTTGGAAGCTTTGTCTTATGGCAGGGTTTCATCATTACCCTGGGAAATGGTTCACAGAATTTTGGATTATGTGGAATATGAAACAAATCAGAATTAAGTGATTTGATTAACAGAATTAATTAATCAGATGTAAGTTGTCATATGTATGCCATTTTTTGCCGCTTTTTTCTTAGCTAAAAAATAATTTAAAAATTATTGTCATTGCTTTTAAAAAGAAAAATAAGCAAATAAAATTTCCTAACCAAAATGTAAGAAGGACACAACCCAAAATAATCTTTAAGAAAATTTAGCTTTTATATATACTGGTAAACTTTTTAAATTTTTATTTGACCGGTGAAAATTTCATGTAGGATGAGCTTCCCTCTATGCAGAGTATTTGGGTATTTAGATTTGCAAAATGATTCCTTTTTACTACATTTTATGTTTTATTATGCATATCTTTACAGGTGAATATTTATCGTCTAGTTACAAAGGGATCAGTTGAAGAGGATATACTTGAAAGGGCCAAAAAGAAGATGGTTTTAGATCACCTTGTAATTCAGAGAATGGACACAACTGGGAAGACAGTACTACATACAGGTTCTGCCCCCTCAAGGTAGTTAGTTAGTTACTTTTGTTTTGTTTTGTTTTTTGTTTTATAAGAGTTTTTGGTTAGAGAGAGAGAAAGAGAACATGAGCCTGTGGCAGGGGGAGAAGAGTAGAGGGAGAGGGACAAGCAGACTTCCCACTGAGCAGAGAGCCTGATGACACAGGGTTCTATCCTAGAACCCAGAACCCGTAGTTCATGAACTTAGACCTTTGCTTAACCAACTGAGCCACCCAGGCACCTTGGTAGTTATTTTAATATTTAGGGAAAAAAACCAAAACCTTGTAGAATCATTCTACACTCGTTTTCCTGAAATGTTACATGCTATAAACACATCTTTGAGGTACCATATTTAGTATTGTAATTTTTTAATTTAGTCAAAAGAATACATTCAGTACTGATTTCACCACTCAAGTTTTACAAATTTGGGGAGAAATTCCTTTAATTTCCAGGTTTCAAGTTCTTATCTTTTAAAATAAGTGAACTTATAGTACTTCACCTGTCTAACTCTGTCATATAACTTATATAAAGTTGACTGCGTCAGTAATGAATAAAAGTGCAATGTAAATACTAAATTGTTAACTGTTAGTATTAAGCATTTTTATTTGTTGTTCTTGATTTAGTTCTACTCCTTTCAATAAAGAAGAATTATCAGCCATTTTAAAGTTTGGCGCCGAGGAACTTTTTAAGGAACCTGAAGGAGAAGAACAAGAGCCCCAGGTAAAAAAAAAAACTTTCCTCAAAACGTGCCATTTCTTTAAACTTATAAGGTATATTTACTTCAAAATATATTAAAGTATACTTAAAGATTTCTTTCTAATTATAGGAAATGGATATAGATGAAATCTTGAAGAGGGCTGAAACTCATGAAAACGAACCAGGCCCTTTAACTGTAGGAGATGAATTGCTTTCCCAGTTCAAGGTAGATTTTTCTTTCTTTCTAATTTTTCCTTCAAATTATCTAAATTGAGAGGGAGTGATTATTTTTTTGTCATTTCGTGTTTTACTAATCTCTTTAGTCACAATCAACATGATAATTTCTTAACATTTTTGTCTTAAAATTTGCTGTGTGTGAAAATTTTTCTCCCTTATTCTGACAAACCAGTAGCATTTTGTTTTGAAAAGGACAAAGTCATTTATGAATAGGTACATTTAGTCGAATGGAGGGCTGTTATTCTAATTAACATCTAAAAAAGTGATTGGCAAATAGCACATCCTCAAATATTTGGGTAAATGAGTGAACATAGTCTCTTATGGAAATTTCTGACAGAAGGCTTTTAGCTAATGTTTGTTGGAGCAGTTTTTGACATTAGATTAAGTTAAGCATTATCACACCTAAGAAAACTCAAGGTAGTCAGTCCACTTAAACAATGAGCTCCTATTAGTACTCATAAATACCCCTGGTCTGGTGAGGGCTAAAAGGTTGCAAGGAGTCCTAAAGCAACATAAGTCAGCCAGCCTCATAGAGTCAGTTGTATGCCAGTTGTTTATTATATAAAGAAGGAGGTTCCTCTATAGCCATTTTTCATTAATTGAGGGTTTAAGGAGAGTAGTTTAGTTTGTGTCATTTGTTCATTCAACAAATATTTACTGCATTCCCTCTCTCTCAAATAAGTCTTTAAAGTAAAAGACATGAGAAGATGAACACTATTTGCAGCAGTATCATTTCTTAACACAGGATAAGCATAGTTTTCTTCATCCAGGTTTTTTTTTTTTTTTAAGGTTTTATTTATTTATTTAACAGAGAGAGAGAGAGAGAGAGAGAGAGAGGGAGAGATCATAAGTAGGCAGAGAGAGATGGGAAAGCAGGTTCCCCGCTGAGCAGGGAGCCCGATGTGGGGCTCGATCCCAGGACCCCGAGATGATGACCTGAGCTGAAGGCAGAGGCTTAACCCACTGAGCCACCCAGGAACCCCTTCTTCATCCAGTTTTAATGTGCTACTATTGGCAGTTAGCTTTAATGAATCCCTTCTGTGAACCAGTCTTCATAGTTCCTTAAATGTATTATTTAATCTTCACAAAAGTTAGTGAGCTTTTCTATCCATACTCTTTTTTTTAAAAGTGAAGAAACTAGGAACCTAAGAAAGGTTATGGACCCAGACTTTGTGTCTTGTCAGTAGCTCTTTGTACTACTTCTTATGATCATAAAAATAAGGATATTTGTTCTACAGCACTTTGTAGTTAATGGACTGGTGTGGTATCTTCTGCAGAAGATGATTTAGCATGTTACTATAAATTGTATTATTGGTCTGTCAACTAATTTTGATGAGCATCAGGACAAAAGAGAATCATTCTAGAAGTCTTTTGGTTTATTCTACTTGGACCTAATAAAAAATAAAATAAAATAAAAATTAAAAAAAAACAATAAAGAACTTAGTTTAGCAGTCATTTTTATTTTTGTTTTATTATTTTATTTATAAAGTTTTTATTTTATTAAGGTTCTATTGCCTTATTCTGGCATGTCACTTCCTCTCCTTTAAAATGCAAAATATAACTTAAGGATGAGTTTTTCTTTAATGCTTATTCTCTTAAAATTCTGGAATATCAGGTTGCCAACTTTTCAAATATGGATGAGGATGACATTGAGTTGGAACCAGAAAGAAATTCAAAGAATTGGGAAGAAATAATTCCAGAAGATCAAAGAAGAAGATTAGAAGAGGAAGAAAGACAAAAGGAACTTGAAGAAATTTATATGCTCCCAAGAATGAGAAACTGTGCAAAACAGGTGACCTTTTAATTTAAAAGATTATGTCTGTTGTTGTAAGGGTATTCACACCTGGACTAATCTGGTGTTGTTTATAAAGTATACTGGTCTATTGTTTTCTTTTGTAGTGTTTCATCTGATTTAATAATTCTTGCCTCATAAAATAATTTGGAAAGTGTTCATTCCTCCTCTGCTTTTGGAAAGGATTTGTATAGAATTGCTATTCTTCATTAAATGTTTGGCTTTATTTGTCAGGGAAACCATCTAGGTTTGGAGTTTTCTTTGCTAGAATTTTTAACTCTAATTTCTTTTACAAATATAGAACTATTCACAATATTTCTTTCTTGAGTGATTTTAGTAGTTTGTTTCTTTCAAGGAATTTGTCCATTTTATCGAAGTTGTTGAATTTATGGACATAAAGTTATTCATAATATCTCCCCCCAAAATCATCCCTGGTTGATTTTGAAATCAATTTGATTGATTTTTGAAATCAATCATTTCAATTGATTTCTGCTCTTTATTACTCTTTTTGGCTCTGCTTTAATTTGCTCTACTTTTTTTAACGTCTTACGATGTATTCTTAAGACAATTTAATCAAGACCTTCCTTTTATAATATCAGCATTTAATGCTACAAGTTTCCCTCAAAGCACTGCATTTTTTGAATCTTGTACATTTTGATACCCTGTTGTGTTTTCATTTTCATTCATTTCAGAGTATTTTTCTAATTTGCCTTATGGACACACTCTTTCACCTGTAGGTATTTTTTTGTTGGTTTATTTTTGTTCTTTTTCATTGTTATGAAGTGTGTTTAATTCCCAAATATTTGGGAAATATTCTGATGATCTTTGTTATTGATTTCTAGTTTAAATCTGTCATCATCAGTATACCTTCTGTGATGTGAATTTTTAAAAGTATATTGCTGTTTATTTTATGACCCAAATGAAGAAAATGGGAGATTTTAAATAATGGTAACAGGGTCATGCCAGGCTACAGCAGATCCTGCAACAAAAGGAAAGACACTTCAGTACGAGATTTTTTTGTTTGTTTGAATTAACTTTTGTTTTTTAGAATATTGCATTACAAATTATTTGTCTTGATTACGGAGCTTTTTTGGTACCTCCATAAATTTTGAGTCTGAGGCAAATGAGGGAATTGCTTAGTCTCTGTTCTGCTGTCCTTCTCCCAGAGGTGTAGAGTGTTTTGTTTTCTTTTTGTTTTCCTGCAACTCTATTATGTCTTTTGGGGAGGTGCCCAGTGAGGTGCCCTCAGTGCCTAGAAAACTGCTCCCTTTCTCCAGGCCATCATCTGGAAAGAAAGCTTTTTCTGATCTCCTGCCCAGTCTGACTCATGAGCACCCACTGGGAGTTTTGCACAGGAGTGTCTGAGAGGGGTAGCAAGTTCTGTTCTCCATGCCTTTCGTTTCCAGGGATTCTGTACTCTCATAGTCACCCAAACAAAGCCTTTAGCAAATTTTAGCTAACTTCCTTTTGCCTGCTTATATGTTATTTGGTATCTACGACTCATGCTTTTCACAGATGAGCCAGTGTTCAGGTTCCATCTTTTCTTACAAACTCTGCTGTATTTCCTTATATTTTAGACTATTAGATTGCCTTGTGATTTTGACGTGTGTAAGAGGAATTAGGATTTTGTAGTTGATATTTGTCGTTAGAATCGGGGCATCCTATCAACAGGCAGAAGTGGAGCCAAAAAATGTGCGTTTGATCTGAAAGTGACCATGTACGTGGTTTCTTGTTAGTGTTTATTTCTGCCAACCCCATGATAATTTCCTTTTATAGTACATGGAAAATACAGCATTATGTTAACTTCTTGTGAAAGGATGAAAGGAGGTAGAATGAGGAAGAACTGAATACTGTCTTTGACTTTCATTAGCTTTCAGCATATTAGGGGTTCAGAAAATGCACTGTGACTGTGGAAAAATTCCAGAGACCTATAAAAATATGTTTTGATGTTTCTGTTAAATAATTGGTATTAACAAATATTGTTGCTTTAATTCTCGTTTAAAAACATTACCATTGAGGTTGTTTAATTCTGTGTTTATGCTATTTGATTAATTGCTTATTAATAATTTTTCTCATTTTTAGAAAAGAACAATTTAGGGGACACCTGGGTGGCTCAGTTGGTTAAGCATCTGATTCTTGGTTTCTGCTGAGGTCATGATCTCAAGGGTTGTGAGATCCAGCATCGGGACCCTATGCTCAGCGGGGAACCTGCTGGAGATTCTCTTTCTCCCTTTCCCCCTGTCCCTCCCCTCCTCATATGCGAGCAGTTTTTTCTCTCTCTCTCTCTAAATAAATAAATAAATCTTTTTAAAAAAAAAGACAGTTTTGTATTTTCCTTCTGATTTATAAGAATGTTTTTAAGAAGGATTTTAAAAATGTTTGGGGCCGTTAATTACTCTTTGTCATTTTGTTTGCTTTTTTAGTTTTATTTATAGAAAAATTCTTTATATACAGACAACATTTGAATTTGTTAATTCTCTTAATCTTTTCTTTTGTAATGTCTTCTTTGCTCTTACAGTTAGAAGCCTTCTTTAGTCTAAGGTTGGATAAATTTTTGTTTTCCAATTCCAGATTAGTTTTAATGGAAGTGAAGGGAGGCGCAGTAGAAGTAGGAGATATTCTGGATCTGATAGTGACTCGATCTCAGAAAGGAAAAGGCCAAAGAAACGTGGAAGACCACGGACTATTCCTCGAGAGAATATCAAAGGATTTAGTGATGCAGAAATTAGGCGGTAAGATGCCATAAGACTATTTTACTTCAACTTACTTTTATTAGAAGATGAAATTAAAATGTACAAGTCCTATAATTTTTAAAGATTAAAATGAAGGTTTTAGAGGAGGCAAATATATAACATTTGTGTAGGGATTGGTTGGTTCTGCTTTTGGGTCTTCATTATAGCTATGAAAAATAAAGTTTGGTATCTAATCTCTGCATGTTATTTATTGTTAGTCTACTTAGGCTGCTAAATTTTTTTGGTTTTATTAATGTGGTTCAGAGTAGTGACCCTTTTGAATAATGAATGTATATTTTAGTACATTGGATTTATTTATTAAAATTTTTCACTGCATTTATGACTCCCAACATTACTATTTTTACATGGGACTACTTTAGTTCCGTATTTTTTTAGTTTTTTAATAGGAGGTTTGCTTTTTGAAAATAGCAATGTTAAAAGCATTTCTGATAGGTCCAAGTAAGAATTGAGGTAAGATAGTCATGTAGGAAAATTAGAGTTTTCTTTCAAAATATGTTTGTTTCTTTATATATACATTTATGTAAGGGGAATGGGATACCAGCCTACTTTTGTTTATGTAATACTTTTGCTTATGAAATTTGTAAAAAGGTTTGCTCATTGTTATATTTTGCGAGTTTGTTGTTTCTTTCAAGCCATTTTAACTCTTTTCTTTTAAATCATAGACCTGACTGATAAAGTTCTTCCTCATTCTTTCTACCAGAAAACTAAATATATTGTTAGATTTTATTAAGGGTACTTTTATGACCACCTGATTTGCTGGACTTTCTGTCTTTAGTTGAAGAACATTTCAACTTCTACTTTTCCTGGATATTTTCCCTCATCCATCAACCACTTGGGTAGCTTTGTTCTTAAGTAAAATTTTTATTTTCCATTGTTGGTATTATACCATACATCTGAAATAAAGCTATTATTCAGTAAACTTTTATCAATACTTGGAATGTGAGGAGGTGTAGTATGGTTGATAATTCTGGACACACTTCCTGTGGTAGCCTTGAACTTGTCTTGTGAAAATAATAAAGTAATTTCTAAAATAAAATTTAGCTTCTATTGTTTTATTTATATTGGTTTCTAAACATCATGCTGGGTGTTAAAATATGTCTTGTCTTACTTGGTATATCTTAATGTTTTAACAGTTTTGTCTTTAGCATAGTTTATTCATTTGTGTTGGTGGTAACAGTGCCTTGAATTAATTTTTGCACTAACAGCTGTTTTCTTATTTCTGTATGTTTATAAATCTAATTTTTAATGGATAGTGAAGTACACATTTAAACCAAATGATTATTTTCTGTTAGGTTTATCAAGAGTTACAAGAAATTTGGTGGCCCTCTGGAAAGGTAAATATCTTTGTCATTCTTAGAATTACAGAAAGTATGTTATTGTCAGCTTTATTGATATATACTACTATTGGCTTTAACTACTTTGTTAAATTTGCTTTAAATATCATTTACAAAGTTTCCTTGACTAGGGAAATTTTCTTAAGTTTCCCTAATTACAGTTCATATTTAAAATTCAGGTTATCAGTGTATGTGTGTGTTTTTAAGTTAATGGTTAACCTCAGTAATTGTTGGTGATTTGAATATTCTTTGTCCTTTGTTGTGGCAAGCCCAATGTCTGAATATACAGCCAAAGACCCATATTGGCTCAATTCTATTTTTTTCTCTCCAGAACTTCCCTTAGAGATATTTTCTGTTTTATTTTGGATATTTAGAGTTACTATACTATATTTATCTAAAAAAAAGTCCATGTATAACTGGACCTGTCCAGTTCAAGCCTGTGTTCAAGGGTCATCTTTATTATAATGTTTAACCACTTTGGAATTTAAGATTTGAATAGTTAATGAAAAGCTTTTATAGAATTATTACATAATCTTCAAGTTGGAAGCATACCATTTTTTCTATAATGAATTGGTTAACTTTCTTATTCTTGAATAAATAAATAAATGAATTGTTTCCCTGCCAAATTTTTAAATATATTTTGAACTCCTTTTTTATGTATCTTGTGCTAGTTATGTGAACTAGATTTTGTAGGGCATGTAGAGTGACATGTAGAGCTTGAGGTAGAGCGAAACTTAGTCTCTCTTAAATGGTATCACTTTATTCTCCATATTTACTTGAAAATTGTATTACTTCATTAACAGATTAGATGCAATTGCTCGGGATGCTGAATTAGTTGATAAGTCAGAGACAGACCTTCGACGATTAGGAGAATTGGTGCATAATGGTTGCATTAAAGCTTTAAAGGATAATTCTTCAGGAACAGAACGAACAGGTAATATTAAAGTGAGAGTGATTTAAAGAGAGGTAAATGGAAGTTTCAAATAATGCTTTTATTGAGTAAGGAGGGTACTTACCTATTCATTACTCTTAAAAGACTCTTTAAAAAATGAAGTAGGATCATTCTGGGTAATAGGAAGTGGGTAACAGAATTGTATTCCTGAAAGCAATAGAATCTGTCTGTCTGGTGTATTCTAGCTAGTTGGTAACATCAGAAGTTACTGTATTTTTAGGGGCGCCTCAGTGGGTTAAAGCCTCTGCCTTTGGCTCAGGTCATGATCTCAGGGTCCTGGGATCGAGCCCCACATCGGGCTCTCTGCTCAGCAGGGAGCCTGCTTCCTCCTCTCCCTCTGCCTGCCTCTCTGTCTACTTGTGATCTCTCTCTCTGTCAAATAAATAAATAAAAATCTTTAAAAAAAAAAGTTATTGTATTTTTAGTATAGATGGCTGGGAAAAGATAGTTTACATATGTGATAATGGCTTTGGGCATAGTTATTTCATTATGCTTATTTTGTAATTTACTTAAATGAAAATATTTAGCTAAGATTTAGTATTAAGGTATACTGAAAAAAATATCCTAGAACACTTATTTAGGAGGTGACCGTATTAATGGTTGTATCTTGTGCAATTGATAAAATAATTATGGAAATACTTGCTGTGAAATGCTTTCTGTGAATCCACGTCTGCTTTATTGTAATCTCTATAGTATGTACTGAAAAATCTTGTAGGGAAATTTAAGGTTTGCAGCAAGTACCACCCCTCAGTAATATAAATAATACTTATAAATACACCTAAATAGTAATGCTTCTTAATATAAGCAGTAGCATATCTTGCTTTGTGTTTTATAGAATTGTATATTTCTTTTTTTTTTTTTTTAATGTCTTAAAAATTAAGGTGGCAGACTTGGAAAAGTGAAGGGTCCAACATTCCGAATATCAGGTGTACAGGTGAATGCCAAGCTCGTCATCTCCCATGAAGAAGAATTAATACCATTGCACAAATCCATTCCTTCAGATCCGGAAGAAAGAAAGCAGTGAGTTGTTTATTTTGTCTATAGTAAATTATTTGTTGTTATTCAATAATTTGAATATGTATGTGGGTTATAAAAGTCCTACATTATGTCATTGGCTAGTTTGAATGAAATGTTTTTAAAACTAAGGCATAGTATTTTGAAGTTCCAATAACTCAAATATGTTCCTCAAAATTTTTTAATATGGCAGTTATAAACTCAAAGTGCTTATTAACTTTGCTACAGGTACACCATCCCATGCCACACAAAGGCAGCTCATTTTGATATAGACTGGGGCAAAGAAGACGATTCCAATTTATTAATTGGTATCTATGAATATGGATATGGAAGCTGGGAAATGATTAAAATGGATCCTGACCTCAGTTTAACACACAAGGTATTTATATATTTCTTGTTTCTGTTAACTGCTGATATTGAATTAGATTTTTGCTTTTAAATTATGTTAGAAATAAACTCGATTGATAGGAAACCAAGGCTCCAACTAGCTGTATGACCTTGGCTTCTCAGTTTTCATGAAGGGGTTGAATTTAAATGATGTCTTTGAGTTTGCTTTACATCTAAAATTATATTTTTTATTAAAAAATAAAGGTGTATTTGTACACCTAGGTGTATCTTTCTTCAGATTACTAGGTTTAAAGTAAAATTCTCATTCTGTCATATTATTCAAGAGCAAAATAATTGTTTTTTAATAATCAATGTTTAGGGGTTTTAGTGATTTGATACTACCACAGCTAAAATCATTTTTTTTGCCTAGACTGGAAGACACTGGAAGCATTGCCTTATTATCATATATCTTTTTATGTTTTACTTCTTCATAGTCACTTTTGATATTGGTGTTGTGTCATTTGCTACCTATGAAGCCAAACTAGAAAAGCTTAAATTCCCACTGTAAGCATTTTTTCAGAGTGCATGCTTTGGGTCACATATATGGCTGATACATTGTATTTGAAGAAATTTTTGTATACTTTGTAGTTAAATATACTGTTACTGAGAGAGGAAGGAGATATAAAAATGATATTTAATAACACTGGATGCTAAATATACTTGTATATTTGAAATTTCTAACCTCACACTTTGTATTATTATTTTGAATGGAGGGATTTTTTTTTTTTTTTCTCATGTATTTATTTAGAACTCTCATTCCCAGGCAAATGAAATCTTTGCTGGGGTGTAGGTATAAAAAAATATATTTCGCATTCTTACTGCATTCAAATTCTAACAGTTGTAACTTGCAGTAAATTATGTGTTTCTTGAAATGAGGAAGGAAGCCTTATATAGGCAATAAATTTCTCATATTATTTATTAAAGAAAACCTGAAAAAATTAATTTCTTTTCAGATTCTTCCAGATGATCCTGATAAAAAACCACAAGCAAAGCAGTTGCAGACACGTGCAGACTACCTCATCAAATTACTTAGTAGAGATCTTGCAAAAAAAGAAGCTCAGAGGCTTTCTGGTGCAGTAAGTTAAAATTTAGATGCTTAAAGAGCAGTTTACATTTCAGTAAGATAAATTTAGTTTACCGAAAGCCCTAGACATCTGAGGCTAATATGACCTTGTAAGTGTATTTTTCTGTAATTTGATAACTGTAATTGCATATAGTGATATTTTGCCTTAAATTATCTCTGCATTCCTGTTAAAACTGCTATGTCCTTTTTTCAGAAGTGGGACCCATTTTTGTTTTTGTTTTTGTTTTTCCTAGTGTTTGGATAGGTACTGGGGGCAACTTGTTTAAAGTGGTGTACTTTTTAACAGGTCAAGCCTCTATTTGGTGGTCTTGGAGAGCTGAAGGTACAGCATAAACATCACTGAGGTTATTTATTGGGGGTGCTCAAAAAAAGTAGGAAAAATACACTGAGAAGAGGTGATTAGAAACTAACAGCCTTTAACCATTTGCATTATAACCAAGTGTCAGTAATTACCTATGTACCAATAAAAATATTTGTAATGCTATCTCTGGTAGGATCAAATTTAGTTTAAGATAATAGTAATTTAGGATGGTGAAAAACCTTCCGTTTCTTTCAACTTCTACTTTAATCCTTTTTTAAAGGAGTAATTAATTGTAGTTAGTACCTGCTATTCATAATATGTACTTGACTCATTATGTTATATCATGTTTGTTGACTTTCTAAGGTTGGTGTAGCGTATTGCCATTACACTAAGGATTGGATAGGAATATGGGTTCTTTTAGCTTTTTAGATTTAGTATTTAAGAAATTTTTTTTGACTGAATCTGTGGAGTTGGTTAGAATAAAAATAATTATTTTTAGGGAGGGTCAAAGAGAAGAAAAGCAAGAGCTAAGAAGAATAAAGCAATGAAGTCTATAAAAGTGAAAGAAGAAATAAAGAGTGATTCTTCACCCCTGCCTTCAGAGAAGTCCGATGAAGATGATGAAAAGGTAAGAAGAATGTGTTTTAGAAAGACTTTCTAATATAAGAAAGGGACATAGCATGCTTTAGTATACTTAACATTTAAAACTGAACTAAGACCTGAAATTTTACCTTAAGGTACTAAAGTTCCTTTTTTGTACTTCATTACATAGTCTCATGTATGAAACAGAATTCTACTCATCTAATAGAATATCACTGAGAGAGAGAGAGAGCAAAGGTCCTTCCTTTTCAAACATTTGCCGTTTAAATGAGGTTCTGTTTCCTTTAATTTTATTTTGAATTTTGAATGGGACTGGCTTACTTTAGTTTTTATAGGAAGGCGAACATTGCATGTATCATTACTAATGGGATTCTGGGTTATTTCTTTCTGAATCCACATACATGCAATCCATATTCATGCAAAGAAAAGAAATTAGTCTTTGTCAAGATTTGGTTAGTAATACATTGGCCATACTTGCACTTTTCAGGATGAGATCACTTCTGTGAAACATCCAAATAAAAAAATTAAAACAGAAAGAGACAGTGAAGAAAGACCTGAGCCAGATGTTTTTATAAAGAAGGAATCAGAAGAAAAGAGGGAAGCGAAAGAAAAAGAGAATAAAAGAGAACTTAAAAGGGAGATAAAAGAAAAAGAGGATAAGAAAGATATAAAGGAAAAAGATTTTAAAGAGAAAAGAGAAAACAAAGTAAAAGAAGCTATACAGAAAGAAAAAGACATAAAGGAAGAAAAGGTATGCAAATCATAATGTAAACTTAGAAAGTGACACAATCAGCGTATTTACATTTTAGGAAAACAAATTGCCTATCAGCCCAAATTATCCTGAATAACTAAGTGCTTTAAAAATACCTGTGGATATCTAGAAAAGGAGAAAAATAGGTTTGAGTCATTTTTGTTTTGTTTTTTAAAGCTTTACCTATAGGGTAACATTACAGAGTAGATTTATTTTTGGTTTCCCAGAAAGATAAAATAGAGTATGGAATGTGAACAAATCACTGTAGAATAAAGTGAGACAGTAACTTTTCTGGAAGTGTTAATCATTACACCTTTGTTTTTATTGGATTTTTGTTTTTATTTTCTCTTTTTCTTTAGTTGAGTGAATCTAAGTCTGATAGCAAGGAGAGATCCAAGAAATCTTCAGTGTCAGATGCTCCAGTTCATATCACTGCAAGTGGTGAACCAGTTCCCATATCTGAAGAATCTGAAGAGCTAGATCAGAAGACATTCAGCATTGTAAGTAATAGACATGCTGGTTATTAGTAAGAATTCATACAATATCTTAATTAGCAATTTTATCTTCTGGAGCTTTTAATTTAGAAGTGTATTTGAATTGGGTAGTACTGTAATTCAGATTGATAAAGGCAATAGATTTAAACTTTGAAAGTTTTCTTAAATTTAGAATTAACTTGGAAAAACTTTTTAATAAAGACTCTAAGGAGAGGCATTAGGGAATACTTGGAGCAAACTTTTTTCCCTTCAGCTTTAGAATTGTAAACTTCTCTGTTCCTGAACCTTTTATCTTTGTAACATTGCTTCTTATCTACAGTGAAGGACTAGCTTTTTTTCTAATCTTTTATAGACCAGTTTTCTTAGAAAGTGTTTGGATAGGTGTTTGGATAGGTACTGGGGGCAACTCTTTTAAAGTGAAATAAATATTTCATTAGAAAATTGGAAATAAGGGAAAAAATACAAATTATAAGCCTCATCATATTACTAAATTCAGTAGACATAAAATTACACTGTCAATGTGATAGAATTTTTCTAAAATTTCCGTGTCTGTTCCCTCCTGTAAACTAGTACAGGTTCATAGGCCACTCTAAGTAACACTTGTCTAAAAAATACTGGGTTTACATGCTGTCGTGCTTTTATGTTCATCAGAGTCAGGGAGGATCTATCTTGGCCTCTTTCCAAATGAGTTCTTTACTGGATATAATCAAGAACCCAAAAGAGTCTCAACTGTGAAATTAATTGTGATATAAATTTTGAGAAAAACTTTATAGTGAGGTTGCCATGTGGGAAAGCAGTTATGTGTAGCAATTGAATGTACTGGCTCTGGAGCCAGAGTGCTGCTGTTAGGAAAGTAGGTATGATGATCGGAAGAGTTGATAACATGGAAAGATTTCAGCTAGTGCTTTGCTCAAAAAATTGGTAGTGGTTGTGGTGGATGCTGTGGTGGATGAATATAGACATGCCAGCAGATTGTTAAGATCCAGATACAGAGCAAAATCAGGAAGGAGTAGTAATGTTACTAGAGAAAAAAGACTGAATGATATGAGAAGGTACAAATTCTCCTTCAATAAGAGATATGTTATTGGTAGCACCTAAAGGGAAAATTTATAGTTTATAAATTTATATATATATATAAATAATTTATATTATAATTATAATTTATATATTATATATTATACATTAGAATTATAATTATAATATTTTATAGTTATAATTTATAATTATAAATTATAAAAATAATTTATAAACTATATATATAGTTTACAAATTATATCTATAAAATTTATAGATATAAATGTATCTTATGTGCAGTTACAGTATGCACAAATACATGTGAATATACATTCATGGGAATATTTCCTCTTTGGGGTGCCTGGGTGGCTTAGTTGGTTAAGCTTCCAACTCTTGATTTGGCTCAGGTCATGATCTCAGCGTCATCAGATAGAGCCCCATATTGGTCTCTGCACTGAGCATGGAGCCTTCTGAAGATTCTCTCCCTCTCCCTCCCCCTCTCCCTCCCCCTCTCCCTCTTAAGCACCTGCAGGCGCACTCTCTCTCTTTCTCTCTGAAAAGATAAATAAAATCTTAAAAAAATATATTTCCTCTAGGATCTCTAGAATCTGAATCTTTTTGCTGTTTGGGTGTAATCTTAAGTCCGTTTTATTGCTAGTATTAATCAGATGCTATACTTGAAAGATGGAAATTTTCACTTCTAAAAACCTGTTTTTGTTTTATCTTCTGCACCGTTCTAAATGCCCAGGTTACCTTCTTGTCCCATTTTTGTATCCTAACTAGAGAATGTTGCTCATGGAACCCATTTATTCATTCGTTCCTGCTAATTCCATCTCCTGTCCTAATACAACTTCAGATATTTTTTGTGCTCTTTAAGTATAGTAGTTCCTACCTCATTTTTTTTTTCCTCCTCACTTTCAGCTGTTTATATCCCTCCAATCCCTAAGATTGCTGGAGACAGTCAGAATAAGCTACTCTTATTCCTGTCTTCCATCTTACTTACTTGAACATATCTCTGGACTTTAATTTTTGTCTCTTACATGCTGGGATTCCTTAGCATCTTTTTAAGGTTAACCTTTCTACTTGTGACCTGGTTCTTAATCTAGACTCTCTCCATTTTCTGTTGATTTTTTTTTTAAAAGCCTCTATTGGGTGGGAATAGGGAGGTGGTGGTACCAGTGCCTTTGCTTTTCTGAAGTGAAGACTGAACTCTTTTGAACTGCTTTCCTTACTCTGCCTGTTCATTACTGAGTTAGGTGAAATTGTACCTCTTGTCACCTTTTTTTGCCTACATTTCCTCCTTAGTCTTCAGACTGGTTCATATAACTGCTGAAATGGAAAACTTCCTGTTGTGCCCAATGCATGAGTTTCTTCTCCATGAACTTTTATGATTGCTCTTAAAATCACTTGTATTATGGAGAGAAGAATGGAATAGGTCTGTTTGTTTATTTATTTATTTATTTGGAATAGTTTTAAACACAGACTCTGTAGCCAGACTTTCTGAGCTCACATGATTAGGATTTTACTGCTATATAAATTTTATTTAGGAGTAGCTCTGATTAGTAAATTCACTGGTCTTTTCTTGGTCTTTATTTTCCTTCACATCTTTGCCTAATTTGACACTTCTTGATTTTCTTTAACAGTTAAGAAAGAGTACAATATTTGAGGTCAGACCTGGGTTTGACAGATGTCACTCTAAGTTTCAATTTCTTCAATAAAATAAGTAGCGTTGCACAGGTCTACTACCAGAATCAAATGAGGTGACTTTACACAACACATAGCTTCTGATACCTAATAAGTGCTTTGTAAATATTAGTTATCATTGCTCCAATTCCCAACTTCAGGCCTTGGCCTTAGCATAGATTTTGGTCAAGAATTCTTTTTTTACCGGTATCAGTCGATGAGCAAATCATATTGGCTCTTCCATACTACTTCAAGCTACAGCCATCTTTGCCCTCAATTATTTCAATAGCTTCTTAGCTATTTTTCACTGCTCCCGCTCATCTGTTGCTTATACCCTTTTCGTTCCTCATTGCATACTCCACACATAGCAGCCATAGTGATAATGACTGTTACAGAGAAGGTAAAGTCACCCCCGCTTATTTTTTTTTGCTTCAAATCCTTAAGTGGTTTTCCCTCACTCAGGGTGAAAGATTCATGATAATAGGCTAAAAGATATTGCATCTGGTTTATTATTTCCATCATCTCTTGCTATTTCCCTCACTCAGTAGGTTCTAGCCACACTAACATTTATACTATTCCTTTGAACTTTCAAATGTTAGAACATATGTACTTGCTCTTCCCTCTGCTCAAAATGGCTTACTCTGTCATTTTCTTTAGGTATATGCTCAAACATCACTCTTCTCTGAAGTCTTACATGAAGTAGAAATCTCTCTACTTTTCTCGCTTTATTTTTCTTTATGACAGTTGTCACCATCCAACACACTGCTTCTTGTTGATTCAATAATCAATCTATCTTGTTGATTTATTGGCTGTTGTCTCCTACTAGAGTAGAGGTTCCACAAATGTAAGATCTCTTTTATTTATTGCTCTATTTCCTGCCTCTGGGACAATGCTTAGAATATGGTATGCACTCAAATTACACATGTTGAACGAGTCATTTTCTGGCAGAATATAAACTACCAAAATTGAGCAAGAAACAGGCAATGTAGAGAACAGATAGGAGTAATGCTGATAATTAGAAAGGAAAAGATTTTCACTTTATAAAAAAAGAACACAGGCCTGGCAGAATTCTGATTTTAAATAAAAAGCATGTAATTCTAATATTATTTAAATTATTCCTGACAGAAGATGGATAACTTCCAAGTGATCTGGACAAATAGGTCAATAAAACAGAATAAAATACTCAGAAACAATTCTACACATATATAGACACTTAATAAGTGTCTGTATACTTATTGGCCTTTCCATAGTAGTGATATGAAGTTTCTTCTTTAAATAAATGATGTTGGTTCAGCTAAATGTATTGTCTGTAGTTGATCCATCCTTAACATTCTGGGAACTAACCCAGCTTTGTTACTCGATATCATTATTGTTCATTTTAAGTTTGTTTTGCATTTGTATACATAAATAAAATTTGTATATAGTTTGCTTTTTTAGTAATATTCTTATTTTAGTTTTGGCTTAAGGTTATAGCTTTTATTGCACATGTTGGACTTTTAACTGAACCATACAGTTTTTGATATATCATCCTTTTATTGGCATGCCAATGATATGTAGGCCAAGGGAAAGGTTGGTTCCCAAAGCATTCCCAGTTCCCTGACCAGCCAAAATATAAGAGCAAAATTCTTTAGCTACTTTCTTTTGTCCCAAAGGTTTAGAAGAATAGACAATTTATACGTATAGTTATATTGACGTAAATAGCTTTGCCAGCATATTTTATTTTATGAAGATCCTTATTTTTTTACATTTTATTCTATATTAGAGTGAATCTCAGATACTAAGTTGTGTTCTGAGATATATTATTGTTTAACATTCTGTGTTTAAGACTGCTTAATGATGTGTTACAAGGTATTGAGTAACCATTTTTATAGAAGATAAATAAACCCAAAGCTTTTATATACATAAAGATTGAATTTAAATGATAATGGAAAACTTTACTTTCTGAAGAAAATCTGAGAGAAAATACCCTGATATTTAAGAGCTGTGATACAAGCTTTAATTCTTATTTTAGCATCAAATAGTGCTGTTTTACTCATGTTGATGTCATTGAAGGAAATAGATCTTCATTGAATTCTTATTTTTTATACATGTTCTTATTTTCCCATTTTAAAGTGTAAAGAAAGAATGAGGCCTGTCAAAGCAGCTTTGAAACAACTTGATAGGCCTGAAAAAGGCCTTTCAGAAAGAGAACAACTGGAGCACACTAGACAGTGTTTAATAAAAATTGGAGACCATATCACAGAATGTCTGAAAGAGTATACAAATCCTGAACAAATCAAGCAGTGGAGAAAGTAAGTGATGTACTTTTCAGGAAATATTAAATTTGTAATTATGTAATGATCTATTTGTTTCTTATTATTTCAGTTTATTTTTCTTATTCTGAAGTTCAGGTAACAAAATAATGTTTAAAGAGGCAATCTGAGGGTGATTGTTTTCATTTTTTTCCTTTAACTTTAAAGCTTTTTATTTGTGAGTGATTGCTTAGTTATACATCATGATAAACCACAGGTGGCACCCCTTCCTTTAAACACAAAATAGTGAAGGGTTGCCTGAGTGGTGCAGTTAAGCATCTGACTTCAGCTCAGGTCATGAACCCAAAATCCTGGGTTTTTGGATTGAGCCCTGCATTGGGCTCCATGCTCAGTGGAGTGTCTACTTCTCCCTCTCCCTGTGCCGCTGTACCTGCCTGTGCTCACGTGTGCTCTCTCTCTCTCTCAAATAGTTAAAATCTTTAAAAAAAAAAAAAGTAATGAAACTGTTTCATTAAAATTCAGGCTGCATTTTACTTTTAGAAATTACAGTTCACCAAATTTTTTTTAGTAATAACTTTAGAATTTTGCAGTACCAATACCAAATAAATAAATTTATTACATAAATTTAGCAGTTCATCTTCTAGGTATTAAGTATACAGCCTTGTAAAAACTAATATTTTCAAGCAGTGTAAAATGCAGACTTTTACTTTTCCCTTTATTTTAGACTCAGCAGGAAAACAATTGATCTTAAATATAAATCTGAGCTGCTATATTTATACAAACCACTTAATGACTACCAGATCCAAATCAGTGTTAAGCCAAGCTACTAGACAAGTTAGGAATACTACAAAATGACCACAGCCCAGTCATATCAGTTTATTAGTCTGCTGATTTCATTGCTCTATGCAATGCAGCTACACATCAAAGCAGAAAACTGTAGTAATGACATATTGCTAAAGTACTGATGATAACACTAGAGATTCTGCCCTTGTCCCCTTTCTCCTTAAACTCAACCAGGATCCATAATAGAGACAGGAGACAGGAGGTTGATTATGGTCACTAGGCTTTAGAAAATGAAACTGAGCTATTATGTCCAAAGACACTGAAGCCATGCATGGACAATAATAGCCTGAAGTCAGGTGCCTATAATGCCATGGAATGATTCCTGGAGTTGGCATCAGATGACCTGTTTGGCCCACATCTTGGCTAATTATTGGCTTTGTGATCTTGAACAGTTACAGAATATCTCTGAGCCCACCAGTAATCGTCTGCAAAATAACGTCATCTGTACTTGAAACCCTTTGAAGGCTCTTCATATAGAGTTGAAGAGCCTTCAACTCTATATGAAGGCACTATATATTTTTCAACTGAGTGATAATGATAAGATATATTATGAAGAGGGGCACCTGGGTGGCTCAATCCATTAAGCACATGATTCTGGATTTTGGCTCAAGTTGTGATCTCAGGGTCCTGAGATCAAGAACTCTCCCTCTGCCCCACTCCCTGTTCACGCTCTCTTCTCTGTGTAAAATAAATATTTTTTAAAAAAAGGTACTATGAGGAAGGAGAGGAAATAATCCTAAAGTACTATATTGTCTGGCTTAATCTTTTACTTATAGCTGGAATATATATACTAGAGTTTTAATGCTTTCCTTAAATACTGTAAAACAGAATTCTATACATCTCAAGCTCTTTCAACTCATGATGAGTCCTAAACCACAGAACCATAGAACAGGGATATAGTAAAGTTCAATTACATATATTTGTTAGGCTTAAATGGAAATGTAGCCACATTCTCTTTTTATATTCAAGATCCAAATTTAAATTTTCTCTGTTAATGGCTCTCATACAGTTGCTCTTTAACACATTCTTTAGGACTCTTCTTAAACAAGCTTAATCCACATTTTCTGATGGTATCTTTAGTCATACTACTAACATAGCTTGTTTCTTTTATAGTAATAGGAATCATAATATGAGTCCCTTCCTGATTTGTAAGTTTATATCTTTTTTATTTCAAATTAGGATGGATTACTACTTTTCACTCTAAAAGATTATAAAATGAAAGGATTTGGAAGAGAAGTGAAACTTAATGTTTAGTTTAATTTGGAGTCTTATTCATAGGGGGGCACCTGGCTGGCTCAGTCTTTGGAGCATGCAACTCTTGATCTTAGGGTTGTGAGTTCAGTGTTGGATGTAGAGATTACTTAAAAGAAAAAGATTGGAGTCTTAGCCATATAAAGTTTTTAAAAATACTAGAAATAATATCCTTAGACTTGGTTCCATAAAAGGCCAAGTATGTGTGTATGTGTGTTTCTGTCTAGAGGTTAGAGGTTCCATGAAAAAGCTAAATTTTTTCCACCAAATTGATTTACCTGTTCTTCTTCTAGAAACCTGTGGATTTTTGTATCTAAGTTTACGGAGTTTGATGCAAGAAAATTACATAAATTATATAAACATGCTATTAAAAAACGGCAGGAATCTCAGGTAAATTAATCCATCATATTTTTTCCATTAGTTTATTTTATTAAAACTGAGACATTCTTCCCTATAGAGGAATTCAATTAATACATGTAGAAAGAATGAAGGGAATGCAAAATCACTGTTAGAGCACAATGAAAGTTGTTGTAGGTAGAATCTTCTGAAAGAAGCTAAAATTAGTGGGCGTGAAAACAAGATATTGGCAGAGTCTGAGTATCTCCTCCAAGATGTTTAATAATCACCTTAAACATTTGATCAGGGTTAATATAAACCCTCAGTACATGCACTAAGAAATGTACGTCACTCTTGTGGAATTCTTGGCAAAAATGCATATCTTATTTTGATCATGAGAAAAATATCAGACAAACCCTAACTGAAAGATGTTCTACGGGGAATAACTGTCTAGTACTCTACAAAAGTGTCAAGGTCATCGAAGACAAGAAAAAAAACTAAAAAGCTCTCCTAGATTAGAGGAAACGAAGATAACATGAAAACTTGTTTTTCATATAGAATACCAGATTGGGTCTTAGGCCAGAAAAAAGATTTTACTGGAGAAATGTAAAATTTGAATAAGGTTTCTAGTTCAGTTCATAGTATTGTCCCAATGTTAATTACTCAGTTTTGATTATGCTGTGCTGCTATGTAAGATATTAACATTAGGAGAAGCTGGGTAAAAGGCATATGGGAACTCTAGGTACTATTTTTGCAACTTTTCTGTAAGTCTACAATTCTTTCACAGTCAAATTTTTAAGAAAGTTGTGGGACAGATAGTCTGTCCTTTAAAAAGTATCTGGAAGTGATACATTTATACATTCTAATATATGATGACTTCTTTCAATATCAGGATTTTCTTTTTAGGGTGTTTTTTTTGTTGGTTTTTCTTTTTCCAATTTTGTAAGGATATTTGAAGCCACTTAAAAGATTCTTACATATGTGCATTTATTTTAGCAAAATAATGACCAGAACAGCAACTTGAATGTCCAAGTGATTAGAAATCCAGGTAAGTGTTATTGTTTTAGAGACTAAATTTAAAAATGGTTTTCCTCTTTCAGGTTTGTTTTACATAATACATACCCACATTTTTATATTAAATCTGCTATCTTAAGCAGTAATTCCTTTTAGCTTATTTACCTTCCCATAAATCAACCTTTTGTCAGTTTCTAGAACCTATAGAATAATTGTTAATTTTTTTTTAATAATAATTGTTAAATTTAATAAATTTTTAAAAATATTATTTTGGGCGTGCCTGAGTAGCTCAGTTGCTTAAGCGTCTGCCTTCAGCTCAGGTCATGATCCCAGAGTCGTGGGATCAAGCCCTATATTGGGCTCCCTGCTGGGCAAGGAGCCTGCTTCTCCCTTTCCCTCTGCTACTCCCTCTGCTTATGCTCTCTCCTTCTCTCTCTGTCTCTGTCTCTGTCTCTGGCAAATATATAAAATCTCAAAATAAATAAAAATATTTCTAATAATAATGTGTTCTTTTAAAAAAAAAAAAATAATGTGTTCTATTGGTGCAAGTGTCACAAAAGTGTAGTCTGAGAAGAAAATGGGCCTTAAAGTTTTCAGTTGTATTTTTACACATTTCAGAATACAGTAACACTTTTGTAGCCCTTACTATATACTGCCTTTATAGACCATTTCTGAAGTCTTTAACTGTCTGTTGAGCAACTGATGTTGTTTTTCTGGAGTTGAAATAGTTGTTCTTATAAACTAGCAGCAGAGTTGCTTTTGTTTTTGTTTACCATGTATTTTTTTTTTTTTACGTCATTAACCAAAGCTGTACTCTTTTACCTAACAGATGTGGAAAGATTAAAAGAGAATACAAATCACGATGATAGCAGCAGGGACAGTTATTCATCTGATAGACACTTATCTCAGTATCATGATCATCATAAAGATCGACATCAGGGAGATTCTTACAAGAAGAGTGACTCTAGGAAAAGACCCTATTCTTCTTTTAGTAATGGTAAAGATCATCGTGACTGGGATCATTATAAGCAAGAAAGCAGGTAAACTGGACAATTAGTTTTGAAATTTTGCTTATTCGTGTCTTTTTTTTTTTTTTAATTTACAATACTCCACTTTATCATTCAATTCAGTATTCACGTAATCATTACAAATCCTAAGTGAAATAAAGGTGTTTGTTTACAAATAAAAGGAACTGGTACATAGTTCTTTTTGTTAATATTGAGAACTGAATTTCTATGAAATTTTTTTTTAATTCTAAATTTAAGATCAGAGTACTATATAGTAAGTTACAGAATTCATTTTTGTTGATTAGTTTTAGGGGAATATTGGCTCAAATATTCTTAAATACAATAATAGAGTAAAATAAAAGCTCAGTGGAATATGACTGAAATTTGATGGGGTTAGTTTTGTGTTCCACTAAAAAAACATGGGAAGAATTAACTGATGTGAAAACACTTTATTGAGTTTAAATTTAATCACAACAATCTGGGAAGTCTTGAAATCAGAAGTTTTTCTCTGTTTATTGTTGTTATTTGAAGACTTTAATTAGTAAACTACCCAATATAATAACCACAAAATACATTTTATTTGGTAAAGGAGTATTTTCTTCAGTTAATGATAATTATGAAAAGCAAAAGAAGAAACAAGAATAAAGATCAGAAATAGAGAAATTAGTAGATTTTCTTTGCATTTTAGTTGTGCTCACTGCAGTAATTTCTTCTGTAATAGCAGCACTGTGATAAATACATCAATTGTAGAATAGCTCTTACAATTAGAAAGGGCACACAAAATGAAAAGCTTTATTTGTAGTAGTAAATTGTTTTAATTCCACAGACTTATAGAACATAATTTATGTTGTTTATAACAATGACCTTTCCCTAACTAATGAAAATTCCCTTCTGGCAAATTAGTTCACACACTACATTCTAGAGGTTTTTATTTTTTTTCTGCTTAGAGGTTCATAAAAGGCTCTGATTTCAAGGGTATTCTAGATCATTACCTTAATCACCCTTCCAGATAACTAAGATACATTAGTACAACTTTTGCGTAGAGTAGTAGCAACCAATTGAAAAATGGGCATGTGAACTAAGTGAAATAATTCAGATAGAGAAAGACATACCATATGATTTCACTTGTGTCTAGAATCTTAAAAAAAAAAAAAAAAACAGAAAAACAAGCAAGACTCATAAATACAGAGAGCAAACTGATGATTGCCAAGAGGGAGGGGGGAGTTGAGGGGATAGGTGAATTAAGTAAAGAGGATTAATAGGTACCGACTTCCAGTTATAAAGTAAGTCATGGGGATATAAAGTACAGCTTGGGAATAGTCAATATTGTAATAACATTGTATGATGACAGATGGTAACTACACTGAACCATGGTGAGCATTCCATAATTTGTATAATTTCAAATCTCTATATTGTACGCCTGAAAGTAATGTGATACTATGTATCAATTATGCTTTAACTAAAAGTAAAATTGTATTTAATAGTTTAAAAATAATTAAAAAATAAGATGGGCATATAAAATTAGATGCTGCCTGAGGTACTCTGTATAGTTCACTTTAGTTTTGTGAACTGAATCATTTTTCCAGGGAGGCATGCAGAGATAGGTCCAGTGACTGAAGCTCACTTAGGAAGTTTTTGTAGTGAAACACAGAGCAAATATACAATTAAGAGGATGCCTTAAAGTATTTTTGTGTTTTATTTTTTAGTAATTATTTCTTTGGAAACTTTTAATTCACATTATTTAATCCCTAATTTATCTTTTATTAGGTATTACAGTGATAGAGAGAAACACAGAAAACTGGATGATCACAGGAGTAGAGATCACAGGTCAAATTTGGAAGGAAGTTTAAAGGATAGATCTCATTCTGATCATCGTTCTCATTCAGATCATCGGTTACATTCAGACCATCGGGCAAGTTCTGAATATACACACCATAAATCTTCCAGGGATTATAGGTATCATTCAGATTGGCAAATGGACCACAGAGCTTCTAGTAGTGGCCCCAGATCACCACTAGATCAGAGATCTCCTTATGGCTCCAGATCTCCATTTGAACACTCAATTGAACACAAAAGTACACCTGAGCATACCTGGAGTAGTCGGAAAACATAACAAAAACTGATACTTTGTCTTTCTGGACTTTTCTTTTAGCCATATATCATAAACCAACACAGTAATTGCCTTACATGACTTGAAAGATATAAACAGATCTTCTATCAGTAGCAGTATTGTTACTTCTTTCCAGGATGCAAGGTCTATTATCCGAACAGAAGAGAAAATATTTTTATATTTAAGGATTATGCTGCACTGTACTACAAATACTGTAGTACTTTTTTTTTTTCTTTTTTAAAGAAATGGAAAATGTTTACTATTACAGGGACCTCAACACTGCCCTTCCATATAGGCTGGATAAAACTGTTTTTAAGTCAGTGATTTTAGACTGACCTCCATTTAAATTATGTTTGTATATGAACTTTACTCTGACCTGTGATCATGTTTCAGGAAGGAATGAAAGAGAGTTCTTTTCTTAATAAAGAAAAAACACTCAAGGACTTTGTTCACTTTCCAAAGCTACTTGTTTACATTGTACACTGCGACCACCTTGCCGCTTTTCATCACAAGCTTGAATATTTAAATTCTGTACTTATATCTGTAAAATAGCCAGGAATTTCCTGTTTGTGATCTATTATTATGCCTTTTTACACACGTACCCACACACGAATGGCTGTAAATTATTGTAAATGGATTAAATGAGCTTTCCTTACTTCCTTTCCCTTCTCAGGCTTTTTTTGACTGTTCCTTTCCCTACCAACTCAGGCCTTCTTATCATTTAAAAATACCAGTGTAATAACACTTTTTAATGATTTGTCTGATGGAATCATTGTTTAGAATGTAAAAAAATGGGGAAAGGGGCCACTTAATTCCATTAGTCCTCTTTTTATATTGACTATTTTATTAGATACATGTTATTTTTTTTTTCTTTTTTAGTAAATATTGTGTTTGTAGTAACGAAATGGTGAGATGATATGTAAAATCTAAACTGCATGCTCTGGAAACATTTTTTTCAGATGCATTTGGTTTAAAAGGGTAGGTGTATGAACACTTTTCAGAATCCAAAATGGCCAAAAGTTATTGTAAATCCATTTGTTTTCCCTTTTCATGTGGGCAATAATGTCAAATGTGCTATGCAGCCAGGTAACATTTTAGATAAACTTGATTGACTTTTAATATAAACTGTTACAATGCACACTGATTGTATATAAAAACCTTATATATGACAAATTAAATTTAAGAAAAAGGATATGTGGGCTCCTGTAATTTTCTGCTGCATTCTTATTCCCTCAAGCACTTAACTTTTTTTTTTTTTTTTTTTTTTTAAGTGGTAATATTTAGCTACCAGGAAAAAGGTATTTTGGTAAGCAGTTAACTATTGTTAATGTGTGGAACTACAACTAAATCTATTTTGAAGACTAAATGAATCTATGAAGTAAAATTGAGATCATAGAAATCTTTATTGGACTCTTGTTGGTTTCCTGCAGATTTTATTTTAGAATGCCTTATATTTATTCACAGATTTTTATTTTGTTATATTCATTGGGAATTTTTGAAACATGTGGCCATACATTCTTGGATGTGTGCTGTGCTGTCATGAATTTGACTCTTAACCTTGACAAATATAAGTATATTGATATATGCTTATAATATTCTTAAATGTGTCCCTGTTGATTAACTGTGGGAATAATTTACAGAAATTTATCCATAGATGGATGTATTTTTTAAACAAATTGCTTTTATCCATTTAAGTCTGAAATTTTATGTGTACAAAACAAAGCTTTCCTCCCCCCCCTTTTTTTTTTTTTTGAGTAGTGATACCTCTTTTAGTTACCCTGAAGACTAATAATCTGTTTTTTCCTGGCATATTAGATAACATAGGAAAAATAACTCAGTTTTTAAACATTAATATATAATTAAATATAAAAGTGATAAAACAGTTTAGTGCCAGTAAACATTTTTAAGCTTTTCCACCTTTTTCCACATTTAGTATAAATGATTATTCCACCAGATATCATTTTAGTAAAAAAATACAATACTTAATGAAATTATTAACACAGTAAACAGATCAGGGTTGGCATTTTTAATTCATTTTGTAGCTGGGATATTTGCATTATATCCTATTGTACACATTTCATAGAAGAACAATATTAACATATTTTGAGGCAATGGAATGGCTTTAATTTCTTAATGCCACATTTAGCTGAATATTTAAGTCACCTAATTAGTTGAGTTGAATGAAAAATTTAAAACTGTATGTAACACTAATTGATGGAAGATATATGTTAATTATTTGTAAGAAATCAGCAATCCTGTAGGAGTAAGCCATAAACTTATTAAGACACAATGGAGAAGAACATTAGTGCATAGATATAACAGGGAACATTCTCTATAAAATATGCTTAAACTTTGTCTTTTACATGCTCATTCTGCTTTGCTATTTTTATTCATTTGTGTTTAAATTTTCAAGGGTGATAGATTATGCATAGTACTGTACCAGTTAACCTCCACTTTAATAATATACAATAAATGATTCTTATTAAAAGCAATGGCCTCTTTGCTTATAAAGAAAATATTCTTTGTTCAGGATATGTTAGAAAATAATTTTAGACTGGGGAGCTGTGGAAAACAAGTGTGAATGATTTGTTCATTAATTAGAGAGTAAGTGGCTTAATAAAAACAAACCTTTATAGTTGCATGAAATATAGTAGGCTATATGTATGATAGTTTCTATAATCCATTTCTGGAGTTAAATCATGAAAGGGTTATACAGATACATTGATTGACACTGATTTCTTTTCCATGAGATTTAAAGAATATACACTGGAGTTATTAGCATAATTCCTATCTTCATTACTCTGTTGCTGACTAAATAATAATGGAGTTTTAGTTGTGATTGTTTTGCAAGGAGTATAGTGATTTGGGGGTAGGGGTTAATTTTTACCTCAATATGGGATTCTTTTGGATTTACCCAGCTTCATTTGAAACTGTAATATGAACTCATAAATGTGGCTTAGCTGTTAAAATTTTAAGTAGTTTGTTACTTAGCAAATAATCCAAAAAATATATTTAAATGTTTCTAAATTGATATTTAAGCATGTTAATATAAACAACTGTCAAACCTGTTACTGAAGTTGAAGACTCAGTTTAAAAATACAGACAAATTATTACATATATTGTAGCACTTGATACAAGATTTGTGATGAACATGTTTAAGGACAGGCAAGTAGGCATAATACAACAAAAATATCCTGAGGCAAAATAATGCCAAAAAAACTTATGTGTTAAAAAACAAAAACAAAAAAAACTTCTGTGTTAAAAGTGCTTAAGTCTTCTGAATTTAGACATTTAAAACAAAACAATTGAAATTATATTTTCTCCCGATAATGACTACAGTAATTGATTTGATAGATGCTTTATGCTAATTTTTTTCTTTTAAAGATTTTATTTATTTATTTGACAGAGAGAGAGAGATCACAAGTAGGCAGAGAGTCAGGCAGAGAGAAAGAGGGGGAAGCAAACTCCCTGCTGAGCAGAGAACCTGACGTGGGACTTGATCCCAGGACCCTGAGATCATGACCTGAGCTGAAGGCAGAGGCTTTAACCCACTGAGCCACCCAGGTGCCCCTAATTTTTTCTTTTTTAAAGAACCTAATCGATTGGTTTTATTATAGGAAATCTTTAGATTCTTTATAAAGAAAGACCTAAAGATAGGAGATATTAACCACATTAAAGAATGAAAGATAAGATTATTTGGTAAAGTAAGATTAAAATATACTTCCAGATTTTTTCCAAATATCCAAATTCTTCAATGGGGCTTCATGTGCTATATTTTCTATCCTAAAAGGCCATTAGTTACCTTGTCCTTTAATCAAAACAAAACAAAAACCACCAAACTTAACCCATCTTTATTTGAAACAAGATTGGTAGTTCAAACTTCCAAATGAATAAGATGCTTTTAATTCTATGTCCCAGTCTACATTTGAGTCTTGATCTAAATATTAAATTGAAGTGGTATAAATAGTCTCCAAACAAAGCTTGAGTTCATAATGCTTCTCTTAAATGAGCTAAAATATTGATTGCATTGATGATCTACATTATCTGCCAGAAATGTGGATTGCATTGTAGTTTTATTATTGTAGACCACTCTTAGGTTTCCAACCTGTCCATGAGCTGTGGAATTGACCTGACACTCATTTTTTTTTTCCCTCTTTTTACCTTTCAAAGCTTTGCTTTGTCTCTGGTGTTCTTCAATTTCACTATCCTGAGTTTAGGTGTGGTTTTGTTTTTGTTGTTTTTGTTTTTTGCTTTTTTGAGGTTGAGGTCTTGCCTCAACCAGTTCTTTCTACTTTCTGTAAACCTGTGGTATTACTATCATAATATTTTTTTTATTTCTGTCCTCTCTCTAACCAGTTTTACTGTTTTTCCTTTTCTTTCAAAAACATTTTTTAATATCTTCAGCTTCAACTACTCCTCTGAACTCATCTCCACTTAGATATCTAATAGGTATCCAATCTTAAAATATGTAAAACCAGACTCAGCCCTTCTCCACCAATAACATTAAAAAAAAAAAAAAAAAAAAAAACCTGCCAGTGTTCCATAATTTTTGACGAATGAATGGGCTTGGCAATCATAACTTTATAAAGTTATGAATAGTTATAAATAGCTAGGGCAATTTACCCCTAGCTATTTCTATTCTTTCTGTCTCACAATACTCCCATTGTTTAGAATACCCCAAAGAATACTTACAGGACTTTGCATTGTTGGTCACTCAGTCAAGAATGCCTTTATCCCTGATTTGTACAAAGATTGTACCCTTACTTAACTAATTCAAGTCTCAGCCCACATGTCACATCAAGTCTCTAAACTGGTACCATGCCCCTATCAATCATTCCTTTTCTTTTCCTTCTAATACTTACTATTACCTGACTTTGCTTTTTTCATTCGTCATTGGCTACCTCCTCATGAACATGTATGTTCCATTAGGGGGATGACTTCATCTTATTCACTGCTATAACCCCAGCACCTAAAACAATGCTTCATATACCAATTGCATTTTTTTTCATTATTTTGATTGTTTCCTAGAAATGCTATGTCCCATAAGTGGTAAGCACTATTGAACTTTTTGTCTTTCCATTGTTACCTGATCTGTTAGTATATTTGGAAACATTTATATGTTTTATCAGTATTTCTATTACTAAATCCTTTGTACTATCTCTTGCTTTTTAACTCAACTAATAAAAATCACCTGGAACATAGAGAAATACCTAAGTCTCATTTAGAAATTAAAATAAAGGCATCAAGTAATATTTTAGGAATTGTAATATGTATTTTATTGACTTGAATAATACAGAGGTTAATTCCCCTATTAAAACACTATGCTTCTATATAAATGAAATGGCTTTTGTAACTTATGGCTGCCTAGGAAAGATAATGATACTTTGTTAAGAGATATTCAGAGATGTGGTATATAATGGAAAAATACAAAATATTTTGATTTATCTGTTCCTTTATCTTTTGATAGGAAATATGTTTTTAGGTAGCATGATAGACGGTCTTTTTCTATTCATAAGGAAAGAGCACAACTTGTAAAAACACCATAATGCAAGAGAAACCTGCAGCATTTCCAATGTCTTTAAGGTGAAATAGAAAAAAAAAAAAATCCCTCTTTGGCTGGTTTTTTATATTTTCCCATTAAAAATTTAGATCATGTTTATAAAAGGTAAATTCATCCTTTTTAGGTACACATTGTAATAAGCTTTGACATATTAACACAGTTTTTAACCACCAACATATTTAAGATACAAAAACCTTCCCAGCACCCCAAAAAAAGTTATCCCATTCTAATTTCCCAATACATAGACTCTGGCAACCACTGAATTGTCCCTATAGTTTAAACATTTCCATGATGTTATTTAAAGGAGTTATACAAAATACAGGCTTTGAGCCAACCTTTCACTTAGTATAATATTTTTGAGATTCTTCTGTGTCTTTGCGTTAAAAGTAGCTCATTACTTTTTATTAAGTGCTGCTCTTCATAGTGAATCTTCTACAGTTTGTTTATCCATTCACCAACTGGGTTTCCAATCGTTTGGCCATTTTGATTAAAGATGCAATATACTGTCACATACAAGTCTCTGAGTAGACATATTCTAAACTTCGGAAGTACTTTGGAGTAGAACTTCTAGATTGTATGGTAAAGTACATGTTTTATTTTATAAGAAAACTGCCAAACTATTTTCCAAAGCAGATATACCATTTTATGTTCCCGCCAGCTCTAGATGAGAGAGTTCTTGTTACTTTTTAACTACGTAAACATTTTGTATTGTAAGGTTTGTTTTCTGTTTTTGTTTTCATGTAGCCATTCTGGTAGGTATCTAGTGGTAAGAAGTAATTTGCATTTCCCTAGTGACTAATGGTATTCAACATCTTTTAATGTGTTTGTCATTCTTAGTTCTAGTCTTCAAATTTTTTTCCAATTTTATGAATAGAATTGTTTATAGAATTCACATATCAGATAAACTGCAAATATTTTTTTTCTAGTCTATGGCTTATCTTTCAATTTTAATAGTATCTTTTGAAATGTGGAATTTAACATTTTTTTTATAAAATCCAGTTTTTCCTTTTTCTTCTTCTGTGGTTCCTTCTTTGCGTATAGAAATCATTGCCTAACTCAAGATCACAAAGATTTTTCTCATGTTTTCTTTTAAAAGAATTATACTTTTAGGAATTGCATTTAAGTCTGTGATCCATCTCAAGTTGATTTTTGTATATAATGTGCAGTATGAACAAAAGGTGTATATGGGGGTGTTTTAGTTTTTGATTTTGTTTTTTGGATATCATTTGTTGAAAAGACTATCCTTTTCCACTGAATTTCTCCATTACCTTTTCGAAAACCAGTTGTTCATATATAGGTAGGTCTGTTTCTGGGCTTCCTATTTTGTCCTATTAATTTACATTTCTAATCTATACTGTCTTCATTACTGCACTTTAAATAGTATATTATGGGAGCACCTGGGTGGCTCAGTCACTTAAGCAACCAACTCTTGGTTTCCCCTCAGGTCATGATTCTAGGGTTGTGGGAGTGAGCCCCATGTTGGTTTCTGTGCTCAGTGCCCAGTCTCATTGAGATTATCTCTCTTCCTCTCCTCTGCCAACCCCCCACCCCCCTTGTGCTCTCAACATTCTCTCTCTCAGTAATAAATACAATCTTTAAATAATAAATTATGAAATCAGGTGGTGTGAGTTCTAAATTTTTGTTCTTCAATATTGTTAGTGCCTTCTAAATTCCTTTGCTTTTCCACATACATTTTACAATCCAATTGTAACTTTCTACCAAAAGTCTGCTAGGATTTTGACTGAGATTATATTGAGGATATAGTCAATTTGGAAAATATTGACAGTTTTTGACTTAGGACAGTATGTATTCCATTATTTTTGTCTTTAATTTCTCATCGTGATTTTTTCACTATACAAATTTTACTACATGAATTGTTAGATTCATCCCTTATAAATGCTATTTTTAATTATAGTTTTTTTTTTAAAGATTTTACTTGAGAGAGAGAACATGGGGAGGGCAGAGAGAGGGGAAGAAAAAGAAGGGAAGCCCAAGCTGACTCCTAGCTGAGCACAGAGCCTAATGGGGGAATCAATCCCACGACCCTGTGATCATGACCTGAGCTGAAACCAGGAATCCAATGCTGAGTTGACTGAACCACCTTGATACCTGTTTAACTTCAATTTTTAAGTATTTATTTATTTTTGGGTTTAACCTTTTTCCTGTGACCTTGCTGTACTCAGTAACTAGTTATAACAACTTCTTCCAGATTCTTTGAGATTTTCTACGTATCTCCTGTGGAAAAAGTTCTTTTGTATCTTTGCAATCTTCTATGCCTTTTTTTTTCTTGCCTTAATGTACTTCCTAGGACCTCTTTTATAATGTTGGTAAGAATGAGTGTCTTATTGCCTTATTTCCATCTGGGGTAAATTCATTCTTTCAACACTCAGTGTGGTAGTAGCCATAGCTTTTTTGTATATGACCTTTATCTAGTCAAGAAAGTTCCCTTCTAATCTTAGATTTTGAGTATTTAAAAAAATGATATATTTTTTATATTCTTAAAATAACCACAAGTACTTATTCTTGAGATATGTGCACTTGTACAACTTCTTAAATCATGGAATCAGATTGGAGACTGCTACCCTCGTTACCTATTCTACATTTATTTTCTCATAGTAGTTTTTATCAAACAAACCATCAAAAAAACTTGTAGTGGGATCTAATGATGAAACTGAACTATCTCAAGCTGTTGGTTAATATTTTGGACAGATGGACATTATCAATATGTTTCTTTCAAAAATTTAACATTTCCTGTAGCACCTCTTTTTCTGATGGTTTTGCAAAGTACAGCACTAGCATAACGCACAGTCATCCTTTAAAAATCCATTAAATATTAACTGATTTTTTCCTTTTTTTTTTTTTTTGCTTAAGTTTATTTTTAAGCGATCTCTACACCAAACATGGGATTCAAACTCTTGACCCTAACATCAAGAGCCCCATGTTCTAACTGAGCCAACCAGGTGCCTCTAACTGATCAATTCTTACTGCTTTATACACTCTTTCTTCTTGTCTTGTCTAATATATGGTTCATTTAGATCAGCTCCCCTTGGAGAATCTTGTCATTTTTTTAGAATTCAGTTCACCTCTACTCTCTAATGGGTTCAAGTGAAATTATGATTTTTTAGATTAACTATTTTTTCTTATTAGAATAAGAGGAATGTTCTCTTATAACTGTATCCTAAGAAGAGGCACTCTAAAATGGGTTTTTTAAGTCAACTTTATTAGGCATAATATACATCCTACAGTAAATTGCACGCACTATATGTGTACAATTTGATGAAGTTTGAGAAATGTATACATTATGATAAAGAATATTCCCAAAACCCCTGAAGTTTTTATTGCACTCTTCCCAGTTAGTCTCCATACTTAAACTGTAGCCCAGGAAACCACTTACTGATTGGCTTTATATGACTACAGATTAGGTATGTCTGGAGTTTAATAAGTAAATTAGTGAAATCACACTTTGTCTGACTTCTTTTGCTCAATAAAGGGTTTTTAAGATTAGTTCATGTTGTGTGTATCTGTAGTTCATTCTTTTTTATTGTAATAAATACAATAAAAGTGTAGAGTGTAGTGTAGAGTACAGTGTAGAGTACTCCACTGTCTGGATCTACTGCTCACTTAATGGGTTTCCAGATTTTAGCTGATACGAATAAAACTTCTATGACCATTCCTTTACAAGTTGTTTTGTGCATATGTTTTCATTTCTTGGATAAATACCTTGGGAAAGAATATCATAATATTCATAATATCATAAATCATATGATAAACACTAAACTTTTAAAGAAGCTGTCAAATTTGTGCAATATAACCATACCATTTTACAATACATGAAAGTTGCACTTGTTTTGCATCTTTACCAGCACTAGCTATGGTGGGTTTTTTTAAGCTATTATAATAGTTATGTAGTGCTGTCACATGGTTTTAATTTGCATGTTATTGATAACAAATGATATTGATCTCTTCATGTGCCTTTGGCTATTTATATGTCTTATGTGAAATATTTATTGAATCTTTTCCCATTTTGTAGTTCGAGTTTTTGCTTTCCTGTTATTGAGCCGTAAGCATTTTTTCTGTGCTATTTTTTAATAGATTATGGGTTTTTTTTCTTGGTAGGTTATATTTTTTATTTGTTTTTTTTTTTTTTTTTTTTTTTAAGATTTTATTTATTCATTTGACAGATCACAAGTAGGCAGAGAGGCAGGCAGAGAAAGAGGGGGAAGCAGGTTCCCTGCTGAGCTGAGAGCCCGATGCGGGGCTCGATCCCAGGACCCTGAGATCATGACCTGAGCCGAAGGCAGAGGCTTTAACCCACTGAGCCACCCAGGTGCCCCGGTAGGTTATATTTTTTAAAGCAGTTTTAGGTTCACAACAAAATGGAGCAGAAGCTAGAGATTTTGCGTATGTTTACTGCCCCCACATATGCATAGCCTCTCACATTATCAATATCCTCAGTAAGCATTTTAAATACCAGTCTTTTATTAGATATATGTATTATAAGTACTTTTTCCAAATCTATAACTTGCCTTTCTTTTCTTAATAGTAATTTTCAAAGAACAAACGTCTTAAATTTTAATGAAGTCCATTTTCTAATTTTTTCCCTTAATATTTAATACTTTTTGTATCTCATCCATATAAAAAGCTTTTGTCTACCTTAGAGTCAAAAAGATTCTCTTGTGTTTTTTTCTAGAAGAGTTATTTAGGTCATTTTTCCATTTCAAGTTAATTTTTCTGTATGATGAGAGCTAAGAGTTGGGGCTCATTTTTCCTCTTTGCAGATATCCAGTTTCTCTGGCATCGTTTCCAGAAAAGAGCAATTTTCCTCACTGAGTTATTTGACTCCTTTATGTTGAAAAAAACAGACTGACCACATGTGTGCATCCATTTCTGTATATTCTACTAACTATATATCTATCCCTATGGTAAAATAAAATAGTCTTGAGTATTATATCTTCATAACTCTTAAAGTCAGGTAGTAAGAGTGCTTCAACTTTGTACATTTTCCAAATTGTTGTGGCTGCTCTAAGTTGTTCATATTTGTTGACCTTAAACAAAAGAGCCAGCTATTTTACCAGCAAAACGAATTTATTCGGGAATGGCATCTCAGGAGAAGCAAATTATGGTATGTTTGGAGAACAGAGGAGAAGGGCTTGCTTTTACAGAAGAAAGGAGGAAGCTGAGAGGGCTGTTTCAGAGTTTTCATTGGCTGGGCTGTTGCTAGGTAAGGAGACATTCTTCCTTCCCACTGCTGGGGTATATAAAGTAAATTTCCTGTTGGGAAAATGCAAGGTATGCCTTAGTGGATGTGAAAGCTCATGCTTCAGGGGTTCCTGATTCCATCTTACATAAAATTTCTTTTATTTGTTTTCACATTTCCCCCTTCTGATTAAGATCTTTCCTCAAAACATTGCTGCTGAAGATTAGATTTTTGATATTTAGTGGTTTTTTCCCTTGGTGCCAGAAAGGACATTTACTGGTTGTCCTGTTTCATCCACATCAGAGGGAAAATGCACAGGTTTCAAACTTGTGAGGCCACATTTGAGTAACAAGGAGGGTAATGAGGGAGAACTCTTAGGCATTTCCCATCTGAGGTCTATATCTTATGAAGTTGGAAGCATGGAGAACATCTGTAATTGTAGAGCTAACAATACCGTACTGGGTGCATTACTTCTGTAGAGATTTGACCAGCAACAGGTGCAAAATTTAAAAATGATTACATAGCAGAATAATGACCCCAGTTTGTATATATATAATAGTTCTAAATCATGAGCCAGACTTGAAGTCAACCAGCTAAAGAGCCTGCATAGTTATGGTTAGAAGAAGGTTAAAACAGAGATCTGGGTCTAACAGCCTAAACTGATAGGTCTTGGGGTCCAACAGAAATTGCTTACAGATAAAACCAAGGGATCCACCAAGGGATCCCTGACATCATGAGTAGATAGGAATTCCTACTAACAGAACCTCTGGTCAGAGAGCTTTCCTCTTTTTTGCAGAGATTGGGTCAACAAAGGAAGGAAATAAGAAGCAACAGCGAGGAGAAGGTAAACAAGCCTGGTTCTGTTATTTTGGGGACAGTTCTCTCCTTCAACTGTTTCAATTTCTGGAAATCTATTTCTCAGGCCACCAGTTGGTGTGCAGGTCTAGTCAGGGTTTGGTGCTTCTTTTAGATCCAACACATGGATCCAAGAATCGATTCCTTGGAGTTTAGCTGCATAAGAGTTGGTTAACAGTACTTGAGAGGGGCCTTTCCAACAGAGTGGCACCAGGAAGCCTTTCTGGAGATATCTTTTTCAATAGACAAAAATCTCTGAGCTGCAAGGTGAGATGTTTAAGGTCTTTGTCCCCTCAGGCATGCTGTGTAAAGATCGTTCTACCAAAGCATGGTTTAACAACCAGGTGTCCACGATATTGTCAAAAGGAGTAGACCAGAGATTAAGAAGGATGAATGGCAGTGCCTTTGGCCAGGGTATTTGAAGGTTTTCTGCAAATTTTGCTATTCAGGTCTTATTTACACTGTTTTCATGTTTGAGGATTGAGGGCCGTAAGCACGATGAAAGTGGTGTAAAACTGGCCAACCAAATAGCACAGACCTGTCAAAAACTTGTCCAGTGAAGGGAGTTCCCCCATCACTATGAAGTTCCAGGGAGGGTTTTCCAGGTTGGGATGATCTTTTCTAGTAGATCAAGATCTTTTTTTGTTCTGAAATGAAGTGCCCCAAATATCAAACCTCCATTCAAGAATTTAAAGTGCTTGGGAGCCATGTGATGAGGTGTTCTTGAACCGTATTTTGGCAGGAAGGATAGGCAAGCAAACCAGGTACACTTTGCAGCCTTATTAATATATCCCCTCCACTGCTGATTCAGAAAGATTATCATTTTTTCAGTATACCAGTGATTCAATGCATGGATAGTAATCAGTAATGGGAAATTTGGAGCCTCTGGCAGGAGTGGATTACTGTTTGGCCTACGCCAGAGTTTTCTTTTTTTAACCCAACTAACAATTACTAGAATTCCAATACTGTTTTTCCTTTTCTAGGGCCAATTGCTGGGCATCTCTAGTCAACTTTTCTAGATTATCATTTGAAGGAACATCTCCGTGGAACATGACAGAAGTTTGGTTGTTGGTTCCTTTGAGAGCAGTGTACTTGGTGGCGTTCTTGTATTGTCACACAAGTATATGCAGTTTTGCTATGAGGTAAAATGCAAGCCCGAGTAAGACAACTCAGACTATTGGGCTGAGGTAACCAAGGACAGAGATACCCTGATAACTTCCAAAGCAGTTGGAACAGCATACCCAGCATAATATTTACCATTTTGATTCTTTTAAATAAGAACTGTCAGTACAAAAGAGTCAGTGTTAACCAAACTTATCAAGCAGGAGCAGGAGGTGACGCATCAGAGACAAACAGTCCTGAGGAGTACCATCCATAGAAGAGGGAAGGAGGGTGGCAAGGTTAAGATTAGTTACAGGAGGAGTGGGTACCTGTAATGAGAGTTCAGGAAGGAGAGGGAAATAAGAAATTGGTCATTAGGATCTCCAAGGGCAGGGGATTTTTTAATGCTTTCCCTTAGGGTTTTGTTTCATTTCTAAAGATTTTATTTGTTTATTTGCTAGAGAATGAGAGAAAGCACAAGCAAGGAGAGCAGCAGAGGGAGAGGGAGAAGCAGGCTTCCTGCTGAGCAGGGAACCCAAAGCGGGATCCCAGGCCCCTAGGATCATGACTTGAGCTGAAGGCAAATGCTTAACAGACTGAAGCATCTAGGCATCCCTCCTTTAGGGTTTTAAAGAGTGAATCATCCTGATCTTCCCAAATGATAGGGTCAGGTTTTTGTCTTGCCTTTTTTTTTTTTTTTTTTTTAATATAGTAGCCCATTAACCAAGAAAACCTTGTAAATGGCACTTGGTTTGGGGTTTGAGCAAGTTCAAGATGCATATTTGGATCTAAAAATAGTCCTTGTTCTGAAATTAGTTCTGAAAAACTTCAGAACTAAACTAAAACTAAACTAAAGCAAAGTTTAGTTTGAGCAAACTGCAATTTCTCCTTGAAGACTTTGTATCCCTTTAAGGCTAAAAGTTTAACAGGTGGATGCTGAAGACAATTTGGAGTCTTCCATGCAAAGAGGCCTGAGAAGGGGAGCAGAGAAAGCAAGTCCTCCGCATGTTGTCATAAAGCAAAGCCTCCAGGTAACTCTGTATCATCTAAAACTGCTTTTAAATCTGGGGAGAAGTAGGAAGGACTTTTGATCAATCCTTGGGGCACTAGAGTCTAGTTGTAATGTTTTCCTTCCTAAATAAAGGTAAGGAGATATTGGCACGTCCTTTCCCCCGGGCAGAAGTAAGGAGGCCCTGAACCTTATAATCTTTTATTATGGGCTTGATGCCCTACAGTTTATCAGTAGGGACCCATAGTTAGTATCGTACCATTAGGTCTTGTGTTGTCACAGATGGAACAAATAAATATATTGAAGGGTTATTTGATTCATCTGGTTGCCTAATTTGGTTGCTGCTATCAAATTCTAGAATCATCTCCCTCTTTCGGGAGAAAGAAATTTTAGTGTGTTATTTTTCTAAGAAATCTTGGCCCAATAAAAGGATAGGACTGAAAGAAGTCAGGAGAAAAGGCCGAGTATCTCTTAGAGGGCATAAATAAAAAGGAAAACGTTTCGAGACAGGCATGCATTGAGGTTTATTAGGAACCCCTGCTATTCGAACCATTTGAATCCATCGGGGCAGGCACTGTTTGATAACAGTGAGGTTGCGCTCCAACAGTACAGCTCTGGTGTCAATAAACAGAGAGATCCATTTCCAAACTGGAGAAAGATGGAGAAATGCTCCTACAGTTCCTCAGAGTCTTGTAATTAGGAAAAGGTTGATTGGAGGGCTGAAGGCTCCTGAAGAGCTTAAGTTGGTAGCAATCTTTCTCCCAGTGTCCTGGCTTTTGCCATAATAACAAAGACCAGATGCAGTTTGGCCTCGTTGAGGGGCCTCTATTTGTTGGAGTTGAAAATTAAGGATTTTAGTGGATTCCCTTTTAGTTGAACTGCCTAAGGTGAGGGCGAGCAGATGTACTAACTCAGCTGAAGCCGGAGTGGATATGGTTTTCCATTTCATCCTGGTCATTTTAACCAGAAAGAAAAGATCTGTTCAGCCTGTTAACGAACACAGAGTGGATTCAACAATGGTCAAAGGCCAGAATTCTCCTTAGAAACAATTTGGAGTCAACTGTCATAGTTGTGCACAGGCTCACTGGGTTTCTGAGTGCAAACCTGAATCTTACTCCAGTCAATTGGTTTTGGGAAAGCCCTAGAAACTGCCAGGTGAAGTCGCTTAGTGATTGCAAACCTGACCATATAACAAGGCCGGGGATTGGTCTCACGTTTGCGGTTCTAGAGATTTTTCAGAATCGTCCTGCTTAGCTGTTTCCCCCCAGTGTTAGGCCTGGCCTTTGCCAAAGAGCTTGCGACTAGCGGGTGAAGTCTGAGAAACCAGACTGGTAAGTCGAAACAACTATGTTAAATTCCTCAGCAATTTAAAAAAAATAAGATTGATTTATTTATTTGAGAGAGAGAGAGAGAGAGTGTGTGCTAGCACAATCAGGCAGAGCGGCAGAGGGAGAGGGAGAAGCAGACTCCCCGCTGAGCAGGGAGACAACATGGCGCTTGATTCCCAGACCCTGGGATCAGGACCGGAGCCCACGCTTAACTGATTGAGTCCCCCAGGCGCCCCTCCTCAGCAAATCTGCGGGAATCCTTGCTTACTTTGGGAAAATCTTTAGTCTGGGGGATATGTAAAATTAAGGATTTAACATTAGGATCTTCATAGGGTCTAATTTTAAAGGGGCAGGTTCTAATGGGTTATGAGGAGGAGGACAGGGAGAGGTTCTGAGAAAAAGAGAGGTTCAGCAAGAGAGCTGGAACGAAGAAGTGAGGGGTACCAGGGAGGTGTGCAGAGTGGAAGAGCAATAGTGTGGGGGTGGAGGAAAGGAAGAAGCCTTTGATGGCTTTTTATCTTTTTTCAGTAGTTTGTTTGCCTGGGTCAGTCTTTTTTTCCTTCCCTCCTTCCCTCCCTTCCTTCTTTCCCTTTTTTTCGTCTGTTTGGCTGTTATTTGATAGAGACAGTGAGAGAGGGAACACAAGCAGGGGGAGTGGGAGAGGGAGAAACACAGGCTTCCCGCTAAGCAGGGAGCCTGCCGTGGGGCTCGAGCCCAGGACCCTGGGATCATGACCTGAGCCCCAGGCAGCCGCTTAATGACTCAGCCACCCAGGCGCCTTGTCACCACACTCTTTTTTTGTTTTAATTGAAGTATAGTTAACATACAATTGTATTCCCTTTAAGAATACAATATAATGATTTGACAATTATATACATCACTCATTGCTCACCACCCTGAGTGTAGTTACCATCTGTCAGCATACAATGTTATAATTTTGTTGACTATATTCTCTGTACTGTATTTTTCACCCCCATGACTTATTTTTTTATTATTTTTTTTTTACTCATTTGTTTTATGACTGGAAGTTCGTACCTCCTAATCCCCTTCACCTGTTTTGCTCATTACCCTATCACCCTCCCCTCTGGGAACCACCAGTTTTTTTCTCTGTATTTATGAGTCTGTTACTTTTTGTTCATTCATTTGTGTCAATTTTTAGATTCCAGATATAAGTGAAATCATATGGTATTGGTCTTTCTCTGACTTACTTCAGTTAGCATAATAACCTCTAGCTTCATCCATGTTGTCACAAAAAAATTACATTTTTTATGGCTGAGAAATATTCCATTGTGTAAATGTGTATGTGTATATACCTGTATATACATATTTCTATGTATTTGTATAGACACACAATGGAATATTTATGATAGCCAAGATAGGGAAATAATTAAAGTGTCCATCAAGGGATGCATGTATATACATGTACTATACACATATATATGTACATACGTGTGTGTGTGTGTATAACGCATCTTCTTTATTTATTCATCCCTTGATGGACCCTTCAGTTGTTTTCATATCTTGGCTAGCGTAAATGATGCTACAATTAACATAGGTATGCACCTATCTTTTCAAAAGAGTGTTTTCATTTTATTCAGGTAAATATCCATTAGTGGAATTACTAGGTCATATACTATTACAAATACAACCTTGTACTCTTTCCATAGTGGCTGCATCAGTTTAAATTCCCACCAACAGTGCAAGAGGCTTGTCTTTTTTGATACCAGTCATTCTGCCTAGTGTTAAGTGATATCTCGTTGTGGTTTTGATCTGCATTTCCCTGATAATTAGTGATGCTTTGAATCTTTTTGTGTGTCTGTTGGCCATCTGAAAGTCTTCTTTGGAAAAATACCTGTTAAGATCCTCTGCCCATTTATTTTTTCATTGGTTTGTTGTCTTGATGTTGAGTTGTATGAATTCATTTTATATTTTGGCTATTAATCCCTTGTCAAACATATCACTTGCAAATACCCTCTCCCATTCAGTAGGTTGCCATTTAGTTTTGTTGATGATTTCCTCACTGTTAAAAAGCTTTTTAGTCTGACATAGTCTCAATTCCTTTTTTTTTTTCTCTCTCGTTTCCTTTGCCTAGGAAAGGATCCAGAAAAATGTTGCTAAGGACAATGTTTAAGAGTTTGCTGCCTACGTTTTAAGGTCTTACATTTAGGTTTTTAATATATTTTGAGTTTATATCTGGGTATGGTACAAGAAAGTGATCCAGTTAAATTCCTTTCTATGTAGCTGTACAGTTTTCCCAACACCATTTATTGAAGAAATGGTCTTTCCCTTGCTGTATATTCTTGCCTCCTTTGTCATAGAATAATTAACCATCTAAGTGTGGATTTCTTTCTCTGTTCTATTCCATTGAACTGTGTGTCTATTTCTGTGTACTCTTCTGATTACTATAGTGTTATAATTTGAAATCTGGGATTCTGATACTTGAAGCTTTTTCATCTTTGTTGATATTGTTTGGCTATACATGGTCTTTTGTAATTTCATACAAATTTTAGGATTGTTTTAGTTCTGTGGAAGATACAGCTGTTATTTTGATAGGGACTGCATTGGATCTGTTGATTGCTTTGGGCAGTGTGGACAGTTTAACAATATTAATTCTAATGCATGAACATGATACATCTTTCCATTTATTTGTATCTTCATCAATTTCCTTCATCACTGTCTTAGTTTTTGGAGTACAGGCCTTTCATTTTCTGGATTAAATTTATTCCTAGGTATTTATTCTTTATGCAGTTGATTGTAGTTTCTTAATTTTTCTTTCTGATAGCTCTCTATTAGTGTATGGAAAAGCAAGTAATTAATACGTTTTAGTTTTATATCCTACAAACTTACTGAATTCATTTATCAGTTCTCATAGCTTTGGGATGGTGTACTTAGCATTTTCTATATATGATGTCATGTCATCTGCAAATAGTGACAGTTTTACTTCTCTACTGATGGGATGCCTTTTATTTCTTGTCTAATTGCTTCTAGGTCTTCCAGTACCGTGGTGAATAAAAGTGATGAGAGTAGACATCCTTGTCTTGTTCCCGATCTTAGAGGTTTATGTTCTGTGGGTTATGACAGATGCATGACATGTATCCACCATTATAATGTCATACACAATAGTTTCACTAACCTAAAAAGTCTTGATGCTCTGTCTTTTCATCCCTCGTTTCCCTCAAGTCTTGGCAACATCGATCCTTTTACTGTCTCCATAGTTTTGCTGTTTCTAGACTGTCAGCTGGAATCATACAATATGTAGCATTTTCTGATTGATTTCTTTCATTTTGTAATGTGCAACTTAGTTTTTTCCTATCTTTCCATGGCTTGATAGCTAAGTTCTTTTTCATGCTGAAGAGTAATCTACTGTCTAGAAATAGCAGTTCGGTTATCCCTTCCCATACTGAAGGACATCTTGGTTGCTTCAAAGTTTGGCAATTATGAGTGAAGCTTTAGAATAAACATTCATGTGCAGGTTTAAGTGCAGGTTTTTGTACAGACCTAAGTTTTCAACTCATTTGAGTAAATATCAAAGAGATCATGTGGTAAGAGTGTGTTTAGTTTTGTAAGCGACTGTCAAATTGTCTTTCAGAGAGACTCTACTATTGTGCATTCTCACCAGCAGTGTACGAGAGTTTCTGTTACTCTATCCCTTAGAATATTAGAAGAGTATTAATATAAATATGGGTAAAACAAATATAATTAATATTTAATACTAAATATATAAAGTAATCTAATATTAGAATTAGAATATTCTAATTATTACAATATTCTAATAATATTAGAATAATATTCTAATCCCTTCCAGCATTTGGTGGTGTCAGTGTTTGGAATTTTGGCCTTTCTGATAGGTGTGTAGGGATATCTCCTTGTTAACTTTAATTAACAACTATATCCCTAATAATGTAGGGTGTTGAGCATCTTTTCATATATTATTTAGAAATTTTTCATTTTTACTGGCATATCTAGATTAACAGTGAGTTTGAGCATCTTTTCCTGTATTTCATATTCCTTTGAGTTTCTTCTGTGAATTGCTTGTTTATATAGTTTGCTCATTTTCTTATTGCTTTTCTTATTTTGTTGATTTCTTATTATCATTCCTTTGGGATGCTGGAAAATTAGTCTTTCACTGGTTTAAAAATATTGTAAATATCTCCTCCCAATTTATTATCTATCATTAACTTTTACATGGTATCTTTAATTGAACAAAAAGTCTTTTTTAAAGATTTTATTTATTTGAGAGAGAGTGAGTGAGGAAGCGAGAGAACATGAGCTAGGGGGAGGGGCAAAGAGAGAGGGACAAATAAGATACCCCGCTGAGCAGGGAGCTAGACATGGGGCTCCATCCGGTCCTGGGACTCCAGGATCATGACTTGAGCTGAAGGAAGATGCTTAACCCACTGAGCCATCTAGGCACCCATGAACAAAAATTCTTAATGATAATCAAATCCACTGTCTTTTTCCCTGCCTTAGGTTTGTACTTTTGAACTTTGACTATGTCCTTTATCTGTACATTAGTCACAAAATACTCTTGTACATTATCTTTTCACTTTTTATGGTTTTAGATTTTACTTTTAAGTTTTTAATCAATTTGGAAACTACTCAAGGTTTTAGGTAAGGATATAGTTTCATTTTTCTCTGTATTGTGAACTAGTTTCTGTAAGACTATATTATAATAGTCTTTTCTATTCCCATTGAGTCGTAATATAACTGTTAACCTATTTCAAGTTATTAGGTATACATGAGTGGTATTTTGTGCTATATTGTCTCGGTCATTCAGTTGTCTGACCACTTTATTACTGCATTACAAGAATGTTACTACATGGGAGGGCATAGCTACCCTCGACCATTCTCAGAACTATGTGTCTTTAGGCAAATGTACTTTTTTCTTTGTACATTATTTATTTGGACTTTAAGGTTTCTAATTTGTATGAATTAAAAAGGTACAAGGAAAAATGTATGATACATTTAATGGAAAATTTCTCTGGTTGGTTTTGGTTTTTGGTCTATGCAAATCATTACGAAATAGTTAATGACTCCATTATAATGATATGTTTATAGTATATTTATGCCAGTGTCAGAATTAGTGGAAAAATCTTTTTATTTTAAATTGTTCTATACTACTTAAATATATTTTGAAGTTAAATATATGGATACATTTAGAAGTTCTGATTTTTAGAGAATAAGAATCAGAAATTTAAATTTACTTCATTTCTTCCACTTAGTATAATAAGAAAATAGAAGCACAAAGAGATAAACTGATCTACCCAAGTGGATACAGGTTAATTACTGATGAAGTTGATAGTAAACACGTATTTCTTGACTTGGCCTTTATTATATAGTTCTGAACATATTTATGGTTTATTTGGTGCTTAGTCTTTCATTCAGCTATAACATAGAAAAACATGTTTGGCAAAATAAATTTTTCAGGTGTTAAGCATTTTTTTTTCCACATTATTTTGTTTCTAGATGGCCCTGATTATGGGGTTAAATTTTCTGGTTTGAGACAACAGTACTTTGGATAAATTTGAGCAAAACTGAGAGTAGAGGATCCCAGTTGGGTAGAAGTCTCTTCACATCATAGCAAGAAAAATAGGTCTCTAAAAGCAACTCTTTTCGGAATTTACCTTCTCACTATTTGTATATTCACCAAGTTCAGGGTATAGTCCAGTGGTGATAAATGGTCTCTTATTTGTAACTTCTAACTGAAATAGGAGGATGCCTGACCAGGTGCAAGTATTTTGCAAAAGAGGTCCTCCAAAAAGACTAGTAGTTTGATACTGACATGTAAATATCAAATGTGCTTTCCAAAGGCCATTCTATGAGATTGGGGAAAAAGTAATACCATGATAACACAGACTCTTTCGTGAAACTGGCAAATGTGAGTAACTCTGTTATGTGTCAACTTGGTTCGTCTATATTACATTCCTGAGAATTCCCTTTTCTACCTGTTGTCAGTAAGGCTGGGCCACAGAAGGGAGACTTCTGAGGGGATTTGGAGAGTAGCATGAAGAGGCACCATTTGTGCACTACACATCTTGTCATTTATCTGCTGGCTCACCTCCTAGCATGGGCAGTGGCCCGGACTGCACCTGTCTCTGACTCCTTGAATTGACCAAAGGCCCTATTTCCTACAGGATACTCCCTCAGTTAACATGAGAGCCAGTAAAAATGGACCCATTTTGTCCAGTCTGTTTTGCGGGCTCCAGCTCTTGCTTGTGAGTTTGGGATTGTTCTCTTTCTCACTTTATGTCTGTCTTCCCCTCCCATTCTTTCTGACGTGTGCACGTCAAACTTGGGCATCACATGCAAGGTCAGCTGCCTTTCAGAGACTCCTTAAGCATCCCCGCAACTGATAAGTTCAAATCCTTGTGCCAAATCCCCATACTCTGTACGAATCCCCGTATTCTTCTTTTCTGATGATACCCTGATACAAGTATGCTTAAAATGTCCTTCTCAGCTGCGTGCATTAAATTAGCACATGTTCCTTAAACAAAAGTTAAGATTTTGATTTTTTTTTTTCCCTTTCATTTTTCATCTGGACCAATGACTTTTCTTCTTGAATTACGGAGAGCATTTGACACTGTTGATTCTCATTTGCCTTGATTTTAAGACTATATTTTTAGGATTACTTTGCACTTTGGGCAGCAAGTAAAGTAACAGAAAAATCTTACTCAACTGTTTTAAACACTGAGGAGAATTGACCTCCCATAGTCCTGAACTACTTTGTCTTGAGAGGGTAATTATCAACATTTGTGTGATGTAATCAAGAACCCAGATTACTTCCTCTTTTACTCTGCTTTCCTTGAGCTTGTGTCCTTCATCACTGCATTGCTGCTTTTGCTGTTCCAAGAGAAGCGTCGTGTAGCAGAACCAGGGCTTCCGTTCCTGTGTTGATTATCATCAGCACAGAGACCTTTCTCCAAAGTCTGCGCACTGGGTTTCCCCTCAGGATCCATCGGCCAGCACTGTATGCCTGTATGTGCATGTGCATATGCCTGACCCAGTCTGTGGTGCAAGGAGAGGAGGACAAGTGATTTGTTCAGCTCATCTGGGATTTACCCTGGAGTGGGCAGCAGCTCCTCCTTTCCCCAGTAAACAGGCAAATAATAATGCCTACTGCACAGCAGATGTTTTGTCTGCCTCATGTTAGACCTCTTTCTCTGTTAGAAATCCTTAAAAATATACCAATTCTACTTGTTCGCTTTACCTGTTCACCCTTAGCAATCCCACGGACCTTTGCCCCTTGAAGTATAGTGTATCAGTGGATGGTTTTCATCTCATTATCCAGAAATAGTGACCTCTCCCAAAGGTTGTTTTTAGAGACCGATTGTCTGCTAGCACCTTGAACTCTGCTTATTTTTAACAACCCGTTTTCTTTCCTCAAACCATATCTCCTCACCTTAGATTCTGCATTGCTCATTTTCTGGTCAGTAGAATTCCAGTCAATTATGGCTTTACTCTAATTATAAATGATTTGAAAAAGAAAGACAAGCAAAAACAAAGCACCTCATCTATCTGTCTTCAGTAATTTTAGCATTTAGATGAATACTGAGGATGGAATTCAAGATTGTTTTTTGCTATTCTAGAAAGAAAGAGGCAAGAGTAAAGGTCTACATGACTACCTGCTGTCATAAAGGGGGCTGGATTCCTTCTCACTTTTGTCCTTGGGCTTCCCATCTCTTTCCCCCTTCAAATGAACTTTTTTATGTGTAGGGTATTTTTTTAAACCATCACCTCTCTCTCCCTGCAAAAATGCAGAGGGTTCCAAAGAATCTTGTCTGTTTTAATTCTGGCCTTTGAAGCTATAAAATGTCTACATACATAGGCAGTTCTTTAAAGAAGATACTGGAAATTTTAATTGGGTAACTAATAATATTTGAATTGATGATGTTAAATAGTAATGAACAGATGTTAATACATTGGGAAATTTCTACTTGAATGTGCACAACGGACTATAAATAAGTTTGAGATTCTCTGGTAATCATATGCATAATACAGCTGGGGCCACTCTGCTCATCTCCAATAACAGAGACCGCTACGGTCAAGCTTGCTCTTTGTGACTGTCTTAGTCAGGGTTTTCCAGAGAATCAGTGTCCATCTCTATCTCCATGCATACCGACTTCCTTCCTGTCAACTTACCTGTATTTATACAGAGAGAAGGGGAGGCTACAGAAAAGGAGGAGAGAGAGGAAGAGATTAATTTTAAGGCCCCAGGTCACATGATTATGGGGGCTGGCGAGTCCGAAATCCTTAGGACAAGTCAGAAGGCTGGAAAGTTAGGGTTTCTATGTTGCAGACTTGAGAAAAAATTTCGTCGTCTTTGAGAAACCCATCTTTGCTTTCAAGGCTTATAACTGATTGAATGAAGCTCACTCAAATCTGGGGGGAGGGAATTAATCTGCATTACTCAAAGGCTACTCATTTAAATATTAATCACATTTAAAAATACCTTCACAGTGACATTTATAACTAGTGTTCGATCAAAGAACTGGGCACCATAGCCTTGGCAAGTTGATGTAAAAATTAACCATCACAGTAACCTTGCCACTCCTTGACTGGAGCTAATTGAGAAAAGATGTACACTTCAAACTTGGACTTATCAGATTTCTCTCCTGGAAATTTCCTGTGAGATACTTAGAGACTCTTATGGGTCTTCATTGATCCCTTGACCTAGAAAGTTACATATTGGAAATCTTCAAAGGAACATAAGAATGAAGCAGACATGGGGAGAGCAAGAGGAACAAGAGACTATGCATCCCCAGAGTGGGCCTAGTGAATTATCTTAGAGGGCTTGACTGTATTTCCTACCCTGAGATTTTGTGAGATTATAGTAGAGATTTTTTAAAAATGAATTTTAATTTATTTAATTTACTTTGAGTGAGTTCTTATTTTTTACCACCAAGTCATCCCTAAGATACCATTTGCGCATATCCTACCTTTTCGTTTTCTCATTTGAATGCTCAACCATCAGAACCTGCTAAGGAATCTGTTAAGAACAGAGAAAGTTGGGCGCCTGGGTGGCTCAGTCGTTAAGCGTCTGCCTTTGGCCCAGGTCAGATCCCAGGGTCCTGGGATCGAGCCCCGCATCGGGCTCTCTGCTCTGTAGGAAGCCTGCTTCTCCCACTACCATTCCCTCTGCTTGTGTTCCCTCTCTCGCTGTGTTTCTCTCTGTCAAATAAATAAAATCTTTAAAAAAAGAAAGAAAGAAAACAGAGAAAGTTGTATTGAAATTGGTATCAGAATTACATTTCTGACCTTGGCAAGGTTCAGTCAAGGGGAAGGGCATTATTCCACATGGAGTAGATTGAAGACAGCATGTGAGGTGAGGAAATAGAAACTGTGACTCTGAACAACTCTTTCAAGATGTTTAATGATGAAGGGGAACAGGGAAATAAACCATTATCTACGGGGTTATGTGGAGTACAAAGACAATTTTTATTTAGGGAGTGGAGGTCGTTTGAAGGAGAAGCAAGTACCTGAGACGAGGTCTCATTAGAAAGGAAACAACATGGTGCTGAGAAGAGGGAGTAACCGCACTGCTCGACTCTGCGTGAACCTGAGTGCACTAGAGTTGGAGAGCACATGGGGAGAAGCTGGTCCTCTCCATAGCACAAGAACTGAGTGTGGCGTTGCTGCCAGGTTGGCATTGCTCACAGGCTGGTAGTCGTGGAGGCTGCATCTGTTTGCTCATCATAAACCAGGTTCAATCACCTGAGGAAGGGAGAAGAGGAGCAAGTTTAATCGAGATAAACAAGGATGAAATAGATCTCTCAGAGAGTAGGAAAGAAAACATTCAGGAAGATATATGTGATGGTATTGCTGTGACTGAGGAAACAAAAATGACTAAGAGACCCTGAGTGATCCCCTGGGACTATAATCTGTATCCTCCTCATGGGCAGACTGGCTGATCTTCCTCGGGTGTGAAAGAGCAATGATTACCGTTGATTGCTGTTATCGAGCTCTTTACCTGTGTGTTTGCACAGTTGTACATGGCCTCTGTGAGGCAGGTATTCTACCGTTGGAGAAACTGACCAGGAGAATCCCGTGAATTCTACCAAGATCACAGGTAGCGGGGGTGTGGGGGGGGGGG
>CM053607.1:66323606-66360691 GCA_028646535.1 Procyon lotor
ATAAATCTTCTATTAATATGTTCAGACACATGAGATACTCTTGCAATCTCGCCTTCTTTAAGAAGTCTCTTTAAGAAGGTTGTGATTAGTGCAGACTCACTGTTATGTGGGACTGTTCCCTGGTGCAGCTGTCTGACAGCTATTGGGCACTAGTAATTGGAGCTGGACCCTGGCTTTCTCTCTGAGAGGTCTGGCTGTGACTGCTATATCATACTGGTGAGCAAGACAGGCCTCCAGTGGGGCTTGCTGTGAGGTCTACCTGCAACTCGTGTAGGTGTTTTAATGAGCTGGGGTGGACCCCAGTGACGAGGATGTTTAGGAAGTGTTCTGGGGCTGGCTGAGGTCACCTTCTGGGAGTTGTAGGACGATAAGCCACTTTCAAAGGGCTCTGGTGATGGCTATGGGTGCCTGTCAGGTGTGGCAGTGTGGTTAGCTGTTTGGAGGGGCTCTGGGCCACGTGGGTGGGATTAGCCAGGGAGTCCACAGGGAATTCTGGGGCAAGGAAATAGTGTCCGAAACATCTCCGCAAGAGCCAGGCCTGCTAGTACTTTCATCCTTAGAAGACTTTTCAACAGATTCCCATGATATATCAAGGTCCTACATATACTTGGGTCAATTTCTTGTTTTATTCTGCTCACTAGCTCATGTATCTCATTCTGAGGCAGTTATCACATTGTTTTATTTTCATGATGTTATATAAGTTATTGATAGCTGGTAAGATATGTTGTTTCAACATTTTTTGAAAAATAATTCTTTCTTTCCAGTATAACATGTGACCTCGATCTTTTTTGGTTTTAAAGCCTTCGCAGCTGTAAAAGGTAGTGGGTGTAAAATACAGTTGTAGTTTGGTCATTCATCTGCCCTCAGAAGAAAATTTATGCAGCTGTGTATTAGATGGCATTATTTTGCATAGTTTTAAAAATAGTGAGGAAGTTTACAAGAACAGTCACTATGCATGAAACCCTCTAGGGCTATATGCCACCATAAACAAGAGTTTTAACAGATAATGCACTGGGACTGGTGGCAGTGGATCAAATTTCCAGTAAAGTTCATTTGTCTTGTACTCATTACTGTATTTAATCACACTTCTCTTTATTGACTGCTTGTGAAAAATCATGAAATGTCTAGCTTTTCTTGCTCTAGCTTGTTCAGATTGACTTCCTATATTCATACTGGTGTTTCACACCCTTTTTATATTTCTACCTTTATTTTGAGTCACAGTAGTTTATCATTTTCATCACTCCCTTTAATCTTTAATGAACTACTTCATGCTATGGATATATTTTCTTAGAATTAGGATGGTAATGATAAATTCAAATTTAACAAATTTAAATGTCAGTACTCAATTGACTTAAACACCTTGAGCAGACAATATTTCAATGTAGTTGAATTTTTTAAAGATTTTATTTATTTATTTGACAGAGAGAGATCACAAGTAGGCAGAGAGGCAGGCAGAGAGAGAAGGGGGAGCAGGCTCCCCGCTGAGCAGAGAGCCCGATGTGGGGCTCGATCCCAGGACCCTGAGATCATGACCTGAGCCGAAGGCAGAGGCTTTAACCCACTGAGCCACCCAGGCGCCCCAGTGTAATTGAATGTTAAGCAAGATTTTGTGATCAGTCCAAATAGCACATATATAACTCTGAAAGCTTAGAAATTGTTAGAACATAAATTTTAGCAAAAATTAAAGTTCACTTTAAAATTCAAATTTGTGAAATACATGCAAACAAATATAAGCATTAAAAAATGTTTTAGTTTCCAAACAGACTGAAGATCCTTCATGGACTGAGGAACCGTCCAGGGTCTGAGGAAAACACTTTGAAATACACTGTCTTAAAGTATTTACTTCAGAGATTAAAAGTTCCGTATTGTGTTTCAGAAAAGTAGAACTCAAACAATCCAAAGACCTATGAGTTGACAAAAGACATGTACTAACAGCCTCAAATGTAGCCAGATCTAGGTTCTGACCAGTATTACCTTAAATTTCACTTTGTGACCTGGGAAATGCCCTGTGATGTATCATCATCCTATCCATATGTGTTCTGTGAAGCCATTTATTAAAAGATAGTCATTTTTGTGATCTGAAAAGTTTGCGTAGATGTAGTAATTGTATTTTTCAATGTTTAGGATAATCGTGTTCCTGTTTTGAAAATTTTCTTAAGGAAAGGCTTTAAAAAACTCCACACAGTTCCGATGACCCTCACACTCAGATTCCATTCTTCAAAAGCAACCACTTTAAATTGTAAGATTTTTGTCCTGGCACATACTGCTGTATTTATTGCTTTCTCATAATTCATCAATTTTAAGCATTTTCTTTTTTCATAGCAGATTATGATTTTTGCCTCCTCTTTTTTTTTTTTTTTTTTTTGGTCTTTCATCCACCTCTTTTTTTCCAATATGGTGCAATCACAAGTTTAGTTAAATTCATGGAGTGTTTCCATTAGTATGCTCAAATATTTCTCCTAAATGGACAATTGTGCACTGTGACATTTTTTGTATGACTTTGCCTAACTTCTCCAGCAGTGGTTTCAGGATTTCATTTGCTTGTCATTCTGCAATCGTCTTTGTCTTTTCCAAATTATTTTTTAGTAGAGGGTTGGTCTCATTCATGAAGGGTTGTCCCTTGATCTGTTGGTGACCGTAGGTCTCTCATTCATGTTTAGGCATGAAGACTCAGAGGCTCATTGAAAACTTCATATGCGTGATAGGTCTTGTTGACCCAGTGGACAAGCTTCACTGCAAGTCAGTAGGGTGTCCAGTGGTCACTCTTTTTTGGTCTTCTCTAGGAGTATTATCTATAGGTTGTTCCTCTAGGCCAGTTTTTGACTGGAGACCTGGGTTCTTAGAGCTTCTTAGGTAATGACCCTCTGTCCAGTTGCGGGAATCACCCAGGCTTTTCTTGATACCTTGTTACTCTCATTCCTGAGGCTTTCAGAAATGCTTCAGGGCAAATTGACTTGCTTTCCACTGTATCCACCTACACCTGTATTGGATGTTTCTTTACCTGGTAAATGCATGACCATTTCACTATTCACTTCTGATTTAAACATGGTTTAAGGAATGTGAAATTTATTTAAATATCATAAAAAATTGACTTTCTCTTTGTGTTGTACTCATTCCTGGGCTGCTTTTAAAGGGAAGAAGGAATCAAAAGGTTTCTTCTTTGCCATTTTGTTCTTGTAGTGGGATTAGTCTTGTCTGAGCCAATAATGCCTCTGCTGAATTGTCCAGAGTTAAATTCAAGGGCATAATATCAACCCAGGAGAAGAAGTGTTTTGGGAGTAAAAGACTCATTCAGATTTCTCTGCTAATTAACCCAGATGTCCCATGATTTCTAATAATTCAAGGAAGTATTCACAGTATGCTGCACTAAAAACCTTAAAAAGAATCCTGAAAATACTCATAAAAATTCTGTTCCTGGGTCCTCAGGACTTGTGAAGATTTAGAATACTTAATCTCAGGCATGCATAGCACTCTTAAGCAATGAGTGACTGAGGCCATTCACCAGGGCATGTATAGGCACCATAGATTACTATTTTTCTTTTTTTAATTTTATTTATTTGAGAGAGAGAGAGAGCATGAGAGGGGGAAGGTCAGAGGGAGAAGCAGACTCCGTGCTCAGTGCGGAGCCAGATGCTGGACTCTGGGATCATGACTTGAGACCAAGGTAGACACTTAACTTGAACCAACTGAGCCACCCAGGGGCCTAGGCACCACAGATTCCTAATAAAGAAGTGGGAAGCACATCCCTCAAAAGGACAGGAGGAAGTATGCTCTGAACCATCAAATCACTGATTTCCCACCCCAGGGTCTTTGATTAGATCAGGGTGTATTTTTAAGGGCCTCAAAAATCCAATAAGCACTTTATTTTACTTTATTTTTCCAATTTATTTTTTGATTAATATATAATGTATTATTTGCCCCAGGGTACATGTCTGTGAATCATTAGGCTTATACATTTCATAGCACTTACCATAGCACATACCCTCCCCAATGTCCATAACCCAGCCACCCTATCCCTAACCCCCCTACCACCCAGCCAGCCTCAATTTGTTGCATGAGTTAAGGAGTCTCTTATGGTTTGTCTCCTTCCTGATCCCATCTTGTTTCATTTCCCTCCCCACCCCCACATGACCCCCCCACCCTGCCTCTCAAATTCTTCATATCAGAGAGATCATATGATAATTATCTTTCTCTGACTGACTTATTTCGCTTAGCATAATACCCTCTAGTTCCATTCACATATTTGCAAATGGCAAGATTTCATTTTTCTTGATGGCTACATAGTATTCTTTACTATGAATAGTAGTAATTTTTTTAATCCATTCATCTGTTGATGGACATCTAGGTTCTTTCCATAGTTTGGCTATTGTGGACATTGCTGCTATAAACATTTGGGTGCATGTGCCCCTTCGGATCACTACATTTGTATCTCTAGGGTAAATATCCAATAGTGCGATGGCTGGGTCTTAGGGTAGCTCTACTTTCAACTTTTTGAGGAGGCTTCATACTGTTTTCCAGAGTAGCTGTACCAACTTGCATTCTGACCAATAGCATAGGAGGGTTCCCCTTTCTCTTCATCCTCACCAACATCTGTCATTTCCTGACTTGCTAATTTTAGCCATTCTGACTGGTGTGAGGTGGTATCTCACTGTGGTTTTGATTTGTATTTCTCTGATGCCAAGTGGTGTTGAGCACTTTTTCATGTGTCTGTTGGCCATTTGGATGTACTCATTGCAGAAATGTCTGTTCATATCTTCTGCCCATTTCTTGATTGGATTATTTGTTCTTTGAGTGTTGGGTTTGAGAAGTTCTTTATAGATTTTGGATACTAGCCCTTTATCTGATAGGTCATTTGCGAATATCTTCTCCCATTCTGTCAGTTGTCTTTTGGTTTTGTTGACTGTTTCCTTCGCTGTGCAAAAGCTTTTGATCTGGATGAAGTCCCAATAGTTCATTTTTGCCCTTGCTTCCCTTGTCTTTGGTGATAATTCTAGGGAGAAGTTGCTGTGGCTGAGGTTGAAGAGATTGCTGACCGTGTTCTCCTCCAGGATTTTGATGGAATCCTATCTCACATTGAGGTCTTTCATCCATTTTGAGTCTATTTTTGTGTGTGGTGTGGAAATGGTTCAGTTTCATTCTTCTGTGTGTCACTGTCCAGTTTTACCAACACCATTTGTTGAAGAGATGGTCTTTTTTCCACTGGATATTCTTTCCTGCCTTGTTGAAGATTAGTTAACCATAGAGTTGGGGGTCAATAGAGTTGGGGGAGCCATTTCTGGGCTCTCTATTCTGTTCCATTGATCTATGTGTCTGTTTTTGTGCCAGTACCACACTGTCTTGATGATTATAGCTTTGTAATAGAGCTTGAAGTCTGGAATGGTGATGCTGCCAATTTTGGTTTTCTTTTTCAACATTCCTCTGGCTATTTGTGGTCTCTTCTGGTTCCATATAAATTTTAGGATTATTTGTTCCATTTCTTTGAAATAAATAGATGGCATTTTGATAGGGATTGCATTAAATATGTAGATTGCTTTAGGTAGCATAGACATTTTCACAATATTTGTTCTTCCAATCCATGAGCATGGAACATTTTTCCATTTCTTTGTGTCTTCCTCAGTTTCTTTCATGAGCACCTTATAGTTTGCTGAGTACAGATTCTTTGCCTCTTTGGTTGGGTTTATTCCTAGGTATCTTATGGTTTTGGATGCAATAGTAAATGGGATCAACTCCTTAATTTCTCTTTCTTCTGTCTTGCTGTTGGTGTATAGAAGTGCAACTGATTTCTGTGCATTGATTTTATATCCTGACACTTTACTGAATTCCTGTATGAGTTCTAGCAGTCTTGGATTGGAGTGTAGTATCATATCAACTGCAAAGAGTGAGATTTGACTTCTTTGCCAATTTGGATGCCTTTTATTTCTTTCTGTTGTCTGATTGCTGAGGCTAGGACTTCTAGTACTATGTTAAATAGCAGTGGAGATAGTGGGTATCCCTGCCATGTTGCTGATCTCAGCTGAGAGCTTTTCCCAACTGAGAATGATACTTGCTGTGGGTTTTTCATAAGTGGCTTTGATGATGTTGAGGAATTACCCTCTATGCCTACGCTGTGAAGAGTTTTGATCAAGAAAGGATGCTGTACTTTGTCAAATGTTTTTTCAGCATCAATTGAGAGTATCATATGGTTCTTGTTCTTTCTTTTATTAATGTATTGAATCACATTGATTGATATGCGGATGTTGAACCAACCTTGCATCCCAGGAATAAATCCTACTTGATCGTGATGAATAATCCTTTTTATGTACTGTTGGATCCTATTGGCTAGTATTTTGGTGAGAATTTTTACATCTGTGTTCATCAAGGATATTGGTCTGTAATTCTCCTTTTTGATGGGGTCTTTGTCTGGTTTTGGGATCAAGGTAATGCTGGCCTCATAAAAAGTCTCCCTTCCATTTCTATTTTTTGGAACAATTTCAGAGGAATAGGTATTAAATCTTTTTTAAATATTTGGTAGAATTCCCCTGGGTAACTATCTGGCCCTGGGCTCTTGTTTGTTGGGAGATTTTTGATGACTGCTTCATTCTCCTTGCTGGTTAAGGGGCTGTTCAGGCTTTCAATTTTCTTCCTCGTTCAGTTTTGGTAGTTTATGTATCTCTAGGAATGCATCCATTTCTTCCAGATTGTCAAATTTGCTGGCGTGTCGTTGCTCATAATATGTTCTTATAATTGTATTTCTTTGGTATTGGTTGTGATTTCTCCTCTTTCATTCATGATTTTATTAATTTGGGTCCTTTCTTTTTTATTTTTGATAAGTCTGGCCAGGGGATTATCAATCTTATTAATTCTTTCAAAGAACCAGCTCCTAGTTTTGTTGATTCGTTCTACTGTTCTTTTGGTTTCTGTTTCATTGATTTCTGCTCTGATCTTTATTATTTCTCTTCTTCTGTGGGGTGTAAGCTTTCTTTGCTGTTCTTTCTCCAGCTCCTTTAGGTGTAAGGTTAGGTTATGTATTCGAGATCTTTCTTGTTTCTTGAGGAAGGCTTGTATTGCTATATACTTTCCTCTCAGGACCACCTTTGCTGTGTCCCTAAAATTTCGAACAGTTGTGTTTTCATTTTTGTTTGTTTCCATGAATTTTTTAAATTCTTCTTTAATTTCCTGGTAAACCCATTCTTTAGTAGGAGGCTCTTTAGCCTCCATGTATTGGAGTTCTTTCCAACTTTCCTCTTGTGATTGAGTTCTAGTTTCATGGCATTGTGGTCTGAAAATATGCAGGGAGTGATCCTAATCTTTTGGTACTGTTTGAGACCTGATTTTGTCCCAGGATGTGATCTATTCTGGAGAATGTTCCATGTGCACTAGCGAAGAATGTGTATTCTGTTGTTTTGGGATGGAATGTTGTAAATATATGTGTGATGTCCATCTGGTCCAGTGTGTCATTTAGAACCTTTATTTCCTTGTTGATCTTTTGCTTAGATGATCTGTCCATTTTGGTGAGGGGGTTATTAGAGTGCCCTACTATTATTGTATTATTGTTGATGTGTTTCTTTGACTTTGTTATTAATTGGTTTATAGAATTGGCTGCTCCCATATTAGGGGCATAGATATTTGCAATTGTTAGATCTTGTTGGACAGTTAGGTATGATATAGCATCCTTCCTCATATCTTATTATAGTCTTTGGCTTAAATTCTAATTTATCTGATATGAGGATTGCCAACCCAGCTTTCTTTTGATGTCCATTAGGATGGTAAATTGTTTTCCACCCCCTCACTTTAAATCTGGAGGTGTCTTTGGGTCTAAGATGAGTTTCTTGTAGACAGCATATCAATGGGTCTTTTTTTTTTTTAATCCATTCTGATACTCTGTTTTGATTGGGGTGCTTAGCCCATTTACATTCAGGGTAACTATTGACAGAAATGAATTTAGTGCCATTGTATTGCCTGTAAGGTGACTGTTAACTGCATATTGACTCTGTTCCTTTCTGGTCTATGTTCCTTTGAGGTTCTCTCTTTGCTTAGAGGACCCCTTTTTATTTCCTGTAGGGCTGGTTTGGTTTTTGCAAATTCTTTTAGTTTTTGTTTGTCCTGGAAGCTTTTTATCTTGCCATCTATTTTCCATGACAGCCTAGCTGGATATAGTATTCTTGGCTGCATATTTTTCTCATTTAGTGCTCTAAATATATCATGCCAGTCCTTTCTGGCCTGCGAGGTCTCTGTGGATAGGTCTGCTGCCAATCTAATATTTCTGCCTTTGTATGTTACAGACTTCTTATCCTGATCTGCTTTCAGGATTTTCTCTTGGTCACTAACACTTGTAAGTTTTAGTATTAGATGATGAGGTGTAGACCTATTTTTATTGATTTTAAGTGGGGTTCTTTGTGCCTCCTGGATTTTGATGCTTGTTCCATTCGCCAGATTAGGAAAATTCTCAACACTAATTTGCTCCAGTATACCTTCTGCCTCTCTCTCTCTTTCTTCTCCCAGGATCCCAAGTATTCTAATATTGTTGCATCTGATGGTATCACTTATCTCTCAAATTCTCCCCTCGTGGTCTAGTAGTTGTTTGTCTCTCTTTTTCTCATCTTCTTTATTCTCCATCATTTGGTCTTCTATATCACTAATTCTCTCTTCTGCCTCATTTATCCTTGCAGTAAGAGCCTCCATTTTTTTTATTGTAAGTACAATAAAATAAAAAAAACTAATAAATAATAAAATAATATAAAATAATTTATTAGCTTTTTTTATTTCATCATGGTTAGATTTTAGTTCTTTTATTTCTCCAGAAAGGATTCTCTGATATCTTCCATGCTTTTTTTGAGCCCAGCTAGCATCTTGATATTTGTCATTTTGAATCTGTTTCTGACATATTACTAATGTCTGTATTCATTAGGTCCCTAGCCATTGGTACTGCATCTTGTTCTTTCTTTCTTTCGTTTGTTTGTTTTTTTTTTTGGTGCTGAGTTTTTCTGCCTTGTCATTTTATTTTATTATTATTATTTTTAAATGATTTTATTTATTTGACAGAAACCCAGCGAGAGAGGGAACACAAGCAGAGGGAACGGTAGTGGGGGAAGTAGGCTCCCACGGAGCAGGGAGTCTGATGCGAGGTTCGATCCCAGGACTCTGGGATCATGACCTAAGCCGAAGGCAGCCACTTAACGACTGAGCCACCCAGGCACCCCTGAAGCAATAGGTTTTACTGAGCTGTGTCTCATCATCCTTTTCTGTCACATCATTAACAGTCCATTGAGAGCAGCTTGGGGCTGTCATAGACCTGCAGAAGGGAGAATGCTGTGGGTGGGCTCAGTGATCTATCATCTTTATGGCCTGGCTTAGTCTAGGATTAACTTGGAGAATATCCTTAGGATGATAGCTGATCTCCCAGCACTCAGTTATCTAAAATTAAAAACAAAGGCAGGGCATGGGAGTGGAGCTTGGCACATGATAAACACTCTAAACCCATTTAATAAATGAATGAATGAAATCCTTAATTTAAGCTGTTTTTATTGGAAAACGTTACAGAATGGGCAGTACACATTTTGCCTTCTTACTTGGTGAATTCAAAATATAATATCACCTATTCTTGCTAACTCTGTTCCACTGTCATGAACATCCCCGATGGCCTCAGGGGAGGTTGAGAGGCAGAAGCCTGTCAGTGCCCTCACTCTGCACTCTGCTTCACAATGATGTGACTTTTACTCTGACGGATGTTTTGAAGTTCTCCCTTCTGCATCCAAAGCTGTTGTCAGGTTTATTTTTGGTTATTGCCATTGTGTCCACTTCTTTTAGCCTTCTTTTTTCCCTTTGTATATCTATTGTTTTCCTTCTGGTGAATAAGAAGTTGGGTGATTAACATGTAAGAATTATATAGAAAATAGAACTGAATAAGCCCTGAGTGATGGCCAGAGAAATTTTCCTGTGGGTAAAAGGCATAAGATTTTGTGAGTATATTCTGTTAGATTCCTTTTGTGGCTCACCTGGCCTTTTATCTTCCTATTTACTTGTGGTTGTATTCTGGATAGTTGAGTTTTCCAGATAAGTGATCGTCAGAAAAATCTAATATTAATCTACACAGGATACAGTACTATGCTGAGTAAGGTGTCAGAGGGAGAGCTTTCTTATAAAATATTTCATGAGATGGAGATTGCAGAAGTATTTCTGGGAAAGTCTTCTTGTTAGACATAAATAATAGATTAGTTAAGCCAGAGCTCCAGGTAAGTGGAGACTAGATAAACCAGACTATAGCACTGAGTTATCCAATGTAGGAGACAGAGGTGTTGAAGTCTCAGGGCTTAGATATTGAATATTCTAGATACCCATCTGTACCCATCTGAAACATCACTTGCCTGTCCTTGGAGCAAGAGTTTGGGGTTAGTCATTGCCTCTCTTTATCATTTTCATATTCTATGGGTAGAGTAAAAAGAACACTCCTTGATTATCTGAATTTTTGGTATATTACATCTGATTCTCATTTAGTGATTTCACTGTTTACCCTTATCATTTTTAGTTACCTAGCGATTTTTGGGAATGGCACAACAAAATGTATAGACAATAGAACACACTATGACCTTAAGGAATTCATTTTTAGCATCAGGAACAAGAATAACTGAGATCAGCTTAGTTTTGTAAGTGCATCAGTGTTTTTCAGTAAACTTGAGAAGTGGAGTAAGATTCTCAAGAGAATAAGGGATATATAGTCTGTAATGAAGAAGTAAATCCTTGAGATTTTTTTTTTTTTCTGGCCAAAGAAGTGTTACCTAACATATTATTGGAAGAGTCTGAAAATCCATGACAGTATAATAAGAGTATATTAAAATCTTAAAAAAATTTAGATCACACTTCCCACCAATGTGGATATACTATTTTTTTCATTTTAATAATTTGTTAGCAATTAAGTTTGTTGATGCTCCTGCCAACTTGATAAATGAAATGGGGTGTTGGGAACACTGACTCATTTATTCCTTAGAAAACAAACCCTTGTTTCTGCAATTTCTTCCCATGCTTCTGCCATCTTGGTCCCTATCAAGCTCTACCCGAGATGTAAATGCATCTTTCCTGTAAAAAATGGGCTTGATAATGGGTGATCATTGCATTGTTAATGGGCTTGTTCAATTTACTTTAAGGTCATGTTATCACTACATTATCCCAACTACAAATAAATTGCTTAAATTGAGGTCAAAGGTAGCCCAAGGAAGTAACCTTCTTCAGTGAGCCACCTGAGCCCACTCCCAGCATTCATTGACCTGCATACTCAATACATGTTAACAATCAATTCAAAGTGTCCTCTGGTGAACGAGCCTCCTGCTACTTTCTTCCTAACCTCATCATTCAGACAGCTTGGGGGCCCTCAGGACTGTCTATACTGATAAATGGCAGCCAGGCTTACACTGGGGATGGGAGCTAGGAAAGAAGACTGAATCTTTGCTCATGGAGAACAGGAGATGAAAGGACTTCTCTCCATTGCCCCAAAAGGGGAGGCAGGAGGAAGTTCTTCTTATGAAAAAAAAACCAATCTTCTAATATGCTGTTCTCTCTTCTGGTCAGGAAAGAACCCATATATTTACCATTTGGGACTTTCTAAGTTCCCACTTAAGCAAGCTGTCTTTATAAGAAGACTAAAATATATAGAGACCTAGAAATTTTTAAGCATCAGGAGAATATTTTGGGGTTTTCCAAGTCTACCTAATGACCCTATTAAAAAATGAAGAGTTGATAACAGTTTCACCAAAGTTAATCTTTGTTAGTTACTGTAAAAAATGATTCACATTTCTATTTTATACAGGGTGCTATAGAAAAATGTTGAGATTTTTATAGTAATCTCTATTGATGAACAAGAAGAGATGCTTGAAACTTTCTATATTAACACAGGTTAAAAGGTGGTCCACTCAATTCTGTATTTTATGCAGTTTATTTGGTAGCCTTTAGAGGAAAAAAATGCAAAAACTAACAGAAATAGGGGACACACAAACTGTTGTTAAGACTCATGAAGAAGACATAATATCTTTCTGCCCCTTGACATAGGTTGTAAATTCCAAGAAGACATGACTACTATACAGTCTGAAACAATTAATAGCCTCGTATAGATGATTTCAGTAGATTAATTTCAGTTTTAACTGATGAAGCGTTGAAAAGATACACTCTAAGATAAGCATGTAGATTTATAATCAATGTGCTTGTGATCCAGATAAGTGATCGTCAGAAAAATCTAATATTAATCTACACAGGATACAGTACTATGCTGAGTAAGGTGTCAGAGGGAGAGCTTTCTTATAAAATATTTCATGAGATGGAGATTGCAGAAGTATTTCTGGGAAAGATCTTCCTCTGCATATTAAAGACTTGTGTCTGTTCTGTGTGTGTGTGTGATCTTCCTCTGCATATTAAAGACTTGTGTCTGTTCTGTGTGTGTGTGTGTGTGATGTACATGTCAGACATGAACTAGTACTTATCTTACTATTTGAAGGGAGTTTTTTCCCCCATATTAATTTCTTTCTTTCCCTAGGGAAGTGTAGATAAGATAACTTTGTTTGCTAGATGAATGATAATTTACTGCATTTAAAGTATTTTTTCCTAAAGAAAAAAATTAGATGTAGCCAGCTGGACTCAATTTAGATGATGCCAATTTTGTTGGAAACATCCAAAGCATCATAGTCAGGGGCCAGTTGAACACATGCCTTCGTCTCTCCATCAGGCCTGATCAAGGTGTTGACTTTGGCCCCATCAGTGTCGTAGAGCTTCTTCACAGCCTATTGTGAAGGTGCTTGTTGGCCTTTGACATCCACAATGAACACAAGTGTGTTGTTGTCTTCTAGTTTCTTCATGGCTGACTCAGTAGTCAGGGGGAACTTGATGATGGCATAGTGATCAAGCTTGTTTCTCCTGGGGCCGCTCTTTCGAGGATATTTGGGCTGCCTTCGGAGATGCAGAGCCTTGGGTCGTCAGAACGTAGGTGACATGTGGATTTTCTTTTTTTGTGTGACTGTGGATGCCTTTCAGCACCACTTTATTGGCCTTCAAAGCTTTGGCTTTGGATTCAGCTTCGGCTTTGGCTTTGGGAGGGGCAGGGGCTTCCTTCTTAGCTTTCGGTGCCATCTTCATATAAGGTTGCATTTAAAGTTTTAATAGTAAGTTAAAATAGTTTGAAATAAAATACTGGTCAAAACAAGGCTTTTATATCTTTGTCAGATGGTGTTTTCCAAAGATATCTAAAGATAACTCTAATCCTGCATTATCTTTTACATATGACTTTATACTTCTGAGGAAGTATAAAGAGATAGTTCATTTCTCCATTTATATTTGGATAAGTCCTGTTATGGCTCTGACTTATGGAATGTAGTAGAAGTAAGTGATGCTGGGCTAGTTTCTGGTATAGACCTTAATTCCATTTGATTTATCTTCCCCGGGTATTAGCAAACTGCTTTTGTACTCTACTCACTGTATATTTTTTCCTTTTGAAGATTTTACTTTTTATTTGACAGACAGCATAAGCAGGGGGAGCAGCAGGCAGAGGGAGAAGCAGACTCCCCGCTGAGCAGGGAGACTGATGCAGGCTCGATCCCAGAACTCTGCGATCATGATATGAGTGGAAGGCAGATGCTTAACCAACTGGGCCCCCAGGCACCTCTGCCCCGCTCTGCTCACTCTTAATCTGCCTCTTAGAGCTGCCATGCTATGTGTGTAAGCCCAAAGTAAAGTCCATGGAAAAGCCACATGCAAGTACTTTAGTTCACAGCCCCAGCTGATCCCTCAGTGAATAGTCACCATTGACAGTCAGCTGTTTGTGTGCCATCTTGGATGTCCAATCCAAATGAAAGTTTATTTATTATTATTTTTTTAGGATTTTTATTTATTTGACAGGAGGGAGGGAACACAAGCAGGGGGAGCAGTAGGGAGAGTGAAAGGGAGAAGCAGGCTCTCTGCTCACACAACATGGGGCTCAGTCTGAGGACCCTGGGATTATGACTTGGGCCAAAGGCAGATGCTTAACTGACTGAGCCACCTGCTGCCCTCCCCCTACCCCTGGTGAGCATTTAGATTACTGTATTTCCAGGTGACCCCTAACCATTGCTACATGAGCCCAAAGAAGGACCACCCAGCTCAGCCCAGCTAATCCACAGAAACATAAGATAAAGTATTTTACATGATTGAAACTGTAGGTAGACAGTGTAGAAAATATATGTTGCTATATGAAAATTGTGTTAGCTCATTTAAAAACATCTCCTTTTTTAAAGTTGAGCACTGGGCGTTGAGCATAATATTCATTGTTAGACTTTAACTTTCTCTAGGTAAGGAAATAAGACTATTCAAGTTTGAATCTCTAGCATTCAACAGGGTTTTGTGTTAGTAGATATTCAAGAAATGTTTACCTGAGTAACTCTCAGTTACTCAGTTAATAAGACACTCCATCTAAATCTTCTCCTCGTTAAGATCCCTCTTCAATTGCGGTTGGGTTATTTTATAAAGGGAATTTATAGTCCTATCCCCTGATTGCCAAAGACTGTTGTTCTGATGAGTTGACAAATTTCAGCATATTTTTGTTAGGTGATTAGATTTTACATATAAAGATTTTATTTTATTTATTTATTTATTTATTTTTTAGAAACACAGCGAGAGAGGGAACACAAGCAGAGGGAATGGTAGTGGGAGAAGCAGGCTTCCCACAGAGCAGGGAGCCCGATGCGGGGCTCGATCCCAGGACTCCGGGATCATGACCTGAGCCGAAGGCAGACGCTTAACAACTGAGCCACCCAGGTGCCCCAAAGATTTTATTTTTTGTAAAGATTTTATTTGTTTGGTAGAGAGAGAGTGAGAGAATGAGTGGAGGAGGAGCAGAGGGAGAGGGACAAACCGTCCCACCTGAGCTTGGAGCCCGATGTGGGGCTGGATCCCAGGACCCTGAGATCATGACCTGAGCCAAAGGCAGGGTCTTTAACCTACTGAGCCACCCAGGCGCCCCTTTATGTAAGATTTCATTGATGTTATATACATGCATGTGTTTATCTCAGTAATTACACAGAAAACAGCCTAAATATTTTTAAATTTGGATCCTCTCGATTCAAACAGGGACGGTAAAGTTCATTTTTATAGTAACTGAATAAAATATTGAAGTGAGATTATAGATACGTGATTTACTTTCTTATGACAACGTCTTTAAATAATGTAGATGCATCATTAGCAAACAAAAAGATTATTTGTAGTATTCGTAAAAGAATGATTTTCATAGGCTATTCATCTAGACTTTCTTGGCATTTTCTTTCAAGTAGGTGCTATAATTTAATGTAAATCATATAGCAATAGTAAGACATGATTGGACTGGAGCATGGTTTTTCATGGCAAGCATGGGCTTCATAATCCCAGTGAGCCTGGATACTGATGTAAGCTTCACCGCTCATTGCTTGGTGATCACACTCTAATTAGTCACCCTCTCTGCTCATTGTCTTTGAACTGCATAGAGTTCACAGATGGCTTGCCCTGACATAATAGATGATCAACAAATCCCTTTGCTTCCCCTCTGCTGGGTGCAGGATCAATCCGGTTCTGGTATTAACTTCATCCCTTTCACACAGCCTCCACTTGGGTATTCCTAATGGGCGTCAGAAAACGTGGTTGCCATGAGCTTAGTCTTTTTTTTTTTTTTTTTTAAAGATTTTATTTATTAGAGAGAAACACAGCAAGAGAGGAAACACAAGCAGAGGGAATGGTAGCGGGAGAAGCAGGCTTCCTGCAGAGAGCCCGATGCGGGGCTCGATCCCAGGTCCCTGGGATTTGACCTTGGCTGAAGGCAGACGCTTAATGACTGAGCCACCCAGACGCCCCACCATGAGCTTAGTCTTGATGATGATAATGGTTACATCTGTCAGCTTATTCGTCACTCCTTCCTTCTTTGTTTCATCTAAGAGCAGTCCCAGTTCTACTCTGGTGGTGTCACTAAGTTGAATTTTAGCTTGTCTTCATCCCTCCCTTTTTGCCTACTTCCCTTCCATACCTTTCCCTCCTTCCTCCCTCTCGGAGCCTGAGTAAAGTGGGCACCAATGTCCTAGAACTTTAAAGTGTCAAAACTTCATGGGGGCCTGTGGTGAAGTGAGGGAGAGGCTCACTGCCCATTTTGTGTTGTTTGTTTATCTGTCCTAAGCTGGGCCAAAGAGATTGTTCCTAGGGATGTAAACTCTCTGCAGGGAGCTGGAACTACAACTTGGTGAGGTGGCCATGTTCCACTAAGAGTTCCTATGAGAATGAGAAAGCAGCTTGCAGAGTGAGAGAGAAAACAGTACTCATAGAATCAAAAGCAGAGATGAGATCCTAACGGCTTTCCAGGCACTTTCCAGCCTTGTGAGCCTGACTCCACCCCTGCCCTTGGGGTTCCCTAAGATACCTCTGAAACCTTAGAATAAATCTCTCCCTCCTTCCTTTGTACATGAGGTAGCTCAGATTGAATTCTGTTGAGGAGATCATGGAGTCTTGATCAGTCATTACCCCTTCCAGTGCCTAAGGCGATGTATAATTTTAAAAGCAAATATATAAAAGGAAGATAGGATATTTAATTTCATATGTCAACCTGAGTAGACTAAAGGATGTCCAGAGAGTTGTACAACATTATTTCTGGATGTGTCTGTGTATCTGGAAAAATTAGCATTTGATTCAGTAGAATGAATCACCAATGTGGATAGATATCATTTAACACACTGGAGACCTGAATAAAGAAAAAAGATGGAGGAAAGGTGAATTTCCTCTCTCTTTATGTGCTGGGACATCCATCTTCTCTTGCCCTTGGATATTGGAGCTTCTGGTTCTTAGACCTTCAGAGTCTGGGACTTACACCAGCTGTCCCCCAGTTCTCAGGACTTTGGACTCAGACTAAATTCTACCACTGGTTTTCCCAGTATTCTAGCATGCAGATGGTAGATGACGGGGCCTTTCAACCTCCATACTTGCATGGGCCAGTTTCTATAACAAATTTCCTCCTCCCCCGCACCCCCCCACACTGACATTTGAACAACTGAGAGCCTGGGGGTCCCAACTCCCAACACAGTGAAAAATCCTCACAAAACTTTGCCCTAAAATTAACTACTAATAGCCTACTGTTGACTGAAAGCTTTACTGATAACCACTCGATGACCATGTATTTTGTACATCGTATGTATTATATACTGTATTCTTTTTTTAAAGATCTTATTTACTTATTAGAGTGAGAGAGAAAGCGAACACGAGCAGTGGGGAGGAGCAGAGGGAGAAGCAGACTCTACCTAGCAGGTTGCCCAACATGGGCTCCGTCCCAGGACCCTGTGATCATGGCCTAAGCTGAAGGCAGACACTTAACCGACCAAGTCACCCTAGCGCCCCTATATACTTTATTCTTAAGTGAGAGAAAATGTTATTAAGAAAATCCTAAATGAACCCATGCAGTTCAAACCTGTGTTGTTTAAGATTTAATTATATATATTTAAACACACACACACACACACACATAGTGTATATACACACACATATGGTCATATATATGGGACATTTATATCTATGTACATGTGGTTTTATATGTGTGTGTATATATATGTATGTATATACACATGTGAATGAATATATGTATATATATTCATCCCATTGGTTCTATTTCAGGAAGAACCCTGACTGACACAGAGGATATCTGGTTACTCCATGCCACTGCTTTTCTTCATAAATATCTCTGGCATTCCCTGCATTCTTGTGTCTCCATTTCATTTCTCTTTTTTAGTTGGGTACAATTTTTTTTAGCCATCCCTCTTGCACTGCTTACTTCCTTGTCACTTTATCCTTCCCAATGCTATTATTTTTGTAGTCGTTTACAACATCTTTTCATTCACCTTTACCCATATTGCTTTCTTACTGAGTCTGTGTCTAATTTCTCACAACTCCTCTCCTCTCACTTGCTACATTTGAAAAAAATTCTAAGATCAGAGACCAGAAGGGGTTGCTCCTCGGCCTTGATGAGCCTCTTGCCTTTTGCCATTCTCTGCTATAAGCAGTTCTGAAAAGCGAAGAAGGCTGTAAGTGGCCTCGTCTGAGTGACTGGAAGAGATCTACAGACAAGAGCTAAGGTTATGATGCAAACATGACGGGCCCTGTCTCCAAACCCTTGACTTGCAACCCAGTTGATGAAAATATTTTAGAGTTCCCTTTCCTGAAGTTGGATACTCCACTGGGACTCTTACTTGCTGAGGTGTAGAATACAGGACCGGAGAGAGATCTGTAGCAGTAATTCCATGGGCAGCAGCTTCTCTTCAGAGTCCTTCCTGTCCCTCCAGGTCCTTCCAGGCCACTCTTAATCCCTGGAGTTCTGTCCGGGGCCAGTGGTTGCTTGCAAGTCAGGATTACTCTCTTAGTAGGGGCTTGAGATTTCTGGGGCAGCACAATGAGGAGGCAAGCCGGGGTCACCTGGTTTGCACAACCTTTGCATTTGGTCTCACTCCTTCCTCTAGGAGACATGATAAAGAGTTCATCTTCCTTATGGGATTCTAGAATGTTCACAGGGGCATAAATGCAAATTTAGTTCTAGGAGTATCTCAAGTTCCCAAAGATGCCAGTTCCCAAAGATGAGCATACAATTCTCCATCTCAGCTACATTTTTGAGTAACCTTTTGATTGCCAGATCTGCACTAGGTAATGTGCTAAGAACTTTGGACGTGGTAACACATTTAATTCTTAAAATGAATGTTTGAGGTGTGAAGTTCTAATAGGATTTCCATTTTAAAGATGAGGCTACAGTTTGGCATTATCTAAGGCTGTGTAACTAGTATAGTTGGTGGATTTGAACTCTTAACCCTGTGATTCCACAGTCTATAATCTTGATTCCTATGCTATGCTGCTTGTTCTAATTCTACTTTTACGTAGTGTGTATAAAATAAATACACACAAATGGGCCTGTAATAATGGTCCTGTGGCCTAAAACGTAATCTATTTCCATTCCATATTTGTCATTCTGGTTTGTAATCCCTTCCTCTACTATTGCCACCCTTCCTCCCAACTCCCCAAATACTTTCACCTGTCTCTCAACCTCTAAATGTCAACCAAATTTCCAATTTAACAGAACACTGACAATCTTTATTTTGTGTCATCCTGTTATTTTACTACTTTCTTTTTCCTTCCCAAGAAGAAAGATGACCATTCACATGGTGACTTTGGCTCAGAATTCATCCCTTGTACTTAGAGTGAGCAAATGATTAGCTCCGTCTGCAGTCCTCACTGTACCGGTGACCAACAGTGGATTAATGTCATTGCTATTTGGCAGTCAAAAGAAGATCTTGCTAAAAAATAAATTGGTTGTCCCCTTTACTGATTACTACCTTGCTGTTTCCTGTGTGAAGACTTTGAAAAGCCTTTGTGCCATTAAGTAGCACTATTGCCCTTGGCAGTGCCAAATTGTTTTATTTTTACTGATGTATAATTGACATTCAATATGAGTTTCAGGTATACATGATAGTGATTTGATATTTTTACATTATGAAATGATCCCTATGATATGTCTACTTACCAACCATACAAAGTTATAACAATACCACTGACTTTATTCCCCGTGCTGTATATTGCATCCCCAGGACTCATTGACTTTATACCTGGAAGATAGTGCTTCTCAATTTCCCTCCCCTTTTTGCCTGATCCCGAGCTCCTTCCTCGCTCTGGTAACCAACAATTTGTTTCCTGTATCTGTAAGTCCATTTTGTTTGTTTGTTTTTAGATTCCGCATAGAAGAGAAATCTTTCGGTATTTGTTTCATTTAGCATAATACCCACTATGTCCATACTAGGTCCATATCTGTTGTTACAAGTGACAGGATTTCATTCTTTGTATGACTGAGTAGTACTCCATTGCATATATATACTACATTATTCTTTATCTCTTCATCTATTGAGGAGCACTTGGGTTGCTTCCACATCTTGGCTATTGTGAATAATGGTACGGTAAACATAGGGATGCATATATTTCTTCGAATTGGTGTTTTTGTTTTTTTCACATATGCAGAAGTGGAATTTCTGGATCTTACAGTGGTTCTACTTTTAATTTTTGTGGGAACTTCCATATTGTTTTCTATAGTGGCTGCATCAACTTGTATTCCCACCAACGGTGCATGAGCTTCCCTTTTCTGCACATCCTTGGCAACACTTTTGTCTTTTCAGTATTAGCCAATTTGATAGATGTCCTGTTGGATTTCACTGCATTTTTGATTTATGTGTTCATGATGATCAGTGATGTTTAGCACTTTTCATGTACCTGTTGGTCATCTTGTATGTCTTCTTTGGAGGTCTCTGCCCATGAAAAAATGTATTTTGTTTAGTAAGTTGAGTGAGTTCTTTGTATATTTTGGACATTAATTCCTTCTCATGAATGTAATTTGCAATGTCTTCTCCCATTTAGTGAGTTACCTTTTTGTTTTGTTCTTGGTTTCCTTCACTGTGCAAAAGCTTTTTAGTTTGATCTACTTCCATTTGTTTATTTTAGCTTTGGTTGCCCTTGCCTGATGATAGTCTTCTGGAAAAAAAAAAAAAAAAAACCCACTGAGTCTGGTGTCAAAGAATTTATTGTCTGTATTTTCTCCTAGGAGTGTTACACTGTGTTATGCTTTCAGGTCTTACATTCAAGTCTTTAACCTACTTTGAAATTATGTTTCTATATGCTTTAATATAGTGGTCCCCTTTCATTGCTTTGTTTGTATGCTGTCCAGTTTTCCCAAGACCATTGATTGGAAAGACTCCTATTCCCCATTGTATATTTTTGCTTCCCTTGTCATAGATATATTGACCATATAAGCATGGGTTTATTTTTGGGCTCTCTACTTTGTTCCATTGATCTGTGTGTCTGTTTTCATGCCAGGACCATACTATTTTGCTCACTATAGCTTTGTACTATAGTTTGAAATCAGGGATTGTGATCTCCAGGTTTGTGCTTCCTCAAGATTGCTTTGGCTACTTGGGGTGTTTTGTAGTTCCATAAAATTTTAAGATTATTTGTTCTAGTTCTGTGAAAAATGCCATTGATAATTTTGCATTATATTGCACTGAATCTGTAGATTGCTTTGGATAGTATGAACATTTAGCAATATTCTCCCAATCCATGAGCATACAGTATCTTTGTATTGTGCCATTCTTCAACTTCTTTCATCAATGTCTTATAGTTTTTAGCATGTAGGTCTTTCACATTCATGGTTACATTTGATCCTAGGCATTTTATTTTTTGATGCAACTGTAAATGGGATTGTTTCCTTCTCTTTCATTCTTTCTTTCCTCTTGTTGCTTAAGATGGCTGTTTATTTTTATTTTTGGTATCTACACGTTTCATTTTGTTTAAGTACAATTAAGACTATTATATTAGTTTCATGTGTACGACATAGTGATTTGTACACATGAATTACGACTTACCATAGTGATGCTTACTAAGGTAAGCATTACTATGCTGTACATATGTATGTCATATGTATATTGTACATATAAGTATGATATGTATGTACATACATATGTATATTGTACATACAAACACATAAGCATTAGTGTTTACGATAATAAGTGTCACTATCTATCCCTATACAAGGTTATTAAAATATTACTAGGGGCGCCTGGGTGGCTCAGTGGGTTAAGCCTCTGCTTTTGGCTCAAGTCATGATCTCAGGGTCCTGGAATGGAGGCCCGCATCAGGCTATCTGCTCAGCATGAGCCTGCTTCCCCTTCTCTCTCTGCCTACCCCTCTGCCTACTTGTGATCTCTGTCTGTCAAATAAATAAATCTTAAAAAAGAAGTATTACTGACTATATCCCCAATTCTGTACTTTCCATCTCTGTGATGTACTTACTTTATAACCAGAAGTTTGTACCTTTTAAGCCCCTGTATCTATTTCACCCATCCTGCTAGCCATCTCCACTCTGACAACCAGTTTTTTTCTCTGTATTTAAGAGTTTGGTTGTGTTTTTTTTTTCCTTTGTCCCTACTATTGTGAATATGCAGATGTCCTTTTTTATGGCTGAGTAATATTCCATTGTGTATATATATCACAGCTTCTTTATCTATTCATCTATGGATGAACACTTGGGTTGCTTCCATATCATGGTTGTTGTAAATAATGCTACAATAAACCTAGTGGTGCACCTATATTTTTGAATTAATGTTGTTATTTATATGTAAATACCAAGTAGTGGATTACTGGATCATATGGTGTTTCCATTTTTAATTTTTTGAGGAACCTCCATACTGTTTTCCATATTGGCTGCACCAACTTATGGTGCATGAGGGTTCTTTTTCTTCACTACCTTGCCAATACTTTGTTGTTTTTTTTTGTCTTTTTGAGTTTAGCCATTGTGATAGATGTAAGGTGATATCCTATTGTGATTTTGATTTGCTTTTCTTTGTTGGTTAGTGATGTTGAGCATCTTTTTGTGTGTCTGGATGTCTTTAGAAAAACGTCTGTTCAGGTCCTCTGCTTATTTTTTCTCTTCAGTGCCCACTGTGGTTTAATCCTGCTGCAGCCACCTATATTGTAGGATAAGTTGGTCCCCAAGTGTGTTACAGAAACATGATGGCAATATCAGTAAATTACCAGAGTGGATTTCCTTGTGGTCAGACATTTAATTAGCCAAACAAATGGCCTTGTTTCCAGCAGGTAGCAGATGTTATCAGGTATAGGATTTGCTATTTTTTAATTGGACTGCTTTGGGTGTATGGGTCAAACTGTGTAAGTTTTTTATATATTTTTGCTTTTTATCCCTTATTGAATGCATCATTCTTACCACATTCCGTAGGTTGCCTTTTCATTTTGTTGATCATTTCCATTGCTGGGCCAAGGTTTTCCTTATGGTGTAGTCCCAATAGTTTATTTTTGCTTTTGTTCCCCTTACCTGAGGAGGCATATCTAGAAAAATTGTTAGGGCCAATGCCAAAGAAATCAGTTTGTGTGTTTTCTTCTAGGAGTTTTATAGTTTCTAGTCTCAAATTTAGGTCTTTAATCTATTTTGAAATTATTTTTGTGCATAGTGTAAGGAAGTGATCCAGTTTCATCCCTCTGCATGTAGCTATCTAGTTTTCCTGGCACCATTAGTTGAAGAGCCTCTCTTTCTCCCATTGTATATTCCTGCCTCCTTTGCTGTAGATTAATTGACCGTGTAAGTGTGGATTTCTTTCGGGGCTTTGTAATCTGTGTGTGTGTGTGTGTGTGTGTGTGTGTGTGTGTGTGTTTGTGACAGTGTCATACAGTTTTGATAACTGTAGCTTTGCAGTGTATCTTGAAATCAGGGATTCTGAGACCTCCAGCTTTTTCTTTCTCAAGATTGCTTTGGCTATTCAGGGTCTTTTGTGGTTCCATAAAATTTCAGGATTATGGGTTGTAATTATGTGAAAAATGTTGTCTGTATTTACCTGTGATTGCATTGAATCTGTAGGTTGCTTTGAATAGGATGGACATTTGACAGTAGTCTTTTTTTTTTTTAAGATTTTATTTATTTATTTGACAGAAAGCTATCACCAGTAGGCAGAGAGGCAGGCAGAGAGAGAGGGGGAAGCAGGCTCCCCGCTGAGCAGAGAGCCCGATGCGGGGCTCGATCCCAGAACCCTGAGATCATGACCTGAGCTGAAGGCAGAGGCTTTAACCCACTGAGCCACCCAGGCGCCCGTTGACGGTAGTCTTCCTATCCATAAGCATGGAATGTCTTTTGTATATGTGTCATCTTCAGCTTCTTTCATTGTTGTTTTATAGATTTCAGATAATAGGTCTTTCACCTCCTTGGTGAAGTTTATTCCTATGTGTTTTATTCTTTTTGGTGCAGTTGTAAATGGGATTGTTTTCTTCGTTTTTCTGAGAGCTTGTTATTAGTGTACGGAAATGAAACCAGTTTCTGTTTGTCCATTTGTTTGTTCTGTGACTTTACAGAATTCGTTTATTCTAGTAGGTTTTTTTTTTTTTTTTTTTTTTTTGGTGGGGTCTTCAGTGTTTCCTTGTATGATTATGCCATCTGCAAGTAGGTGTACTTTTTCTTTTTCCTTGGCAATTTGAATACCTTTTCATTTTCTTCCTTCTTTATTTATTTATTTATTTATTTATTTTGTCTAATTGCTATGGCTAGAACTTCCAGCACGATGTTGAATAAAGATGGCAAGAGTGAGTGTCCTTGCCTTGCTCCTGATGTTAGAGGAAAAGCTTTCAGCTTTTCATTATTTAGTTTGATGTTAGTTGTGGGCTTGTCATAAATGTACTTTATTATGTTGAGGTACATTACTTTTATACCCACCTAGTGAGAGTTTTTATCACAAATGAATGTTGAACTTTCAAATGCTTTTTTTCTGCATCCGTTGAGATGATCATAGAACTTATGTCTTCTTTGTTATTGTGGAGTTATGTTGATTGATTGGCAAATGTCGAACCATCCTTGAATCCCTGAGATAAATCCCACTTGATCATGGTGTATGATTCTTTTATGTATTACATAATTTGGTAATACTATGTTGAGGATTTTTGCATCTGTGTTCATCAGGGATATTAGTGCATAGTTTCTATTTTGTGGTGTCTTTGCCTTGTTTTGATATCAAGATAATGCTGGCCTTGTAAAATGAATTTAGAAGCGAGGCATTTCATCCTACTCAATTTTTTTTTGGAATACTTTGAGAAGGATAGGTACTAATACTTAACTAAATATTTTGTAGAATTTACCTGTGAAGCTGTCTGGTCCTAAAATGTTATTTGTTAGGAGTTTTAAAAGTAGTGGCTTAATTTCATTTCTTGTATGGGTCTACTCAGGTCTTCTAATTTTTTTTTTAAGATTTTATTTATTTATTTGACAGAGGGAGAGACATCACAACTAGGCAGAGAGGCAGGTGGGGGGGGCGCGGGGCGGGGGAGCAGGCTCCCTGCTGAGCAGAGAGCCCGATGTGGGGTTCAATTCTGGGACTCTGAGATCATGACCTGAGCCGAAAGCAAAGGCTTTAACCCACTGAGCCACCCAGGCGCCCCAGGTCTTCTAATTTTTTATAAGTTATTCTTGGAAGGTTATTTATTCACAGAAATTAATGATTTTTTTCTAGATTTTCCAATTTGTTGGCATGTGATTAATAACTGTGGTAACCTCTCATGATCGTTTGTATCAGTTGTAAGTTTTTTCACTTTTTAAAAAATTTATTTGGGCCCCCCCTTTTTTTTGATGAGTCTGGCTAGCGGTTTATCAATTTTATTTTCTCAATGAATTAGCTTTTAGTTTCATTGATACTTCTATTTTTTTTTTTAATCTTCTGATGTTTATGATTTCCTTCCTTTTACTGAGCTTTACCCTTTTCCTGGTTCCTTTAGGTATAGAGTTAGATAATTTGAGATTTTTCTTGATTGTTGAGGTAGCCTGTATCACTATGAACTTAGAACTGCTTTTACTGCATTACATAGATTTTGCTATTTTTTGATTTCATCTTTGACTTCCTCACCGACACATTGGTTGTACAGTTATGTATTGTTTAGTCTACATATGTTTGTGTTTTTTTTTAATCTTGTAATTAATTTCTGCTTTCATAATGTTGTGGTCAGAAAATATGCTTGATAGGATTTCAGTCTTCTTGAATGTATTCTTGTTTTGTGGCCTACCAAGTAATCTGTACTGAAGAGTGTTCCATGTATACATGAAAAATATTTTGCAGCTTAGGATGAAATGTTCTCTATGTATCTATTAAGTCCATCTGTTCTCAAGAGTCACTTAGGGCCAATGTTTCCTTACTGATTTTGTTTGGGTGATTTATCCATTGATGTAAGTGGGTTTATTAAAGTCTACTACTGTTACTGTATTACTGTCAATTTTCCATTTGTTACTATTTGCTATATTAGTAATTGATGATCATGGTTTTTTTTTAATATGTCATTTATGGCAAGTGAAGTTCCTACTCGGTTGATTTAGTATGGTTTGGTTTTATGTATTCTATCCAGTAGCAGATTGTTTACTTTTTCTCTTTTTTCTGGAGTTGGGAGTTTTCATTATTGTAATTTTTAAAGAGTTGGGGAGTCATTGAGCTGTCGTCCATGAAAAACTCAGTTAGAAAGCTTGGCTCTGTAGCTTTCTTCTTACTGGATCTTGAGGGACCTACTTTAATATACGTCAGTTGACCAGACCGGTTTGTTCACTTGGTTTTGAACATCATTGTAACTGGTAAGGGTGCACATTCCGCCTGTGTAGGAGCTGTTAGCACATCCTCCTGGGCTGTAGCTGCCCCACTCTCTGTACATCCACACGCTACTCATGAGAAACACAAACACTTCTGCACTCCAAGCATACACTTCATATTTTGGGTACAGGAGGCCATTGATCCTATTATTTAGTTGATAGACAATAGTTGGTAAACTATCTTGTTTACTTGGAGGAGGTAGAATAGGAAGTTCAGAGGAAAATACAGTTTAAATAATGTTGTGACTATGCCTCTTCCATTTGGAAGACAGAAAATGAATGGAAGGAGAAATAATATGGTGAGCTAGGCAGTCAGATAATAAGGCACCGTGAACTGCTCTTTTTTCTTCCTTTCATTCTCTCTCTATTCCTTTTTAAAAGTCTTAATTACATTCTCTGAGGCGGAGGATGCTCCTTGGTACACATGCAAAGACAGTGTTAGACTTTTTTCTAGCTGTTCCCATAGATGAATTATCTTTGCAGCGATCCACGACTGTGCTACTCCGACTGCCTTCAGGCATTAAAATGCTAAATGTTGTGGCTACCAAAAAAAAGTTAGAAACTAACAGGATTTTTAGGGTTTGTTCAAGTCCCTATTTGCTGTTTAAGACAATAAAGACTGTTAGATTCTTGGACAATCGCTTAAGTTTCAATCCCTGAAAAGCTGGGGGTCTGGAATAAAGAATACACTGAAAGAGAAACTTTGACTTCTAAGCATAGGCTTCGTTGTGATGTGTATTATTTCTTAGTGTTCATTTAGTACCAGCTTATGGATTAGCTAGTCGGTGGCTTTATCACCATTATCTGATTTTGTGTGTTTCAGATTTTTTTAAAATTCTGAACTACATATAAGCACTAAGAGTATGAAATAAACCTTTTATTAAAGAAATGACTATATATATATTCCAATTCCAGTTGGAATTTGTCCCATTTAGTATTTGACCTAGTAGCAATAATTGATTTCCTTTGCCTTAAGTTTGGGTTTAATTCTTTTTCAAGTTTTGCTACCCTTTGGCATGTTTCTTGCACAAAGAACAAGTTGAGATCTTGTGATGTCTCTTTTTAGAACACCCAAGAAAAGGGGATTTACAAGTTCCCAAAGCCCAAAGAATCCTGCCCCCAAGTCTTACCCACCAGGAGGAAGTTGTTGCAGCCCACACTATCTTAAAAGAACCACAGTGCAGGTCCCGTGTCTGCAAGCCAAAAAACTATTACTATAAACTATAGTATATAGTTTATAAAAAGTATAGAGAGAAGTTTGGGATGATACCAGCGGACCAGTTTCACCGCCATTGACTCACCTGAAATTGCTTTAAGCTTAAAAATGAAAAACTCTAAGAAAGATGTAGTTTAGAAAATCAGTGAGTTTGTGGGCAGGCTGTACCATGTGTTGTCAGCAATCACTAAGGACTTTGCACAAACACAACTTCGCTCCCTTTCTTCTGCTCCTGTGTTCTGCAGCTCTTCCAGCGGGTGTCACTATAATCACAGAACAAACATTCCACAGCATGGTATGTAACTTTATTTTTCTAGCATAATAATTTAAAGTATTTACACACTGCACACTCACTGTTTTACACAGATACTTATTCATATACCTATGAACCACATCTAAAGGTTTCTTTGCAAAGACTCGACACACAGGGAATTTCCAAGCATAACAAAGAGAGGAAAAGGACAAAAAAATGTTTTGAGTCTTTTAAAGACAGCCATGTGGAGCATCTGTGAAAACCAGTGTTTTCCCCCAATTTTAAGCTCCCCCAGGAGACCTCTGACTAGCTACAGCCTATCCACGTGTTGGGACAACTTGAAACTCTGTGGGCTGAGAATTTAAAGAAGCAAAACGTACAGGTACTATTTTCTCTAGAAGTCCTTGAAGAGAAACGGAAAAATAATCTGGTCCTTCTTTAGAGAAGCATCTGTATTAGTGACCTGGGGGGACAGTAAATATTGTACAGGGACACTGATAGTAAAGGGACAATAGCCAAATACACTGGTACGAATACTAGTGATAGAGAATGCTTTTAAGTGGCCTTCCCAGCTCTACATGGTCACACAGTGTGTCTTTCCCCAACTATTAGTAGAGGTGGTGGTTTTGCTTTCCCTGAAAAGGACAAAGGTTCTATTAACCATATACACTCTAAAGCCAGAAACTGTAGAAAGTTCTGCTTTTACTTCACTTTTATACCGTTTTCACAAGAATAGTGGTTATAAGTACTCTTTTTCCTCCTTTGTTCTATTCAGTTACATAACAAAGTCGCTAGCTACCTCTAGCTTCTGAACCTGGCACATGGTTCCACAGGTGAACCTAAACAGCCCCAGTCCGGTTTTTATAAAAGGTTAACGGGTGTAGGTTTCAATTCTCTGGTGTTGCATCTTTATCAAGGAAGTGGCAGGATGCCTCTGATTTTCCCAGACTTGCCAAGATGATTCTGTCATACACCAGAAAACGAGAGGAGGGTTGCCGCCTACAGATGGAACCACAGCTCCATCCTGTGATCGGATGATAGCTCAGTTCACTAAGAAATAGAATTTCACAAAACGAAATCCTCTTTTCCTGCCAGTTGGGGCCTCTGGCAGTAAGCCTAATGAATGGGACATGGCAAAAGGCAGAAATTATCTGGCTGTCCAAAACCGAGCACAGTCTGGATTCAAACTGCTGTGGTATTTAATGTTCATTAACTTCTTGCACTTAGCTAAGGTATAAATTGTATTCTTTCTCCTTGGTGCCAAACATTTACATAGGTACAAGAGAGATTTACCTACCCTAGAACTCTCAAAACTTGCATTTTGTTGGTGGTGCTTTCCTTTTGCAAGGGGATGACAACAGTGAAAGGGAAGACGCAAGGGGATACTTTGTAGGAATTTTACCAAGTTCATGAGCAACTGATTACATGATATTCACTACGGATGTTACGGGGGAAAGTATCTGATAAAAAGACCGCCCCGGGGAGCAACATAGCTTAGTGAGAATGTCTGGACCAGCACCCGCTTAATTGCCTACTGGGTCAGGCCAGGAAAGCATTCCTGTCATCTAACACCCTATTCATTGTATGGTGCATACAGATACATCGACGACTGTCACGAAGATCGTCGACTGTCACGAAGACCGTGGTGTGGAGAGCAAGGAAGAGTGGTGAACTTGGTGACTGGAGCAGGGCCTTGATATGAAGAATCCAACCAACCTTGATCTCTGGGTTCCTAAGGTGAGGTTAAGGAGGGCTTACTGGGGGGTGGACACAGGGAACAGGGTGTTTCTGAGTGCAAGCAGCCAAGGACCCGAAAGCTAAGAACTGGGGCTTGCACAAATTGGGGAGAAAAGCAAGGTGTGAGAGATTCAACAGGGCCATGGGATAAGGAAAAGTCTGAGAGCTCCTGGGGTCTAGCAGAATGCCTGGCATTTATCCATGAAACTGCCACCTGTAGACCCTTCTGACCCATTGAAACAGCAGTTTTATCTGGCTCAACCCCACATCCAGTAAGTGCTCAAACGCTCCTAGTTCGTAAAACCGTCGTAGTATTTTCCCTGCCCTCTGAGAAAGTGAAAGCGGTGAAGGAGGGCGAGGCTTCCGTTGAGATGCATTGTTTTCCCAGAGCCAAAGTGCCTGTCACTGGGAGCTGGCTATCCGTCCATGCCAAGTGAGGGCAGAAGGAGGCTAAGGGCCCCCCCAGCCCACAGGAAGGATGCAGCCCCCCCCCCCCCCGGAGATCAGCAGCCAAGGGAAAAGGCAGGATCGAAGGGCCAGGAACAGCTACTACCACCGTCACTGGGCATCTTTGAAGGGCATGCTGCGTATATGTACTATATGTACTAATCAGATACACACATAAATATTTAATATATAAAAAATAAAGTGCTTTCTAACAGGTCCCCAGGCAGGGACATTATAAAATATTTCGCAAAAACAAAATCAGTACAATCAAAGAACACTACCTCCAACATACATGAGCACAGTCAAACACAGTATGTACACTCTGGTGGGTGCCCCAGGACAAACAGCCTGTCATATACATGGTATATACATATATACTCTCTTACTCAATATATTATGACAATATATATTTTAAAATTCTGTTATAGACAAAAAACAAAAGACGACCCCTACAAAAACACAAGAAAGATGAGGCATGGGAGTCCAAGACTGACAGCCCAGTGGCGGCCTCCGTGGGGCGTCCCCCGGCTGCCGCTGGGGAAAATGTGCCAGCGTTCCTTCCGCGGGTGCAGCGCCTCCACGTCCTCCAAGGCACTGTGGGCGGCGGCGGTGAAGTTGGCATCACCAGTGGTGAGCAGGTCGAAGACACAAGACTGGAAATAGATGTCCTTCACTGGTATCTTCTCGTGGCACTGGGCATTGGCAGCCTCCAGTGTGTAGCCCGGCCAGGCTGGTGCCAGTGAGGTGCGAGGCGCGCTGTGCCCCAGGATGGCAGACACCTGGCCCTGCCCGTCGTCGATGCGCTCGCTCAGGGGGCAGCCACTGACACAGAGCTGCAGGTCCTGACTTTCCTCGTAGGACATGGCCAGGTCCTCGGGCATGCGGAGGGCGAGCGTCAGGTAGCGACCCAGCTGCCGCACAAAGACTGTGGTCCCTATGTAGCGGGCGTGCATCTCCACGTAGCGGCCGCTCTCCCTCTCCACGATCAGCAGGCTCTTGGTGTCGCCATCCCCGCCGCTGGTGCTGCCGTCCACAAAGGCAGCGGGCAGGTCATCGGTCACAGCTTGGTACACCTTCTGATCTGTACACTCCCGGTGAGCTTTGAAGATGATGGTTATCTGGGGGAAGGAACACACACAAGTTTAAGCAGAGAGAGAGAGAGGGTGCTCCCCTCCAAGCTGGAGCTGAACAGCCAGAGGCGGAATCTCTAAACTCAGCCCCCGGGCTCCTGCCTCACAAACGAAAGGCATCACTGGTAAGGAAAAAGAAAAAGTCGTACAGGTTTAGAAGAAAAACTTGATGCAAATCTGGGGAATGTACATGAAGAAAAGTTTTTTCTTTATTTTCCTAAAGCAGAAGTACAGTGCTGTTGGGGTACAGGTATTTTTACTGATAATGTGGTGTCTTTTCCTCTTCCCCAAACAGGTGAGTGGTGGTAGAGCTCTGAAAAAAAGACTCTAAGTCATGTAGAAATGTCAGGGGGGGTAATTAATAATATACCCATCAGAACTGTGATTTCTACAAAGAGTCTTCATCTACAAACTTTCTTCCAAATGCTCAGGAATGAAGCAGAGTTGAGGGGGGCCAGCCCACCAGGAGCCACCAATCATGTGCCTCAGCAAAGATTTCTCTAAGTCTCTTAATCAAATGTCTCACATGACTGGCTAATCCCTGTGACTGGGAAATCACTTGGCAAATACAGCTCCCAGGCACTGGCAGAGAATAAATATCCTCAACCTAGTTACAGCAAATGTTTTCCCCAAACAGCACCACGGCCCTTGAACTTCTCAAAGTTTTTCTCAAGCCAACTCTAAGCAGAAAAACCCGATCCTACAGGGCTTTCCTTGTGTAAACCCATTTTCCTTCCTTATTTAGGACAATTACAAGACAACAAACCTGCACCTCCAAAGTACTCCACATCCTCTGGTACATGTGGAGGAGGGGAAGAGGACTGGAGAGAGACGGGGGCCTTCTGGGTCACGCCAAGTACGAAGACAGAACATTTTGAGATTGGTATTGTCAGGAACTGAAGTAATGGCTTATTTTTCTTTTTTCTTAAAAGTATCGGTCAAGGAAGAAGGTAGGCAGGCTACTCTACAGATTTCCCTGGATGGAGGAAACCTCCTACCTCCTGCAAGGAACTAATCCAAACAACAGACCCTTGTTACGAAGGCCAGAAAATGCCCTGCCGGCCCCCTCCCCACCCCTCTCTACAAGTCCTCACCGCCACCCTCAAGTTTACGTCTGAAGTTTTTTCCTCATCCAGGCCAGCATGAACTCCCACTATTTAATTCCACATGTTCCCACTGGTGTTACTTGACTGGAATTTTCCAGCCGTTTCATTTTACTTCAGCCAGTTACAAAGCTAGATCTGAACCAGCTGCACTAGAGCAACTGGTTAAATTCATATCCGTTGTTTGCAGCTGCAACTAAAAGCCAGACAATATACTATGAAAATGCTTGGTTTTCTCCCTTCCTAATTACCCTGACCCACAATTTAATTTCACTACCAGCCTTCTCATATTTCAACACCTTCTTAACAAGCCAAAGGAGGTGTACCAGAGATGACTGCAGGAAATTTGTAGTGCATCCAACCATAGGACCTTCCAGAGTGAATGGGATTTTGAGTGAGCTATCTAATGGGACTATAAAATAGATTTATTTGGTGGCTCTAAAGACAGTTTGACAAGCGCTTTTTTTTTTTTTAGGGTAAGCTAGGATCCCTTGGAGGTGAACTCTGCACCTGAAAGAGTTGAAAGCTAATACAGATGGCTCCAATAAGGGCGAGTAAGACTTCATATAATCCTTGTCCTCATTTTCAACTGGAGCATTCACATTCAAAGACTGTCTTTCTAGTCCAACAAACCTCAAATTTAAACTAGATTAACATTATTTGCAAGAATTAAGTACTTTTGTGTTCACCAACGAGGAATTACTTCTGTTGAGGCAGCAAAACAGATCTAATTCCAAACAAGTTCCTAGATGGGCAAGCAAGGCTCCACCGGAACGTGAGCGGAATAGTTCCATGTTTCTTACCAGGCCTAGTGTTTTTACTACGCACACCAGTTCCAACTCAGGAGTCACTTGGAACACCTCATGCATTACTGTCCTCTGCTAGGCCTGTGCACCTAACCCCCATATTTCTAGAAGATCAAACAACGCTCAAAGCTTGACTTTGGCACCACAATTTACACTGACCAAAGATCCCAGTTTACTTAAGAGATTTCTGTCCAGTTTTCTAAGAGTCGTTTTCTCCTTGAGACAGTGAAGCTAGTATTTCTTTTTGTCTGTCTTCTGGGTGACCTAATTTTCTCACAGAGCAAGTAAATGTACAGAATTAGCCCTTCCATCAAAATACTGAGGGTGATGATCAATCTATTTCCAACCACAGGGAGGGGTTTCTTGAGTTGTCCTTTGTATGCAGTGAAGAGGTGCCTAGAGGTAAAATCGACGTAGGTATAGAAAACACTAGGCAACTGTTGCACCTGACTTAACATTTTGTAATTATAATTTCATTCCTCATACAAGTACAACTCAAGCTTTTAAAAAAGGCATCCAGCCAGGTGGGGTCAGAAATTCATTCATTCTTTTTAAGTCTAAGGAAAAAAAAAAATTGGAAATTCCAAATGTTTTCTATTTAAACTCTGACAGCAAAACAGGATATTCAAAACTGTACCGTAATGCTTTCAAATAGATAATTTAGAAACACCAGTCATGCTGCTTACTTTCCCCTTCCGTGAACTAATCCATATGCTGTAATAACTCACTTTGGCACATCTATTCTATGCCACACCATTTATTATTGATGGATGGCATTTCTGTGCATTTAAAACATCAATGCCTTTTGTTAAACCTTTCCCACCAAGTCCCTCTCAGCTTCTACCTCAGACAGACTACTCTAGTTCTCCTCATTCATTTTTAATGTTTCACTCCCCGAGATCTTTACCACCCACACAAGGTCTATTAGGAAGACAGAGATAGCAGCTACAAATCAGCCTTTCCACGTATGACAGAAGGAGTTGAGGTCTGTTGTGAAAAAAATCAAAGTTTAGAGGCACCTGCCTCTCCTTTCCACCATGAAAAGAAAATGCATTAAGGAAAACAAGGTAGCCAAGGACGGAAAACCCAGGCACTGCTTTGCCAAGAGACAGATATAGCTTCCCTAGGCTTGGCAGCTTTGCAAAGTGCTGGGCCTAGGTTTTCAAATGGTAGAATTCCCCTAAGGCTGCACACTTAACTATTTGTGCTTCTTGTATTTTGGAAGAAACAATTACCCCTGTGGAGTCAGGCTACTTAGTGCTGCATGTGCAGGACCTCACCAGGGTCGACATGAACCTGAGGATTCACCAAAATCCTCTAAGTCTAAAACTGAACTCCCAGATCAAGGGACTCATAGCTCTTGAATTAAAACGGGCCAACAAAGTAACCTGAAATAGTCACAGAAATTAGGTTGGAACAGAGGGAAACACAATTTTGATAAGTACCTGGTTAAAATTCTGCTTGGGGTTAAAAAAAAAAGCTAAAATGAATTCTTTTTTAAATAATTAGCTGACAGGTCTACTGCATCAGATCCTCCGGATGCAATTATAGGTTGAAAAAATAGGCACCTCTGGGAGGCTAAAAGAACAGTGCTCACAGCCCCTTTTACTCTTATAGGTCAGTGGCATCTAGCCTCTACATTAAGCCCCCAAATGCAAGCAAAAATAAACTACTCCAGTAAGAGTACATGCTTCCAAAGAAAAAATTCACATAGTCTATCTCTAGGCCTAAAACATCTCATCTTTCTCTCAGATGGTCAATTTCCCCTCAGATCAGGAATAAAATAAAGATGTCTACTTTTGCCACAGCAATCAGACAAGAAAAAGGAATCATTCCAAAACAAATAGGTACAATGGTCACTATTTGCAGAGGACAGTGATATACAACCTCATCAAAAACCCCATTAGAAGAAATCAATCCAGTACAGTTACAGGACCCAAAATTAATAATCTGTTGCCTTTTTATATACTACTAAGAAGCTATTAAAGAGTAATTAAGAAAACTGTCCCACTTATAAATGCATCAAAATGAATAAAATACCTAGGAACACATTTAACTAACTAGGTGACACACCTCTACTCTGAAAACTATAAAACAATGATGAAAGAAATTTAAGGCACAAATACATAAAGGTACAAATAATTAAGATACACATGCTCATGGCCTGGAAGAATACTGTTAAAATGTCCACACTACTCAAAGCAGTCTACAAATTAAACGTAATCTCCACCAAAATGCCAATAGTATTTTTCCAAGAACTACAATAAATAATCCTAAAGTTTGTATCAAATTCCCAAAGACCCTGGATAGCTAAACCAATCTTAAGATGAACAAAGCTGGAGGCATCACAATCTGATTTCAAGCTATAGTACAAAGCTTTAGTAATCAAAATAGTAAGGTACTGGGACAAAAACAGACACAAATGTGGTACAGAACAGCCAGGAAAAAACTCCTGCTTATATGGTCTATTAATCTGTGACAAAGGTGAACAAGAACATACAATGGAGATAAGAGTCTCTCCAATAAATGGTGTTGGGAAAAGTAAACCACTTTCTTACACTGTAAAGATAAAAATCACAATGGATTAAAGACCTAAATGTGAGACTGGAAACCATATAACTCTTTTAGAAGAAAACACAGACAGTAAGCTCTTATACACTGAACTTACCAATAATTTTCTCTGTCTCCTCAGGCAAGGAAAACAAAAGCAAAAATAAACTACTGGGACTACATCAAACTCAAAAGGTTTTGCATAGGGAAGGAAACCACCAAAAAAGGCAATCCACTGAATGGGAGAAGATATTTGCAAATTATGTACTTGGTAAGAGAATAAGATATATAAAGGACACCAAAATAAATCCAATTAAATGGGCAGAGGAAAGGACTTAAAAATACAGATTCAAAGGGGGAGTACATGCACCCCAATGTTGACAGCATCATTATCAACACCAGCCAAATTATGGAAATAGCCCAAGTGTCCATCGACCAATGAATGGATAAAGATGTGGTATATATGTATACATTGGATTATTACTCAGCCACCAAAAAGAATGAAATCTTGCCATTTGCAGCAATGTGGATGGAGATGGAATGTGGTATGGTAAGGAAAATAAGTCAGAGGAAGACAACTATCATATGATTTCACTCATTAATGGAATTTAAGAAAAACAGGTGAATGTGTGGAAAGGGGGGGAAAAAGGAGAAGGGGGAGGCAAACCCTAAGAGACTCTTAATATGAAACAGAATGAGGGTTAATGGAGGCATGTGGGTGGTGGATGGGCTAGACAGATGATGGGTATTTTTTTTTTTTTTTTTAGATTTTGTCAGAGCGAGAGAAAGCATGCAAGCACAAGGGGAGAGGCAGGCAGAGGGAGAAGGAGGCTCCCTGCCTAGCAAGGAGCCCAACTTTGAGGGACTCGATCCCAAGACCCTGGGATCATGACCTGAGCCAAAGGCAGACGCTTAATTGAGCCTTTCAGGTGTCCCCGGATGTGGGTACTAAGGACAGGACTTGTGATGAGCACTGGGTATTATACATAAATGATGAATTACTGAGTTCTCCTTAAATCACTATTATACTCTGTTAACTAACTAGAATTTTAACAAAAATTTGGAAGAAAAAATATGGGCGGAGGACCTGAATAGGTATTTTTCCAGAGAAGACCTACAGATGGCCAACAGACATGTGAAAAGATGTTCAATATCACTAATCATCTGGTAAATGCAAATGAAAACCACACTGAGAGATGACCTCACACCAGTCAAAAGAACTAGTATCAAAAAGATAAGAAACAAATACTGGTGAGAACGTAAACTGGAGCAGCCACTTTCCAGAGCCACTACAGAAAACAGCATGGAAGTCCCTCAGAACATTACAAACGGAAATATCACACAACCCAGTAATTCCACTGCTCTTTTACCAAAGAAAACGAAAACTAACTCGAAGAGATACTTGTATCCCTAGGTTCATCGCAGCATTATTTACAATCGACAAAATACGGAAGCAACCTAAGTATCTAGTGAAAGTGGAACGGATGAGGTAGAGTGGATAGACACGCATAAGGTGTTGCCATTTGCAAGAAAGAACATGGATGGACGTAAAGGGTATTACACAAGTAAAGTGAATCAGAGAAAGAGATCCCGTATGATTTCATTTATATGTGGAATCTACAAAACAAACTACAGAGACCAAACTGGTGGTTGCAGGGGTGGGTGGGGTGGGTGGGTGGCTGGAGTAAAGAGATAAAGGG
>CM053607.1:66360791-66391950 GCA_028646535.1 Procyon lotor
TGAAACTAACGTAACATTGAATGTGAAGATTAGTTGAGTTAAAGAGCACTTATATACACACACACACACACACACACACACACACACACAGTACTTAGGAAAAATGTTGAGATGGTTACTAACTGAAATGTAATTTTACAATTACGACTTAAGGTATATATCAAGTATCCACCTCCAGGAAGGCTGAACTTCAGACTTGGAAAAGTTCATCTTGTTAAATGCTAACCCAAAGAGAGTACATGTGTTAAAGGGGAGGGCAGCAGATGAAAAATCTTACCCTAGATTCCTCTTAGGGCTGGAATGAGCACTTAAGCGCCTGCTACCATCAAAAGAGATCTCAAATTAGGTTGCTCTACTCTCAGAATCTCTCTGCACAGAGCTCTGTCCTAGGAGCACTTCCAGGATTCCAGAAAAATGGAATGGATCAGCCTTATTTATTCTTCAGTGTTGCCCCAGGTAATACATGCAGGAACAAGGGCTGCCTTGGCTGCTAGAGGCCTTCTTGGCAGCAGCCAGAGAAAGAAGAAACCAAAGCAGAGGCAAAGGACACCCACAGCTGAGGCTGCTAGGGTGGTCCAGGGCAGAAGCATTAAGCACAGGGGCTGGAAAGAATATGCAAGAGTAAAAGGGAGGCAGGCCCAGGGACGATACACTAAAGAGGCACCAAAATGCCCACTTCCAAAGAGTAAATTTCTGTCCACTTAAAGCAAGGAAGGCTGGAGGTATACATAGGCTCCGAGACAGTGAAATTGGGCCAGGTTCCCTGTACAGAGAGGAAAGGCCTTGAGTTTTAGCCACTCAGAGGATTCAACATGGAGTGGGTTTGTTTGCTGTGTTCACAGTTTGCATTATGAGGAGGCAAGTGTAAGAGGAACTCCCGATACTTCCAGATGGGAAGTTAGGCACGTGTGGACAGTATTCCAGGCCTCAGCTATCACTTCGATTCAGAGCACAGACCGGAAATACTGGAAAAGACGAGAGCCAGGGCTAGAGGCAGTAACTGCCCTAGCACTTCTTGCCTTCAGGGAATCTCCCTTTCTCACAGGGGGAGGGGGCAGGGCCCAGGATCCTGAGGCCTGAGAGGGGAACCTCTGGCAAACACCTCTAGGCCTTGGTTCAGCACAGCTGTTGCTTGAAGCAATGGGGATTAGGAAATCACAGCCTCGGATCATTTTTCAGTTTTGAGAGGTGATTTAAAAAGTTTAAGGGCTTGAAGGTCTTTACAATACACTTACACTCTACCACTTCTACGTTCAATTTCAAGTTCCCAGGACTATTAAAAAATCCCATTCACAAAAGGTGGTTAGAGAAGACCCCTATCTCAAGAAGCCAGTTAACTGAAATGCTACAAAACAATATTCTCTGTCTCCACAGGCCTGAGGCGGGGAAAGAGGAAGACGGCAACTGCACACAGGGGCAAAGGGGGACACACGCCTTTAGTACAGGATTCCACCGACCCCCTACATTTCAGAAGCAAATGCCAGAGCAGAAGAGACTTTAGGGTTTAAATGCTGTCCTATCAATCTGCCCGCAGCATACAGACTGTGTTCTAACACTCAAAGAACCCCACCAGAATTAGCCAAACATTCTCCTGGCTCCCACTCTTAAAACAACCAGCTAACTAGGACACAAAGAACTCCTCTCGCCACAGACCCAGTTTCACCGAAAGCTGCTCCTACAAGCAACAGCGCCTGTTTTTACTGCAAGCCTTTCTAGTTCAAGTCTGTACCTTGGATGTGTGTTGTTCTTGTTGGTTATCACAAGTTGAGCAGTTTAAAAAGTCCTTACGTTACCCCACCCACGAGAACACAAAATTCAAAACACTGGAAGAGCGAGTTCTACTGCAGTCAAAACAAACAAAGACCGAATGGGGAAGGTAGATTTTGCATTATTCACCTACCGTAGATAACTTTGGACGTGCCACATTCCACATGGGCAGACACTGTTTGGTTAGCATTAACTGGAGCCAACAGAAAAGTACCAACTATCCAAGGTTTCTTTCTCCCCCCTTCAACACTTTGACTCAAAATTTAACAGGGCTGAGAGAGACACGGGGAAATGCGACAGTGGAAGAAGCCCTAACTTGCAGCTGTCTATCAGACTTGGCCTGTGCCTCTGCTTTCAACTGTGGAGGAGCGTGGCTCTGTTTAAAGGCAGCAGAGACCCACAGCACAGCGATGGAATCCTGCCTGGCTTGGGCAGGAGCTGGGTTATTTTCATTTACAAATGGGGGATATTTTGAAAAGTCTCCTCCTCCTCCTAAACCACAGCTGGGACAGAGGGAGTGGCACAGTGAAGGATGATTCAAAATACAGGACTCAGTAGATACGCAGATAGAAACTTTATACAATTTTAAATGATTTCTACTAACATCTTTAAGTCTCTTCATTCTAGAGAATTAGGATGGTAAACCCAGAGTATTTATATGCACATGGACAACATGATGATATGGAGCCTGTCAGAAAGTACAGCACAGGGACGCCTCTACTGCTCAGTCGGTTGAGCGTCTGCCATAGGCTCCACTCAGGTCATGGTTCCGGAGGCCTAGGATAGAGCCCCACATTGGGCTCCTTGGTCAGTGGGGGGGTCTGCTTGCCCTCTGTACGCGCCCCCACCCTTCTTCCCGCTGATGCATGCATGCTCATTCTCTCCTGCTCTAAAAAATAAAAATCTAAAAAAGACAAGTACAGCATAAACAATAATCAAGGTAGGCCCATTACCTTACGAAATGCTCTTTCACACTTCTGGATTTATCATACAGCTAACACTTTCTCCTCCTCTTTCTGTCAGCCCTTCCCCTCCCTCATACTTGGAAATTCTTTTACCTCCAGAAAATTTGTTGAGCCTGTATGAAACAAAGTTGAGTAGTTCTTGGGGCTAAAACTTTATAATCCAATACAAATAGGAGCTCTGCAGGAAACAGCAAAGGACAAAATAAGAACATTACCACCTGGAATTAGAGCTGACTTCTGCTCTTCTAAAAACTATTCTTTACAGTTTCAATATTCTTTCTACAATTAGTAAATTCAGGGAGGAGGAGGAGGTTATCGACAATATGCTTTCATGGGTTTTAAAAATGAGATAGGACCTAGAAAAATGAATTTAAGAATTGGAGACTGACAAATTCTAGAGAGCTTTTGGTATTAAAGACCAACAACCTTTAAAAAGTGGCAGCCAGGGTTCCAGACCCTGCTGGGAATAAGGAAATCCAAGTGTAAGTGAGGGGCCACCTGGACCGTGGTTGGTGGAAAGGGAGACCGTGTCAAATCCTCAGAGTAAAAACAGTGAACTGTGACCACGAGCAGGGGGCCAGATATGCCCTGGCTCCATCAGCCCCTCTCTCCAGCCCTTCTTGACACCTGTGACAACTTGCTAGGTAGGAACACCTAGAACCAGTCTACCAATGTTCTAGAAAGAAACCCTGAATGGCTAGTTTTATACACCAACCCCACAATGCTCCACCGACTACTGTACGTTTGTTATGTGCTTCGACTAAGACGGAGTTCACCTCTGTATCTCCCTCACCTGCTTCCCCCCACCCCACAGGGGGCTCTGTGATGCGCTGTAGTTCTAATGCAGAGTTGAGTTAATCATATGTGTTTATCAGAGAAATGGCTACACTAAGCAGAAGGAAGCTACAAACTACGAACTTCTTCCCCATCTGTTCCCCAATATGCCTCAATCAGTCTCTTTTTTTTGGGAACCTATTCTTGCAAAAACGAGGACCAAGACAAGGAGCTATTGTAAAGAGATGGTAAGAATTTCCTATGTGACAGATAATCATAATACGAGAAAGAGCAATTTCAGCCTTTAAAAAGTTAGTTGCCATGTATCTGCAAGAAAGCTTGTGATCTCTGGAAAGAAAGAGCTCTATATTCTTAAAGAAAATGCCACTCTCCCCACTGTAACAATGCAACATGCAAGAACAGTGTCCATATATTCACAATACAATCTGCTGTTGGGAGTATAAGGCACTGTCTTTTTTAGTTGATAAGAATGATCACTAACTGTGTAGCTCAGACTATCTCCATAAAGATATTAAAAACATAATGGGGGACAAAAACGTAACCACAAAGAAAATGCACTAGGCCTGGGGTTGAAAGAGGATGATTTCTCCAACCTTGATCTAGAGATTGCTTAAAATGACAGTGGAAAGCCTTTGAAATGCAGGCACGTCCGGCTCTGCTGTTGTAACCAATAGAGAACAGGTCCAGAACACTAGTTAACATGCCGGTATCCCACTGGGAAACGGCAGCTACATGCGAAGGGGCATCAGAAAAGAGAGGACTCAACTCGGGCTCTAGAACTCCACAAAGGAGGATGTTTTGTCATGAGGGAACACCTTGGGTTACACAGTTTGAAGGAAGGAGACAGAAAGCAGGAACGAACCGTTGTCTTCCTTAGATCATCTCTAGTATCATCAACCAGTCCAAGTTTTCCGGCATTTCCCAGAAAGTAGCTGGAATCTGAGATTGAGGGATAATTATAATAATTTTCAGGCATTTCCCAGAAAGTAGCTGGAATTTGGGATTGAGGGACTTTAAAAAATAAGATAACTGCTGGGCTTGGCCCTCGTCCCATGCTTTGGATAGGCGCTGGTGCACTGCCCATGGGATTACCAGGAGCTGGAAGCCCGGAGCCACAGCAGGAACCCAAGAGGCGCGTCGGAGAGCTCACCCACCTGGCCTGCAGCCACCTGGCCTGGTGAAGACACACAACATACCTCTTTCCTAAATGCAAACACTTTAAGATAAATCACTTTTCTCACTCGAGGAGGAAGCATGGAAATTTCTGTAGCTGATCTATAAAGGAACTTGCTGTCAACCCACACCTCCTGTCCTACTCAGAATTTTGTTTTACTGAGACTGAATGACAGGATGACAAGGCTGGAGTGATGGAAAGGGACACGATATCATTAAAACAAATAGAAAAATAAGCCAAAGGTATCCAAAGTACTTGTAAAAAGCTTAAAAAGTATTCCCATTGTTTAGGTGTGCAGTAAATGCATTCCTGAAATTTTGTGGAAAAAGAATCATTTTAAATGTACCTGAGAGACTGGCATGCTACTAGCAATCTCAATCTGTACTCTGAATTCTGATTTCTTTAAGAATTTCTAATTCTAGTTTCTTTAAGAATCTGAATTCTGGGGGCACCTGGGTGGCTCAGTTGTTAAGCGTCTGCCTTCGGCTCAGGTCATGATCCCAGGGTCCTGGGATTGAGCCCCAAATCGGGCTCTCTGTGTGGCAGGGAGACTGCTTCTCCCGCTACCATTCCCTCTGCTTGTGCTCCCTCTCTCGGTGTGTTTCTCTCTGTCAAATAAATAAAATCTTTAAAAAAAAAAAAAGATTCTGAATTCTGCTAGGAATTCTGTATCTGTGAAGTACAGAATCTTAAAAGATAGTTCACTCCTCAATCACTTTCTGTAATCACGGTATATACAAACCCTTACTGAGTCCATTTAAACAAATACATAGATACCCAGGAGATGAAGGGGCTGGCAAAGGGAATGTCCAAGGGGTGGAACAGAAGATAATCATCTGCACAGGTGATGGAGCCTAGTTACCTGTCTGAGGGCCAGGAGAGCTAGGTACACGTGTTCTCTTGGGAACTTAGTTTCCTCCTCCCCCCAAAACAAGAACTGCTTCTCCTTCCTATTTAGCAACTCTGCCAGTTCTAAGCCTGTCCCTCTCGTCTCTCCTCTCCAGGGCCCGCAGGCCTGAAGCTGCAGCTCACAGCGACAGGTGGGGAAGATGGCCCAGAGCTGGTGGGGATCTCGGCCGAGACCTGCAGGTGTGCCAGAAAGCCCCGCGGCCCCTGAAGTGGGAAACAGAAAACTAGTCCCGGCCTCCCCTTTAGGAGCACACCCACCTGGCAAAGTGGCCACCGCACAAGACTTCTCTGAAGAGAGGGAGCCAGACAGCCTGGTGGAGGGCGAAGTGCACGAACGGCCTTGAGGAGGCATACCTGTATGCACCACACGGCACACTAAGGTTCCCAGGGCAGGGAGACAGAAAGTAGAGGAGCGGGAGCTAAGGCCACACTGCTGAGTGCTGCAGGTCTAGCTGCCCTAAACTGGCTGCCTGCCCTGCGCACAAAGGAAAAGGCTTAGCTAAGAAAAGGCCCCTTGAATGCAGATGCAAAGGACTTTATTTTCTTTAATTCTGTTGATTCCACCCCCACACCCAACCTTTTTGTCTTTTTGTCCCGAGAGAAAGGTACTTAAGGGCAGTTGGGGATCACAAAGAGGACCTTCAAGATTACCTGCTCAAGAAGCCATGTTCCCAGGACTGAGGTACTATCTCAAGGACCTCACTGTGCTAACACCCTGGTTCAGTGGTTCAGTTCAGTGCTGAAGGTAGTGAAATGAGTGAGTGCTTACAGACGGCAATTTTAGCAGCACAGCTGGCCAACCTCTACCATAGCATTAGTCAGCTTTTCAATCTAGGGACACTGAGCACATGGGTCATTAAAAAAGCCTGACCCCGAGGTGATACGGTATCTGCTGAGTGTAGTGCTAAGTTACCAAGCAGCTGGTCTATGTTTGCATTTAAAGACCCATACAAAAAAATCTTCTGATAGATTTTTTTTGAAAAAGTATTGCAGTAGACAAAAAAACAAACAAACAAAAAAAAAAACAGATCTTTTTTGGAACTTATGAATTCATATAAGGTTTTTTTTTTTTGGCCTCAGAGCATTTTTATTTTTATTACCATAATTTTTTCATTGCTTAGAATTTTGAAAAGGTTTCATTTTGGCCCTGGGTAGGTAAAAAGAAAATGTGGTGCAAAATTTTAGGCCTTTAGCTGTGTTTCACCAGCACAGGTCATACCAGCACTGAGATAGGTCTTTAGCAGTAACCTTCTAGATGCTTTTGGGAGCTTTGGAGAGAGTTGCAAAAAATAGAAGGAAAAAAACCCCATCAGAGGCAGTGAAGCCATAAAGTCATCTGCTCCTGAACAGCATGGTCACCAGATGTGGGAACTACTTTCCAACAGCGCACTCAAAGACCAAGTATTCTCATTGTCTGCTGGAATTTAAGTCAGAGGACAGCTTGCCTTTCACATCCGTTTTGGAAAGGGCACAACTTTTGATTCCTTATCAAACTGCGGGAGAAAGCCAAGCTGTACTTCTTATTCATTTGTTAAAAATGATGGTAGACCTGATCACAACTGAAATGGACCCCGACCTAAAGTACTTCAGTGTCAATTGTTCCATTTATAGAATATCAATACTCAAAAGATAACTGGTTGTCCCCAAATTAATTACAACATGATCAGTAAAAATTACAGATTTTTGAAAGGCTGATTAACAAGGAAAAGTGACACGTGACTGGATGGAAGGTATGGAAAAATTAAATTTAGGACTTGTGAAAAGAACCAGTATTTTCCCCTGCACAAAGCACCTGCTAATCTCCAAAGTACTGTTGACGGCCCTCCAAGCTCGCAGTTACCTACACCATGGTGACGACTTTCTCCACTCCCAGTGGAATTGCCTTTTTGAATTTTCGGTCTCACATTTTCCCAAAGACTATTCCCAGGTTTTATGCCCTAAGACGCTGCAACAATGATGGATTTTTGGCCACGGTTTATCTTCTAACTTCATAATTGTGTAACTTTCTACCATAACTTACAGCCAACACGTATTTTAACATACAGATAGGAAAAATTATTTACATACAAAAACCAGCAGAGGGAAGGTTTATTTGAGATGTAGGATTTGGAAAGGCAAGCCTGGGCTTTTATTGGTAGTTGAAGTGTAAATATTTTTGAGTTCCCCTAAGATGTCTGGACTAATGTAACAGACTTCTTTGTTCAGAGCAGTGACTTCTAATCTTAGATTTGTGACACCACTGGGTGTCTCTAGGTATCTCCAGAGGTGCTATAAAATTACCTCCTCAAAATGCCAAGTAAAATAATTTAAATTCACTTAAAAAATATGCCACACATGTTTGGAGGCAAGGGAGGGTGTCCTGGAATCAAAAGAACAGTCATAAATATTACAAAAGCTTGATCCTTGTCGATTACGTTTGAGCAAGATGAAATAGTCTGTGTGATTTTTGTGATTGGGGAGACTGGGAAGGAGCTGGTTACCTGGGACAGTCTCTTTTCTGGAAAACCTTTTCTGACCTCTACATTTACTTACTAATGCCTGAATTAGTACTCACTGGCAACTGGGAACCTTGTTCCTAGCTCTTCACCCACTTGCACTGACACTGGTGCCTTAAAGTTGTTTAAATGAACTCTGTAAGTATTAGTTTCTTAAAAAAAAAAAAAAACCACGAACACAGAAGGGCAGGGTTAGCTGAACTTAATTTTGTCAGTTTTCCCCTCAGCATCTTCATTAAATGTTATCCTGAGATTACATACAGGTTATACATCACTGCTCTACAATATCCAATTCTAAAATTGCTTAGTCACGACAAGGTTAATAACGAAAATACAATTGTGGGTTTGCCACTAGGAAGCTGGCCTATGGCCACTGTATTTTACTACAGTTTCCAAATTTCCGATAAATTATGTTTCCTGATGGGCTACTGCCCCAGGTTTCAGAGCTTTCTTTACTACGAACACCCACTTGACTCATCTGAAAAGTCGGAATATGGATTTAGAAACCAAAGTCACAAGAGTCACACTCAAAAAAGACATAACAGGAAAAAAAAAAAAAAAAGCATACATTTTTCCATTAAACCAGCCTGTCTTTTCATAGAAACTCAACTTGTGTTTAATTTTCATTTAATCCTCCATTCACCCTGGTAATTGCTTGCCAAGAACAAGTTCCTTTTAAACTAGGTCTTCTGTATCACACTTCAAAAATTGTCTGAAGAAAAAAAATGTCTTAACAATCAAACCCCTGCAAGTTACAAGTCAGAAGGAAAAAAGTATACTTACTTTATTTGTAGCAGTAGCACTGGATCCAGGGACCACAGGCACATTCGTCACTTGAACTGAAAGATAATTATTATCTATGAGTGGCCAGGCTCCTTCCACTTTGCACGTCTGAAAGTGATCCTTGAAAGTTCTAAGGTGAGGATCTCCGAACAAGCCACAAAAAAGGTAGCTAGGAGGGTTCAGATCCCCTCCCCCACGTTCTCTGGCTCCTACGTGGCTGTGATAGTTACAAGGGTCATGGGTCACTTCAGGGTTGGTAGAGGATGTGGGTCCGTCCTTAGAACAGTTCCTCTGGCTCATGAGGTCACTGATACCCAACACAGCAGAATGGTATACCAGGTTACCACGGCAGGCTTTTGAAGTTCGCTGGGTGCAGCCAGCATAGGCACGCAGAGCCTTGCAAAACTCAGAGTCAAAGCCGTCAATGGCAGAGTTCAGGTGCGAAGTCAGGGACACAAAGTCCGTGGTACATTTCTGGATTCGACATTGGGCCGGCTGTTGGCAGTCACCTATGAGAAAGAAGATAAGACCCAATTTTTTTGAATGCTTCATAACTTCCTGAGCTACATGAGACATTCTCCTTTGGAAACTGTTCTATTTTGTATCCTCCTATTTTAAGAAGGCCTTCAGAAATAGGGTTGCATTGTGCTTCTGTGTCTCTCACAAATTCAGCCACAGGGAGAAAGACTGAATTCAATTAGTTTCCTTAAAACTTGAAATCATGAGCCACTGTGAGTGAACATGGGTCTAGTCCTGTACTCTTACATTAAAATTATAAGGGAATGGCTGAATGGAGTACCTTATCAACCCTGCTATTGTTTATAGGTTTTGAGAAAGATTCCAAAGATGTGAACTTTTTGATTTTGTAAAGGGCCTAAGTCATTTGCTTTGGAAAGCATGGGGTCTATGGACAAAACCAAAATTAAGGCTCCACGCCTCAGGGAGGGATGCCAAAATTATAGCCTGAGCAGTTAAAACCCCTTTACCTGATTCTAGGGTAACAAGAAAAAATCCAGATACTAAGTTATTCTGCATTTCCTTAGGGGTGTTTATTAACAAACTGTACATAACGGACAATCTCCTAGATGCTATGAAATCTAACTGTTCTCTTAAAAAAATAAAGTGACTCTTTGACTCAAGCTGTGTATTTACTTCTCCCTAAACATCCATCAGCCCTGGATCCCAGATCCCAAGCAGCTCATCAGGAAAGTTACAGTGAATCAAAAAGGACACCAAATCGAAATCATGCTGCATGGACAGTTGATTGCACTGACTATGTTTTATGAGAAAGAAAACCAGAGAACTACAGCACACAGAATTCTTAGAGTATATGTAAATGACTTAAGTCGACAGTTCAGATACACCTAAAGATTTAAGAAAAGCTAAATAAAATGAAAAAAGCCAACTCCGACTGCCTTTTTAAAAAAGCCAATTTTCAAATTATGTTTTGCCACTAGCTTGTCATATAAAAAATTTAAGGAGCGCCTGGGTGGCTCAGCTGGTTGAACTCCCAACTCTTGATTTCAGCTCAGGTAAGGATCTCATCATCTTGGGACTGAGCCCCACGCCCGGCTCAGTGTGGAGTCTGTTAGTCCCTCTTCCTCTGCTCCTCCTGCCCATCCCCAACACTGACGCCCTGCCGCATGCACACACACTCTCAAAAAAATAAATCTGCTTAAAGAAATTAAAAACCTCTCAAAGCATAAAAAGATGCAAGAACTGCTAATACTAGGTCAGTTATGTGTGCCAATCAGCTTTATATTCTGATCCATAAACTGGGAACGCTAAGATTACCAAAAAGGAAAATATGTTTCCTAAATATCCACCTCAAGTTTTATAGAAATTAATCTTAACACATACTTTGTGTTACTTAAACATTCTTTTTAGGTCTCTAAATTGGAGAAAGTTTCAAAACTTTCAAGTCTTAGACTCCTCAGCTCAGAAATGAGGAGGGTGTCTTTGTGATTTTCTCCAGGCATAAATATTTTATAATTCCTATTGTAGGTGAGGAAAAAAAAAAAATCAAGAGTATTATTAAATATATAGTTATTTTAAGATATGGACATAAACTTCAGGATAGTATCAAGATTTAGGACTTCATCTGATGAAGACTTAAAACTAACTCTAGTATCATTTTAGAAAAATACTTTAATCTTTTCAGTATTAAGGTGCCTTTAAACCTGAATGGAATAACCTGTAATCTCTCTTTCTGGCTTGAGTTCAGCAGAAAAAACTGGGGGATGACAACCTCTCAAGCCACCTCCCCCACTATTTTTACATTTCAAAGACCAAGAAGGGAAAAATGTAGTCTAGATTGGGTACTCTGAGTTTAAAAAAAAAAAAAAAAGTTGTTTTGGGGCTATGGACTTACAGCTAACACTAAATCACACTTAAAAAAAAAAAAAATCACAAAAACACCTTCATGTGTTTGGCCTATCTCATGTTGGCTCATTCTAGAGTTGACAAAAGCAGCTCCTACGTTTTCAGAATTCCTCTCTCCAAATTAGATCAAGTCATTTTCAAATAGGTGACACAAAAAACCAAAAACCAACCAACAACCTCAAATGTATTACAGCCATTTTACATATTGGAAAAATCAAGACAAAGGGATATTAACGCTGGATCATAAACAGCTAGAATGAAGCCCAGGATCAAGTGCCTTGATTTCACAGCAAGCAGAAAGCAAGGAAATGAAAACTGCCAAGATCAGTCAGTAATGAACAGCTCCTAGACTATGAATAAATGACAGCACAGGAACTTTCCGCTAAACTTGGAATGCCTATTTGTTCTTTTTATGGTCTATAAAATCTATCCGAGCATACATTTACTTACAATTATTTTAAATAGTCATAAAATATCCAAAGTAAGAAGAGCACGAGATACAGATATAAGGGTTTGGAAGAGAAGCAGAATATAGATTCCAACTCCTTTTTCCTTCCTTGTCCTCCTCCCCCCTCCCTTTTTCCTAGCAGGCAGGTGCAGGTTCTTTTGAGCAATGTCACAAACAGAACACCTTGTATTTCTTTTGCGTGGGATGAGTTTTCTAACAGCCTTTTTAAATGGAGATAATGGGAAAAGAGGAGGGCTAACTAACTAAAGAGAGCATCTGGGTCAGCAGTTTCGGCCCCATCACAGGCTCCTATATAATGACTAATTTGCAGCATACACCCAGAAATATCCAGGCTTCATGAATTTATAATGACAGCGCACACTTTGCCTGTTACAGGGGGTAAAGTAAGCTTCCTGTCAAGATGCCAAGACAATGCAGAGCAGAAACAATCTCAAGGATGTAGCCAACAAAGCCATGAAGAGTATGAGTAAGCAAGTAACTCCCAAACTGCATCTCCATTCGGGAATTGTAGAGGTTTGCTTAAAGTGGATGTGGGGTGGGATGGGGTGGGGTGGATGTGGGGGCAGTATGAAAGGGCTTTTTTCATTTCCCAGGGCAGAAAACAAAATCTGCTGTTACAGATGTCTTCATTTTTCAAGTCAGCTAATCTATGATTGGTGTGATAGTGTTTTCCTTCCAGTTAATGAAAGTGCCAAAGGATTTGAGGGTCTACAGCTTTCGTTAATGATTCAAAGACCTCACCATTCAAGACCACTTCCTTGATGCCAGGACTGCACGTGTGAATTTGCAGCACAATCACCAGTTTATAATAAAAGAAATAAGATACGCTGAGCTGAATTAAGTGAAATGCAGGGCCATATGGGGTGCTGAGGCAAATTATATGGATCCAGGCATAAAACATATGGTAGCCCATCTGTAAAGAGCACTCCACTACGGCTCTCTGAGGAGAAACAATCCCTGCATTTCAATATCAACACTCTTCAAAGAAAACTTTGAAAAAGGAACCCTTTTTTTTCTGTAACCAAATTAATCATTCTACCCTAACAAGTTGCCCACAGATATCATTCACCACGGAAACTCTAGGTAAAATCCAATGGTGACTTTAGTAAAGACACAGGCAGAAACTGAGAGGAGTTTTACATCCCAAGTTCTTGAAATAAAGTATCTTACATTAAACATTAAGACAACTTAAGCTTTTTATTACTGGCCAGAAAAGAAATCTTCGAGGACCACACTCCAATTTTGTGTTAGAACCCTCTGACAAGGAAAGGAAACAATATCCCAACAGTCATGAGGGACACACAGTCCTATCGAAATCTTCAATTTCCATTTCAAGAAACATACCCTTTAACATTATGAAGACATATTCTTCACACAAAACACTTCTGAATGTATCTTTTGACACATGATTAAAAATTTCCACGTGACCATAAACAGGTTGACATTACTAAGATTCTAAAGTCACTCATTTAAACCCCTACTCACTGTAAGACTTAGTATCACATCTTATGTTTCCCCAGGTGAGTGTTAAAACGCAGCTGTTCCATCACAATGCAAAGTTACGAAGAAAAGTAAATTAACTCTCCTCAAATGCCACATTTTTTTCCCATTACTTAAAAGACCTCCCAGATTTTTAGCAAGACTGCTATGACTTAATAAATACTACTCCACACAGTTGGGTGGCATTACAGTTCAGGATTCTCCAGATCAGAGGTCATTGAGACCGCAGTCATAAAATACAGGACAAAAAAAAGTCTCAAAGAAAAACCTATCTAATACTCTAGTTCTCAAGTTAAAATAGAATTTATCTCTCGATCTGACATTAAATAAATTCTTTAGACAAACTCCTTAGACGTGGTCCTTACTCAAAAAGAACGTCCTAAATCTTCCCCCACCTCCCCACCCCCGGCTTTACTGAGATACAGCAGACATTGAACATTGTGTTAATGCAACTTATTTCACAAGAAAATAAGTATCACCTGCCAGAAGGCTCGTCCGCAGGCCTACTTCGGTAGGAACAGATAACTCACTCCTGCTTCCATAGGGGAAGCGCCGACCTCCAGAAAGCCTCGTGAGATCTGTCAACCCCTCCTGGAACCCGAAAACACGCGGCGAGCCACAAAGCACTAGTTTCTCCAAAGAGGATGAAAGCTGAATTAAAAGCAGCTTCCGCAAATACGAAAGAAATCCCTGTTTAAAGATGTTTAAGTTACTTCGAGATTAACCCCCAGGTTTTCAAATTCTGGTGAAAATCTTTACATCTGGGGCGATTTCTTCCCCTTATCGCCACCCCCAACTCTAGAGAAGCAGCACAAGGCTCCTTGTCTCCCCTCGAAGGGGGCGGCGGTGGCGGAAACCTGATCCCAGCCTGACTTTCAGTAAACACCAAGGCAATGAGCAATAAAGCACCGGGAACATTTGTCCCGGGGGCTCAGCGCCCGCCGCCCCCGCCCTCTAAATCTTTGATAAGCTGCTGTTGGGAAGGAGATTTATCAACGGTCCCAGTCGAAGGCGGGGAAGCTGGAGAGAGGGAAGGGGAGGGAGGGAGAAGAGGCCTCTCCACAGCGCGCGGCTCCACGCGGCGGGTGTGCTCCTGCCGCCGCGCCCCGAGCCCGGCAAAGGTGCAGGTCTGGAACCCGTGAGGCCTCTGCCGTCTCACGACGCCACGCCACCCTTCTGCCCCAGCGTGTGCCTTCGGGACCGGGGGTGTTTGGGAACAAAGCACTCGGCCCTGGGGCTGGCTTCCTCGCGCGCGCGCCTCATACCTGCGTGGAGCAGTCCGAGGCTGAGCAGCAGCAGCAACGCCAGGGGCGGCGGGCAGAGCTGGGGGCGGCGGAGCTGCTCAGCCCCGGCGGCAGCAGCGGAGGCGGCGGCAGCGGCGCAGGAAGGTGCTGCTCTCAAGCCCATGCCCGTCCATGCAGGTCTCGTGGGCTCCGGCGAGGGCGGCGGCGCGGGCACCGTGTCGGGTTCGTGGCCGTGGCTGCGGCATGGACCGGGGGACGCACCTCGCTTCCTCTTCTTCCTCCTTCAGGCCCGCGTCGGATACGGGCCGCCGCCACCGCCGCAGCGAAAAGCGCGCCGCGGGCGGAGCGAGGCGGCGGCGGCGGCGGCGGCAACGGGGCGCAGCGGCATCGCGGCGGGCGGGGCAGAGGGGGCGGGAGAAAAGACACAAAGACCGTGAGTTGAGTGCGGAGCCCGGCCCCAAAAGCGCGGGCGCCCGGGTCCCGGCCAGCGTGGGCTCAGCGGGCGTGGACCCACCGGAGGCGCGCCCAGCCCTAGCGAGAAGCCGCTGGCAGCCCGGATATCTCTGCGCCGTGGCCCCGCGGTCAATCAATCTCAGCCCCGCACTGCCGCCCCGCCCTCTCTACATGCGCCAATCCACATCGTCCCCATCCCCGGCCTAGCCCCTCCCTCCCACCCCATTGGCTGTAAGCGCGGGTCCTCTGGGCCCAGCCCGCCACTCGCAGGGCCCAAAGCGCCCGCCCCCCGCACCTCCTCCCGCCCTCAGCTTGCCATTGTAATTCGAGTTCCGCGTCCGCTGGCTGAGTCCGGTGCGCGGCGCCCGGGCCCAGCCTCTCTCCTGCTCCCTCCTCTACTCTCCCATTCACCCCTTCCCGCGATCTACTGTTCCCTCGTGCCAGGCAGAAACTGCCAACGGCAACTCTCTTGTCGGCGTAACAAAAGAACCGGCTTTTGACTTCTTTAATTAATGTTGATTGGGTTTAACTTCCCCTTAAGGTTTTTTGATGTGTATGTGTATGTTTTAAATCACCCCCACTCCGTCCCTCCCGCTCCGGCTCCGGCTCCGGAGAGGAAGTGGGCGCTTTTACTCGGAGCCGTGCGGCAGGTCCCTTGGCGGCCAATCACATCTGCGGAACCGCGTTCGGAGACTTTTCCGGACGTTTGGTAAAGCTAGCGCCCAGAGGCGTTGGAAAGCCGAATGTGACCTGAGGTCCGGAACAGATCGATGGGCTGGGAAGGTACCCACCAGCTCCCGGCGGAATTCGCTGGCAAAATAATGAGGCTCTAGCGTTTTTGTTCCTCTGACATTTCCCTTCCTGAAAGCAGCGGGGAGGAGTCTGAGAGTGGGCGAACTTCAACGCGTTCGGTTACAGTGTAATTAGATTAATGAGGATAGTGAGTTTTTAATGCAGTGTAGAGTAATTATGCCATCATTTCTTGTTGCTCGGTGGCTTTTCCACAAATTTTCGTAGTCTATTAGCATATTAATGCAATGGCAGGCCACTTTCTACTTTTGTCACTTGGATAGATTCAAAAATGAGGGGGAAAGACCCAATCCTGTGCCAGAAAAGAGGTTGCCAAGTGTTGTCATAGGAAAGCCTGTGGTGCTGTTGATGATAGGTTCCAATTTGTTATCAGTAGGTGTGAAGTGGTATCTAATCTAAAGAATGGCTTCAAAGGTTAAGAGCTACTTCCACTGTCCTTGCCCTTGCCATTCCTTCAAGGGGCTTACGGCTGCCATTTTAAATTCATTTACAGCCAAATTGCAGTTAGCAACTGTACCGGTTCACTACTCATAATCTCTAATTAGTAATTTCGTATCAACCACCGACACGTTAATATTCCACACGTTACAATGTGCTACTCTATGGACTAGGATAATTGAGGGCAAACCTTCGATCACTCTGGCTTACTCATTAGACACATTATGAACTGTACAAACCACTAGGTCCCTAATGAAGGATGCCTATCTATTTTTACTGTAACTTTTCATTACTTACCTATTACATACTATGATGACTCGAGTGGTAAACACACCTTTCACTGCCCAAGATATAATCCAAACCTTGCGTATATCCATAATATGCTTAATAATAGCTTCAGAGTTGCCCGGAGAAATGACTTTTTGCAGGCAGAGTTATCTGATAACGATTTTTAGAGAGTATTGTGGAGTAAATACTATGAGACCAAAAATTTACTCTCTTGCAATTACTACATAAATCTATGAACTGAAGTTAGTGAAATACTTGCAAACATCTTTTAAAAGTAACCAAATCTGAGCAGTTTTTCTAAGTATTTTGCTAACAAAGACTGACAGTAAGATGTTTCTTTTTCCTTAACTCAAGATTTAATTCGACCCCTATGAAAGAAGTATGCCACTTTATTGACCATACTTCAAAACACATAACCAAAAGTTAAGGATTAAATTCAGTTTAGGTGGGGTCTTTTCGCTATCATTATTTTCTCTGATTTCCCTCCCTGCCACTTCTCCCCCACCTCCGTATCCTGTTCCTTAAACACACAGTACTCTAAATTATTTTATCAATAGAGGGCGTCCTCGAGTCACAGCAAATTCTGATATAGAAATGGAACTGTTATTTAGAGGGAAAACTTCATTTTTTTCTAAGGTACTTTATTGCTCATCTGTTGTAAAATTTGACAAGCTCAAGATTTATAAGGCTAACAATTCATTTTTTATTACCACATAAGTGTTCAGCGGGCTTGAGTAAAATGTTAATTTTCACAATTAAATCGCAAGGTGGTTCCTGTTTTCAAGTCTTTGGGTCAGTTGACACACTCGCAGCGTAAATTCGGACTGTTAGTAAGATTCCGAATGGGCTTCGAAAGCATGAGTGTGGTGAGTGGTCGCTTATAGTGCATCCATCCCTCCAGCTCCAATACTGCGAGTTAAGAAAAATCTCCGGATTTTCCCCTATAAAATCAATGACTTATAAAAGTTTTACATCTTAATAAGAAAAAAATCATGACGTGACAGCTTGCACAACCCACACACCCACCCTATTTCTTGCCACTTGTACGCTTTCTCTTTTCATTTTTGTTTTCAGGAAGGAAAGATGAGACCAGAACAGCACAATTAGAGGACACAGCAAAGCATCCCGTGTTATGAACGTGCAAGTGAATAGAATTAAAACACATGCCAGCACCATGAATGGATTCTAAATAAGAATTAGTTTCTTTTCCTGAACCTATACATGCTGTCAACTATTCTCCTGTTGATTTATCTCCATTTCCAGAAATCTAACACGAGGGTCTCACCTAGGACAGAGGAGCTAGGGAGCCGACGGCGATAACGATTTGTGCAACGCATTCTAGAGTAAGGGCCCCCCTGACTGCTCTCCAGTCCAGGGTGTCCGCAAAGAGGGGGTTGAAATAGCCCCGAGTCCGACAGCCCAGCAGCAAGCAGCTAGTGGATTGTACTTACATCATTCTTAACCCTTCCGATCCTGGAGGGGGCTTGACGGGATCAAGGGGCCCCCGAGCTCTGGAGCACGCAGGACCTGGATGTGAGAGAAGACCCCAGAGCCTGGTGTGAGCGTTGCACCCCCGGAAGGAGGGGGCCCGGGGCGTGAGTGGGGCTCATCACTCGAGAGTACACAGCCGGCCCCCACGATCCCTGCGGGCTCTGCAGCGGATCACACCGCTCAAAGCGGCAGGTGCAAAAAGCATTTGGGAGCCGCTTGCCAGCGCGCGGAGGTAATGCGCTTCCTGTCCATTTATCTCAGGAAACCAGCGCAGCCTTCTCTTCCAAACAAAATTAACCTCTCATTAGCCAGCCACTGACTCCCGAGAAGACCTTAAAAGCTTTACCAGCTCGCTAATGTATTTAGGCTTTTCTTCCAGGCAAACGCGGGCCGCAGTGGTGACTGTCATCAGCCCTGGGGGGTTCCTCTGGGTTCCCCTGGGAGCCATCCGCTTTCAACCCAGCCTCAAGTCTGGGAAACTCCGGCCAATCTGGATCCCAGTTTGTGGTACTCTGCAGACCAGACACGCCTGAACGGACTTCACACCACAAGTCGCCAAAACAAGTTCCCACTAGTTTCAAGAGCGCCCCTCATATCAAATCCTCAGCTCTCCTATCCTCAAGAAATGGGGAAGGGTACCCTGGAGGTACTTCTATAGCCAGCTGTCCCTGGGTCATAGGCACTGACTGTCCTTTACAGCGCCAGCCCTGTATGCAGCGGGGGCGGGAAGCAATGATCAGGCGTATGGGGAGTAGTTCAGCTAGGATCTAGCCGATTCCAGGAGTGGAGAATCAAATGCAGTTCTAGGTCTGCAAGAGAGGCCTTTTGGAGCTTTGGGGTTTTCTCACCCTGGCCCCCCGCCGCCCTGAGGCTGGCAGATTTATACCACACAGGTGGACCAAGACCTAAACAAAATAGTCCGGGCCTCTGCCTGCTGCTCGCCCCCCACGTCCCCCTGGCCCACCGCAAACTTCGACAAAATAAACAACTCACCACAGGCATTCCCTTGTCTGCAGCGCGACGCTTGCCAGCTGGGAAAATAAGCCGCAAGCCACGCGGCGGGGGCGCAGAGGGAGGGCAGCGCGGCCCCCGCCCCTCTCCCCCAGGTGGGGGCAGCGGTACCCGGGGGCAGGACGGAGGCTCCGCCTCGGGGGCCGCTCTCTCGCCTCCCTGACTGCTGAGTGAGCGCGGGGTGAGGGGCTGCGCCCTTCCAGCCAGCGCGATCTCTCGGCCACCTAGGGAAGGGGGCGGGGAGGCAAATCACTCAGTTCCCTCCCGCTGGCTTTCTCGAAGTGTCTGTCTCTCGCCTCAGGTCTCAAAGACCAAGCCTAGGGCCCTTCACCCCACCCCTCCAGAGCCACACTGCCCCCTGTCGGCACTACCCGGGTCTTCCCAGCGCCGCCGACGAGTGGCGGGTAGCGGCGTCCCAGAATCCCAGCCTCCGGGTCCCGGCTCAGCTCTCTCCATTCTCACCGCCTCCTCACGCCCAAGTCCCGCACAAAGAGGCCTTTTATGCCGCCGGCGCCACCCTCCGCGCCCCTTCCACCCCGCCGAGTTGCCTTTGCCCACCCGCGGGACCCACCGATTCCCGGTTGGTGATTAAGCCAGCTCTCTTGGGGCGGGCCGGCCCCGGACGCAGGCAGGCTGTTCCCACTCCGCGCCTCGGCACAGGCACGGATGCGGTCCCCCGCCCGCCTTTCCACGATTTTCAACTGGGCACCAGCAGCCACAAGACACACCCCTTCTTCTACATAATGATCTCTGAGGGTCTTCTGAGTGTGTATGAATGGTGGGTGTTTGTGGCGGGGCCCGGGTGGGGGTTGGCGTAGTGGCAGGCATGGTCTCTGGATTTTGGCTGAAATAAGGAATCCATGGTGGAGGTTTGCGGCTTAGAAAAGCCCAGGATAACGATTTGCGAATTGTGAGGGGAGAGAGAGAGTTGAAAAAGACGTCTAAGATCCAGGTGAGGAAGTATGTTATAAAGAACAAGTCCACGAAATGTTCGAGGAACGACAGTCACTTGAATCAGAGTAGAAGGTGTGGAGAGCAAGAAGGAAGGGTTTAACTTTCTTCCTCCCGGCTGATCTTCCAAAGTTAAAAGTAAGCATCATAGGTATTCAGAGGTAGCTATTGTTCTGTGCCTTCAATGCTAGGATGAGCAGGGTGCTTTCTTTTTTATTTTTTTGTCCAGGGATAGGTCCCAGCATCTTGACTTAGGTATTACACTTTTTTTTTTTTTTTTTTTTTTGCCTCCTTAGAAATATCTTTGACCCTCTCCAGCTTTTCTTCTATTCTCCTGTCTCCACTCTTCCTTATAATTTCTTAACCTAACGCTAGAGGCAGCATAGGGCAGCGTAAAGAGGACAACGTGGAAATCCAGATAGGAGGGTCTTGACGTGACTTTCTGAGTGGGACTCTTGGGCAACTGATTTAATGTCTTTGAACCCAGGTCACTATCAAAAAAGAGTGTGTTAGCAGAGGTGGTCTGGTACCTTCTGGATCTGAAATTAGGTCACAAGGGAAGCCTCCTCACACATATAGATTCCCTTTTCAAGTGTTTTCTCACTTGCTTTATACTTTTCCAGTGCCAATCAAATTGGAAAAAAAAATATTGGGAATGTCTTCAGGTAAATGTAAGAAACTTTGAAAAATCCTTTTCTTGATACTTAGAATTAAAAAAACAAAGAACAAACAAACAAACAACAACAACAACAAAACCACGACCTAAACCAAAACAAAAGTACCTCAGCTTCTGGTGCAGAGAAACGAGGAATTTCAATGTCCGCACTTGCTTTGCCTTTGAAAAGTCACACCAGCAATCACCAGAGTAGAGCTTTGATTTAGAATCTAAAGGCCAGTCTTATGTTTTTCTTTTTCTTTTTCCTTTTACCAACACAAAGACAAGCTGATACATAAAGAAGTGGTAAAGGAGAGTTCAAAGCAAGGCTTGTGATCCATTTCCTAATGCGGACCCAGTCCTTCCCCACTCCTCTGCTCAAAAGGCCCTAGATGGCATAGAAATAGTAAGAACAAGCTACCAGAATTCCCTGCCCCTCTTCCCTTTCCAGAAATATTGGGCAGTGGAATCTGGATGCTAACTTGTATGTAAATGCATTCATTAAATCAATACATTTACCTTTTCCTTAGCCTCATGATACTTTCCAGGATTTTCAATTCACTACCCACTTTGGAACCTTGGGCCTTAGTTCTCCCTCTGAGCAACTCGGGCTGTTTTCTGTGGAATCTTTTCTGAAACCAAGACAAAAAAGGGTGAAATTTCACAATCAAGTATTAATTCTTAAACAACAAATCTCTTGCTTCAATTTCAACAAGAATTTCAGAATTTTTTTAGCTTTCATAGCAATGCACACTTCAAAAAGTATCCATTAAAGAGAACTCAAGTATACTTTCATTGGGGAAAAAAAGGTTCTTTAACAATAGTGGTGGAAAAATATTTTGCATTCATCTAATATGGTTCGTTTCATTTGTTTTGAATGGGACCCACCCACAGTCCCATTCATACCTGCTAAAAACTACTATATTTCTAATTGGACCTTGGATGTTCCATTAATAAAAGGACATAGCTTTTTTTTTTTCCTCCCAAAATTCTTTATATTGCTCAATGCTCCACTATTTTTCTCTTATCTCACTTTAGTCTTTCTTTTTTCTCATACCAACCAATATAAGCCAAAGACAGGAATAGAAAAGGGACAAGAAATCACTTTTCAGTAAAATCGACTTAGCATTTGTCTGTTAACTGTTAAGAAACCTGATGATGCAATGTATTTGCACCATCTTCTGAATTTCCACTTAAATGTGACAGAACTTCAGGTTTTTTTTTTTTTTTTAGAACTTCAGCTTTTAAAATGTTTAGCTAATGTATACATCCAACTCTCCAGTTGTTAAGATCATACATAGTTTGCTTGCTTTTGATGTTCTAAATTTTTCCTTTTGCAATTTGGGGGAATCATCTCAATTATCTAGTAGCATATGAATCTGTTTTCTAGTATTTCTTGTTTTGGTTTTCCTTTATATTTTGTTGAAATTCTTCTCTAGTTTCAGATTGATTCTCAATTTGACAATTCCTTTATGTACTTATAATGTTTGAGGATTATTATTGCTAATAAATCACACTATTTTAAATATTAATAGAACTTCTAGTAAGATTGGTAAGAAATAGAATATTTATAAAATAATGCTAGGAGAAATACTACTTTTTACATGTGATTAAGAAAAATAGTTTAATTAGTTGAATATTATTGAAGTTCATCAAGACCTGTTTTGTTTGGGAGGATCATTGTTTAAACTGAGTAATAACATAAAGGATCCAAGATCTACTTCTACTTTTAAAAGGATGAGAATTTGCTGTGCTTTTTCCCTCTATATAAAGATGTAGGACCGGTGTCTTGAACCATCAGCTCACATGATAGTTAAGGTAAAGAATTCTGGTAAATTGCAAATTTTAAAAATGAAACCTCTGGACACAGAGCTATTGAACAAAGGAAACAAACAAATAAACAAAAGAATATCAGAACATGAAAACTGTTTCATTCTGTCAGCAATGTAAGTCTAATTTTCTAAAGAAATCCTGCAGTACTAAAGCATCCCTGCATATTTATACAATGAAATAGGTAAGTGAAGGCATATTAAATTAATAAAGTCAATATTCATGAAAAAATGCTATAAAAAATGGACCATAAAATGCTATGGACCATAGCACAAAAATGAACCATGGCACTCCTTCAAGTGCCGAGAGAAAAGCCATATTTTTTTGCCTGTATGCTATTAGAAAATCTTTTGTCATGAACCTTTTAGCTGTTCAGCACAGTGTAAAAGAGTAGAACATGAAAATGCAGGTACTGGCCTTTTCCCTATTGTATTTGTTGGTTATTTCAGTTGGAGTTATTACACACACACACACACACACACAATTTTTTCTAGATCTTGTAATATAAGTTTTAAAAGGCAAAGTATATATCCACTCTTATATTACATTTGCTCTATAAAAAATAAACTTCCAGAAGTTGGAAAATTATCTTTTTAGAGATGTAAATAAATGCAAAGTTATTCTTCTGTGAATTAGTTTAGACCTACTATGGTAATTTATAGTTTCTTTTAGAGGCAGAATCTCTATCCAGACTCTCACATGTATACACAGTGGCAAGAACATTATAAAAACATTACAGAATGGAATATACTACAATCCTTGAAATTCCATGAAATCTAAGATATATGGGAAATTGGATACTGTCTATTCTAATAGTCTACACTACCAATTAAGAATTTTAATTGCTGTGTTCTAATAGGTGATTATGTTTATACTTTATCAATGTTAGAGAAAATTCCAAAAACACACATTTTTAACTCAATGTAATAAATTGGAACAGTAATGAGAGAAAAAGGAATCTTTTCAAATAATCACAAGTACAAACTAATAAGTCTTCTCTTCCTTCTCTTCTCATATTTCATCATCTCATCATTTCAGATCATCTAAGCCACATAAAGAGCCTCACGTAGTGTTTGTGCCAGAAGCGAGGCTAGACTCAAGCCCAAGAATGAATTCAGGGATGAAAACTGCATGTTTGTCAGAAACTTGAATGAAATAAATCTGGCTGAATTCAGGAGTGGGGTTTGTTTCAAAAGAAGAACATCGTTTAGGAGTAGGAAAGGATCCTCAGAGGTCAGGCTCTTGCTGTTGAGTAGTTAATGTGCTCTTCAGCTGTCCCAGTTGGGACTGTCCATCAACAAAGAATGTGAGGAATGGATGAGTGATGCTGGAATCTATGTGAACTAGATGAAGCTTCCCTTTTCCCGGGGCCCTGGGGGGCGGTGTCCATGGGGGAGAAGGGGTGCGTGCCCCAGACACCCTGGTAAGCAGTCAGTATGCCGATACTCGCTCCTCATTAAAGAAAGGATCTGCTACTGACTAGATACAAATCCTTTCTTTTAATTCTTTCATTAAGTAACTAATTTTTGAGCATTCACTAATGAGCCTACCGACCTTCTAAGTCCTGGGGATATTGCTGTAAACAATTCAGACAAGGGCCTTAAGAATGTGCATTCTGGTAGTGGTGGGAGAATAAAGAGGTAAACAAGTTAACAAACAAAATAGCTTTAATAATGCTATAGAGTTGAAGGAATAGGGTGTTAAGATAGAGAGTAAGAAGGCTGAGAAGAAGCCACCATTAATGGAAGGGACTTTCTGAGATATCACATCTGTAATGAAGGCCTATAATGAAAAGGGTCCAAGGGTTCCAGGCAGAGATAAAAGATTCAAGGTAAGACCAATTGGAGTGTTCAAGGAACCGAAAAACTTATGGCAGAAAGTACTTAAACCTGGGAGAATTTTCAGCCATTTAAGCAAAGTTCTTTAACTCCCAGCTGGAATTTGAATGAGGGAGACTTCTGGGTTGGTCCCAAACCTCAGTAAGATAAAATATGAAGGCAGCATTTATTTCATTACTAGTAGGATCAGCACTTGGTATCTGACTTCCTGGAGATTTATCTGTACCCTTACAACCTCTCTGAAGCACATGTTATTGTTCTCTTTTCTAGATGAGGAAATTTAAGTTAACAGACTTAAAAACATGTCCAAATATACATAATAAGTGGTTAGTACAGGGTGTCAACTGAGTCTTTCTGATTCTAAGCTCCAATTCTTATCTTCGGACTTCATTGTTTTGGATTATTTACTGGACAGTCTTGTTAAAATGCACACAGATTCGGGGCACCTGGGTGGCTCAGTGGTTAAAGCCTCTGCCTTCAGCTCAGGTCATGATCTCAGGGTCCTGGGATCGAGCCCTGCATCGGGCTCTCTGCTCGGCGGGGAGCCTGCTTCCCCCTCTCTTTCTGCCTGCCTCTCTGCCTACTTGTGATTTCTCGCTCTCTGTCAAATAAATAAATAAAATCTTTAAAAAAAAATGCACACAGATTCATCCTAAAGTTTTTAAGCTACTGACAAATAAAATCATTGTAATTAATAGGTGAATTGAAAACAAACTGGTTGGAAAAAGAGCCTTAAGACTTATTTTTAGAGGGGTGCCTGGGTGTCTCAGGTGGTTAAGCATCTGACTCCTGGTTTTGGTTCCAGTCATGATTTCCCAATTGTGGGAGCAAACCCCAAGTCCAGCTCTGAGCTCAGCATGTAGTCTGTTTCACATTCTCTCTCCCTCTGCCTCCTGCTCACTCACTCTCTCTCTCTCTCTCAAATAAATAAATAAAATATTTTTTAAAAACTATTTTTAGAAATTTTATATAAAACCTGTGGTCCTCTTCTAGCCCAATCAAGAATCTCTCCTCAATGGTGCAGAGAGCTTAAGAGCTTCTAATCTCCCCAACTCACATTCTGCTACTCTGTACAGCTCTTATCAAGACTTGAATGAACATTCTTGGCTTGATTGAATGCCCAGTAGTCTATGGCTTGATCTTGAAGTACAGGTTTTGATACACACTCCTTCAACAGGAGGCCTCTAAACTTCTAATGAATTCACAAACAATTCTTTTATGGACAAATTCTCATGTGTTTCACAACTTAGCTTCTGCCATTTCCTTATTATTTAGGGCCATGTGACTATGGTAATGCATAAGAAGTGTCCACGGTGCCAGATATACAGTAATACTACTGTTTCCTACCACATTCAGAGCCTGGAAAGAGAACTGGGGGTAATGACATGGAAAAAGTCCAACAGAGTCATAATGGAAAATAATCCAGGTCATCAGTGCACAACTGCATTACTGCACTCGTTATTACTACAGAGAGATAGCTAGTATTGTTATGTCTACTTATTCAATCAGTTGAGTTATCTGGTCAATCAATCTTACAACAAATATTTATGAAACTACCTACTATGTGCCAAAACTCTTCTAGGTACTATGGATATATCAATGAAAGAGAAAAATAATTAGGAACTAAAAAATACATCAATGAATAAAACATTAAAAATGCTTCTCCCTCCGAGAGAGAGAGAGAGAGAATAAAAATAAACATGAAGACATTCTAGAGTATATTTAGAGGAGTAAAGTGCTCTGGGAAAAATAGCACATGATAGTGGAATGTGGAATGCTGGTTTGTATGCTCAGTTTTTTAAAGGGTGGTTAAGGTGGATTTCACTGAGAAACTGACATTTGAACAAATACTTGGAGGAGCTGATAGAAAGACCTAAGTATCTTATCTGAAGGAAGGGAGCTCAAGGTAGAGGCAACGGCCAGGGCAAAGATTCTGAGACATATTCAAGAAAAAGAAAAGAGGCCAGTTTTGTTTGTCAGAATAGTGTAAGCTGGTGAAAGTGGTAGGTTATGAAGTCAGAGATATTATGGAGGCTTGGACTGCAGAGAACTTCTAGGACACTAAGGATTCTGACTGTTAGGAACCTGTGGAAAACCTTTGAACATGACATGATCTAAATTTCAGAAGTTTGCTCATGTTGTTTTGTTGAACATATCCAATACTCAGGTGAGGGTGGAAGCTCAGAGTCCAGTAGGATGGTTATTTCAATAAGCTACGTAAGAGATGATAGTGTCTCAGATCAATGGAAGTGAAGAAATTGTTCACAAGTGGCTAGATTCTGGATATGTTTTGATGTTCAAATCAAAAGGATTTCTTGATAGATCAGATGGGGATGAGGAGCCAGAGATGATCCTAAGGTTTGTGGCTTGAGCCACTATCAAGATGGACTACCATCAATTGAGCTGAGAGCTGGAATAGGTTTCTGGTGTGTGAAAAACAAAATGCAACAGACAATTAAGGAGACGATATTATTCAGTCTGTTACAATTGAGAGAAAGATTATTAAAAACAAGGACCATCTCAAGGAAAAAGAAAGGGGCTTTGAGGGAGAGGTGGATTGTCTTATGGGAGTTATGAGGAAGGATGGAGGGGTCTCTCATTTGGGTCCTAGAAGAAGGGTGGAGGTAGATTATCTTGGAATATTTGAGTGAAGGGTGGTGCTTTGGGTTATCCACTTCCTTAAATGCAAAAGGGTGGGAGCAGAGGGCTCAGGTAATGTTAAATTTTGTCTGGGGGAAGAGTAAGAGTTCAATTTTGGATTTATTAGGTTTAAGATTTTTGTCAGACTTCCTAGTGAAAATCACTTCAATATTTTCTTGTCTGACATCAAGATATTTGTTGTATCTAGCCCTAAATTCTCACATTGCATGTAAAAATATGTGATTGAATAATCAATTTTATTTCAGAAATCAGAGGAAGTCTCTGAATTATTTTTTTCTTATGTAAGCATTTTCATCTTTAACAGCATTTATATTACTAAAAGATCTATTTTAATGAAATTGGAGCCAAATTTTCCCTCATTTGACATTTCAGATATTCCAGGTCTCAGTGATAGGACCCATGAATCACCAAAGACTTCTGGGCGCTCCTCAGGATTGAGTGTGTATTCACATCTCTCACGTGTATTATATGTTCTCTCTTCTGGGCACTTAGGTGTTCAGCAAATCAGAAAAACCATACCTTTTTCTTAAGTAAGGTCTCCTAAAGATACCTGAAAATCTTTTTGATGTTAATACACAGCAAAATACATGAAATGGTGCGTTTGGTTATAGTGTAAGAGGTTACTGATTTAGATTTTCACCAAATGTCTTAATCTCATGGAGTGCCTCACATTTCGTAGGGAATTCCGGGCAACCAACGTTTGATCAAAGTAAAGTTAGAGAATTAACAAGAAATGTAGGCCTTTTGAGAAAGACACTGAAAATAGTAGACTTCAAATTATATATATGAGGAATGAGAAGAGAGTGAGGAAAGGAGGTTTTAGGTAGGAAAGAACACATTATGTTTAGAAATCTCGTAAGTTAAATTTAAGGCACCAAAGACAAAAAGAGTGAGAACAAACTGTAGCCCAAACTTGTAAAATGTAACAGAATATATTAAATAAGCTTTGTTTGCAAGTTTGGAAATCTGATTTAGACCATTCCCTTTATTTTGGGTAAAAGACAACTTGGTTTTAAAATAATCCATATTTGGTATGTAGTCTCGTATTTCCTGTTTTTCACTTTAGAAAAGCATTATTGTAACTAAATTCTCTCTCTTTTTAAAAAATAGATTTATTTATTTATTTTAGAGAGAGAGAGAGAGCACAAGCAGGAGGTTCAGGGAGGAGGAAAGAGAATCTTAAAGAGATTCTGCACTAAGCACAGAGCTGGGCATGGGACTCGATCTTACAACTCTGAGATCATGACCTGAGCTGAAACCTTTCAAGAAAGGGTTACTAAAACGACTGTACCACTCAGGTGCCCCTGTAACTAAATTTTCTTAATTAACAAAGGAAATGAGACTTAGAAACCAGTGCAAGCTCTAATATATTATGTCACTTATTCTCACAACAGTCCTAAAAACCTAGATATTACTATTTTCTGCATTCTAAAATCAGGAAATTGAGAAGGAAGTAAGGTAACTTACCAAGTCATGCTCTTTTCTGTGAACAGTAGGACCAAGTCTTTCTCTGCCTATAAAGTATCTTAACTGTCACAGGGAGTACTACTTTCCATGTATGTATTAGTTAAGGATTCTGTCATTTTCACTTTGCCTTCTTTTTTCTGGACTAACAAATTCCTGTAACCTTTGTATTGAAGGTATTTCTTTCCCAACTTCTACTAAATCTTCTCTTCTCTTCAAAATGTTACAATCAGTGTCTCTTTTATTACATAATTCTCCTAGAATGAACCTCACTTGGTATTAAACCCAAGCAATGTGAATAAAATTCACTCAGTTGTGTTAAAAACTATCCTTAATGAAGGATAATAGAATTTTTGTGTTGGCGACACATTATTGGCATCTTTCATTTTTCTTGAGCTCTTTTGTGTTGTTCTCATTAGCGTTTTGTAGTGCTCTCTGTTTTCTATGCGAACCACGTCACTGTTTTCCTTTATCAAATGAATCATTTTCATTGTTTCTAAACTGTTTCTCCAGTTTCGCAGGCTCATATTCTACTTTAATCCTAATTTGCAGAAACACTGTATTTCTTCTAATCATTTATAAGTTTGATTACTATTAATATCTTCACTCTGAGCTTTTAATGAAAGTTTTAATTAATACTAGCTTCTGAAGGACTCTGTGAAACTCTAGGTAGTGTTTTCTCCCAAGCAGGATATTTTACATTTATAATTACGTTTTGAGCTGTTTTTTTGTTTTTTTTCTGAAATGGCTTTTTTTTTTTTCCTTTTTAAGCAATGTTGTCTCACCAGTAGTTCAATTCCAGTTCTCATCTCTTGTCATGGAAGAAATTACACACCCTACACACTGGCTTGAATAGTAATTCATAGGTAGAGCTATTTTGGCTGCAAGGGCTTTTGGTCATTTTGTCTTCCTAGCTGCCAAAATGCTAATAACCTCTGAGGGTTTCCTGCAAGGGCTAACTTAAGAAACGTACGGGCTGTGTGCACCAGCAATACTCAGAACCTGGTGACTTCAACCATGCAGTTCTAGCCATGAATCCTGGAGCTGGTGAACACTGGGTAATCCACTAAGTGAGTTAATAATGAAACCATGAGGCTGGTTGCATGCTATAGCTCAAATTTATGAGAAGAAGATCGTTCAAAATTTAGCATGTCATTGAATTCATTCCCCCAAATTTACCTTTTTAACATTTATTACAAGGATTCTGAACCTTGGTGTATCCTCTGGTTCTTCTATCCTTCTTTGCAAGGCACTCCAAGTTAACTCATGGGTTTTCTTAAACTGTTAAGACTGATGGCAAGCAAAATGTCAATCAGATGGCATTTCCTAATGTGAAATTTCTAGTTCATGTTTGGGTTTCTGCCAGAATAGCTTTATTATGAGTAAGCCCTCAAGTCAATCTTTCTCCTCTCTTTTCTTAAAAATAATCAAATGCAATTTGAAGAGAACATTTTTTCTTTCCCTCCCTCCCTCCCTCATTTCATTTCTTCCTCCCTCCCTCCCACCCACCCTTCCTTCCTTCCTTTTTTGTAAATCTTCAGAGACTGTTTATCAGAAGGGTTAAAAAATAATTTGACACTTTCTTTATTTTTTAAAAAGATTATATTTATTTATTTGAGAGAGAGAGAGAGAGAGAGCAAAAGCAGGGAGAGAAGCAAACTCCCGGCTAAGAAGGGGACTCTGGAATCATGACCTGAGCTGAAGGCAGACACTTAACCAACTGAACCACTCAGATGCCCCTAATTTGACATTTTAAATCAAGTAGGAAAAGAACCTCTGTTAGGTACCTTTTATTACTGTCCTTTGTTTGAAAAATATCAGGTAGTTGGTAGAACACTTAGAGATTTCCAATTATCTACTTCTCATGTCTGGTTTGACAATATTCAGTCTGCATCATAATACTATAACTTAGAACTGTAAGAATCCATGCTATTTTGAGGTGAATTGTTCCAAAATTATTTTAGGGTTTTTTATTTTTATTTTTTTTTTAAGATTTTATTTATTTATTTGACAGAGAGAGACACAGTGAGAGAGAGAACACAAGCAGGGGGAGTGGGAGAAGCAAGCTTCGCGCCAAGCAAGGAGCCTGATGTGGGGCTCGATTCCAGGACCCTGGGATCATGACCTGAGCCAAAGGCAGATGCTTAATGACTGAGCCACCCAGGCGTCTTTTATTTTTATTTTTTAAAAAGATTTTATTTATGGGGCGCCTGGGTGGATCAGTGGGTTAAGGCCTCTACCTTCAGCTCAGGTTGTGGTCTCAGGGTCCTGAGATCGAGCCCCACATCGGGCTCTCTGCTCAGCGGGGAGCCTGCTTCCCCCTCTCTCTCTGCCTGCCTTTCTGTCTGCTTGTGATCTCTCTCTCTGTCAAATAAATAAATAAAATCTCAAAAAAATATATTTTATTTATTTATTTGAGAGAGAGAGAGAAAGAGAGAGAGAGAGTATGAGCAGGGGGGAAGGGGCTGAGGGAGAGGGAGAAACAGATTCCCTGATGAGAAAAGAGCCCCATGTAGGACTCCATCCCAGGACCGAGATCATGACCTGAACCCAAGGCAGATGCTTAACTAACTGAGCCACCCAGGGGCCCTCTTTTAGTGTGTGTGTGTGTGTGTGTGTGTGTGTGTGTGTGTGTGTTTTAAGATTTGGATTATATCAAACCATTGATTTTTTAACTGACTCATAGAAGAGTGCTAAGCTTGGTAGTTTTTTTAAAACTACATTATAGACAGTTAATCATCTATTATTTTGTAGTTCCTGGATGTTTGTTCAGTAAATAAGTATTA
>CM053607.1:66392450-66445227 GCA_028646535.1 Procyon lotor
CAAAATAATGGGATAGTAAATTTCTCTATAGGAGAAAATAAAATACATTTTTTTTTTTTGGCTCCTGAGAGGAAATAGACATGGAGTATGGTGTGATGCTAGGGAATGATGGAGGAGGACTAAGTTCTGAAAGTCTACAGTAGTGGTTTGGCTAAACGATATCTCAATAATAAGAATGCATATTGCTGGGGTGCCTGGGTGGCTCAGTGGGTTAAAGCCTCTGCCTTCGGCTCAGGTCATGATCTCAGGGTCCTGGGATCGAGCCCCATATTGGGCTCTCTGCTCAGCGGGGAGCCTGCTTCCGCCTCTCTGCCTGCTTGTGATCTCTCTCTTTCTCTCCCAAATAAATAAAATCTTGAAAAAAAAAAAAAAGAATGCATATTGCTTACTGAAAAGTTGCTTGTTTTCCTAAACTATCATCCTGTCTTGTTCCACAGCCCCCAAACTTGAGCAATATCACTAACCTCATCAATGGCTTATATGAGACTTTTGTGTATTTATATTTTTTAATGTAAATGGCCTGGTGAGGCAGTCCATAGACTGAATGGGATCCTCAAAACCAGTGGAATGAGCCCCAGAAGTGAACAAGAAAACATATACTTGGGTATTTATAGAAATCCCAAGGAGAATTCAGATTTCAATTAGGAGACCCCAAGTTAACTAAAGGTCAAAAAGTGAGGTAGAGATAGAAGGTAAAACAAGCAGAGCTCTTGATTGAGTGCGAAGAGATTAACAATCAACTGAAGGCATCTTGTACCCATCATCTGATCATTCATAGACTAATTCTGACCACAACTACTTACAGAAGATTCTCATTATTTGCAGTAGGCATGTTCTCTAAAGTTGCCACAAACACTAAAATAATGAATAGTGAACTAAGGGAAAACAGAGTTAAGTCCCTTGTGAGCCTCTGATCACAACGTTGATCAATGTTATGATTGACCAATACATACCTTCTTTTAGGTGTGTTTCTGTTTAGAGACACCTTATTTAACATACATTGTTGACACATTAACACTGAACTCATGGCCACCAGCTCTATAACTCACTCTTGAAAGAAGTTTATCTCACACATATACTTTCTATGTGAAGCACATCAAGCCTTCCTGTGCTTAGAGACGCTAGACAGAAATGCATTACTTCACTTAGGGGCTATTTCAAATAGCAAAATGACCAACAGAAAGCACAAAAATGTGAAACACATGTGGCACTAAACAGACCACAGAAAGAACACTTGTTTATAGTATGAGAACTGAAACAAGAAGGTAGAGTGTTACCTGGTTCAACTTCAGTTAGGAATGTGGTCATCAGATGACTCAGTTTTTTTGTTTTTTTTTTTTTACTGCTCTGCACATGTCTGTGAGTGACCTCAACAGCACAGCAAGTATTAATTTTGGGGTTACGAATAAATTTTAGTGACTAGACAAATTAACAAGTATAGATTCCATAAACAAGGAAGATTGCCTGCATATTAATTTTGACAGGTGTCAGCATGTGCTTAGGACTTGGCAGTCACGGTAAAATCTTCAGTTGTATTCCTAATATTCCAAATGAAATGAAAGAGATAGAACATGATCTTCAGTTATATACTCCTATTTAAAACCCAGTTAGAGAAAATAGGACCAGTTCAGCAACTCTGCTTCTTTTAGAGGTTTTGTTTTCATGAAAAGTGTCCATCTCCTCCAGAAAATTAATGGAATAACCTAAAAATTTAAAACTCAGAAGTTTATAGACTTATAAGTTCTTTCTAAGTAAGTAAAAATTATGGAAATATTTGGAGTAATTTGATACATTAAAATTGGCTTTACTCTCTATTCCCCAAAGTCTCAATTGCTTTTTAAAATTGAGCACTTAAAAACATTTATGAAACTATAGTAATTACTAACAGTATCTATAAAAATGTGCAATTGCTAAGGATTATTCCCTTGCACCCTCAATTTCAAAGTTAAGTCAATTATCTAACTGCACAATTCAGACCACAGTGACTGGGGTCAGAAATATAACATTCAAATAAAAAATAACAATTTAAAGACACCAGTGATAAAAATATAGTATCAGGTATCTGTCTTCAGAGAAAGAAGCATGTTTTTAAGACTTTGACAGCCAGAGTCTATCAACTGTTCTGGCACCTCTTTTTCTTCTTCCCTTTTATTATTCTTGGGCAGCCAAGATTCATCCAATATAAAAATTATTTGCAGCAACAGGGAACACTTATTTTTTAAAAAGTGTTTGTATGGGGTGTTCATTAGAGTAAGCTGTAATGAAGGATATAATAAAGCCACTGTTTAAATGGTGTCAGCGTAAGACTAAGACAATTGAATAGGGTTAGAAATGAAACTCCTAGGTCCTGCCACATGCTCCACTGTTAGAAGGTGGCAGTAAATCAAAGAAATTTTAATCTGAGTAATGCTTTAAAAGGCTCAGAATTATAGGCACCGAATTAGTGGTCAGAATTTCTCCATCAGGTGTGTGGAGGTGGGGAAATTGAGGGAATGATAGTCGGTACTTGTGTCTTTCCCTTAGAGGGTACTTGCTTACTTTCCATAGGGTTTATGCCTTGATTCTTTTGCCTAATGGAGCCATAACCTCTTGCTTGGTTTTCCTTTTCTCCTAGGAAAGAATATATCTAATTTTGTAGTGCCAGAACTCGGTAAGCACTTTGTGACCAGATAATAAATTTATATTAGCTGGACCTTTTGGGAGCTTGATTTTACAAATGTGGTCCCGCTAGCACCATGTGTAACCTGAACAAACTACATGTGGCATCTAAGATTCTTGTCTGCACATGGGAAGAAATGTAAGCAATAAATGTTTGTTGATATTACCCAAATTAAAATGGACACAATATATAGGTTAAAAACTCCAAACCTTGTTTGTTTTTTAATTTATATTACCACTATGTGAATTATTAGATACTAGGGTAGGTGACCAATGAAGGGCATTAGCTATTTGACGAGGTTAGATACTAATTGATTTAGGACTTTTTTGCCTGTTGGGAGACAGAATCACACATTATAGACTCTTTGGAGGCTCCTTTCAGCAATATGACTCTATGATCCCATTTTATAAATGGTGATGGAAACATATATATGGAGACACTATGTAACATCTATGAGAAATGAGCTTAATCAGAGATAGAAATTGATATAAAATATATAAAGACAAAAGTGATTAACTCCTTTATGTTATTATTTACCTAACTCCTTTGTTTCTAGTCTAGGAAGTGGGTTTTTTAAAAATTTTTGATTCTGATTGGAGCCTATCAAAATTAACTGACCCAGTGCCCTAGGATCTGCTAATCAATAGTAAAATACATGCTCTGACTTGGTTAGAAATTGCTTGAAAAGTTAATCACACTCATATTACTTGACTAAACTGTCTACCTCCTTGTTTTATTTCAATCAGCATGCAGTTGTCAATGAAGAGAAAACATCTTGTGGAACAGTTTATTTTCTAATTGCTAGACGTAATGCATTCTGTTTTGTCTTTGAAAGATAAATGCAGAAATTTGCAATGATTTTCAAGGAATAGAGAAACTTCCAGGCAAGATTCTATACTTCCCTGTGTGGTGGAGAAAGAAGGCAGACTCATTAATGGAGGATTTGATTTCCTAGGAGAAGCACTGGCCTTATCAAAGCAGATATTTGTAGGCAGTCCATTTACTCAGATGGTAGGCATTTCTCCTGCCTCAGGACTCTCACACACAAATGGCAAGAATAGTTTCTTACTTGTGGTCAGATAGGATCTCTCTTTCCTGATCATGCTTAGCATCAACTCACAATTACACTTGTCTACAGAGAGATGAAGACCCTGGAAAGGGAAAGACCCAGCATACTCTACTGAGTATCCACCATGTGACAGATATGTTAGAACATTCTAAGCACATTATCATATTCGATCCTCCCAACGACCTATGGAAGTAAATAGCATTCACATTTTATGGTGAAAGGTTGAAACTCAAACAACTTAATTATTTGTTGAAAATGATATGGTTGGTAAGTTGAGATGGCTGCTAAATTTGGGCACAAAACAAACATAGAAGCTTGGCATAAAGACGGCCGAGGAAGAAAGCAAAAAGGGTACCACACCCTTTTGCTTGGAGTCCTTTTTGGAAAGTTTATTCACTCCTTTTGCAGAATCAGATGAGTGGCACCGTTATCTATGTCCTTGTTCTTTTTGAATAAATTCATTCTCCTCTCACAAGAGGGCAAGTTTCCATTCATTTAAAGGTCATATTTTTAAAGCTATTGACCTAGAGTTATCATCAGATTCTTCCTACTTCAAATAGTCTGAGTATTAAGATAAACATATTCACACTCATTTTATTGCTAACCAAACTGACCCTTCAAACATAAGGAAAGAACTAACTCATGAAAAATAGTACATAATATTTGCCTCCATGAAGGCAAGTATCTCCCCTAAAATATATATGGGTTAGAATATTGCCACTCTGGGACAGAAGTAGCCCATATAAGAAAGGCTGGACTTAGAAACACACACGCGCACACACACACACACACACTCTCTCTCTATATATATACTATATATATTATATATAGTATATATATAGTAAAGAAGTACATTGAATACAATAGATAAGTAGAAAAGGCAAAAGGCAGCTGGGTTCAGGAGAGAGAAAGCAGTGGAGAGAAGTAGAAAATCCCTCTTTGGACATTTTCTTCAACATATGCTAGAAGAAAAAGAAATCAGCAGAGAGGGCTTCTTTAAAAGGGGAGCCATTTCTCCAACCAAGGTTGATCTTCCTATTTCATGCTTCTCAGTGGTCAAGTTTCATGCTACAGGGCTCTAACTCCTTAGCACTTCTAAGTTTTATGGTCTACCCTGCAGTGACCGCATAGGAAGCCAGGTACTAAAGATTCAGTGTGGCTTTTCATGCAAAAGTGGAGAGGATGACATAGCCATAAGGAGCACACAAGAATGAGAAAATCAGATATTCTGGGAAGGCACAAAGGTTTGTGTTTGATAAGCAAGGCTGTTGAAGTCTCCCTGAGGGTCATCTCCTTTCTAGCCAGGCAGAAAAGAGAACATAGAAGAGTGTATCTGGGATGTTTTTATGGGACAGGCCTCCAAGGCACACATCACTGGTGTTCACATTTTATTGATTATAATTCAGCCACATGACCACATTTAATTGCAAAGAAGGCTGGGAAATGTAGTCTAGTTGTGTACCTTGAAAGAAGAGGGAAACATCAGTTTGAGGGGCATCTGACATAACTGGTGTGTATTTTAAAAGGTAAATTCTAGAGAAATTGAGTGCCTTGCCAGAAGTCACACAGCCTAGAGTCCAATTTTTCTGTACAATAATATGCTTCTTACCTTTGCCTCCAAAACTATCTTCGAGTCTATGGATATAAGCATCCATACTGTGTTCCAGACAGAAGAGCTGACCCTTTTGTTTGGTTTTGAAAGGAAAGCATGGTACTCAGAAGATACATTTAATAGACCTAACCATATCTCACCTCTTTTTGTTACCTTAAAAGAAAATATGGAATTATGGAAGAAGATTCAACTTACATAACATTAAAATTAAAGTTTAGCAACAATTGGTTGTTTTAACCAATAAAAAGAGAGAATTTCTTGTTTGACATGTATGTGAACCATTGAACCAAAAGAATCAAATCATGGCTCCTTTGTGAGAATAAAGTATAGATAGATAATTCACTTTTTCCAATCTTTGAAGAAAAGCAAGGCATTCTAGTTTAGTAACTGTGAGTTAGACCAACCCAAAATATGTGTCCCCAAACAAATGTTAAAAACAAACTATTTCAAATACTAGGTAACATAAAGTAAACAGGATAATAAAGTAAATAGGATATCCTGATAGTTCAGAAAATTGGCTAAATCTCTAAGTTGAGGCCAATGGATGATAAGTACTTCATGATCTGAAAAGATGTCCTAGATAAATCTCTGCAACATGTGCTTAACAGGTGACTGTATAGATCTGTGAATATCACTCAACTCTAGGCTATATTAAAAAGGGCTAGAGATTAGGGGTGCCTGGGTGGCTCAGTGGGTTAAAGCCTCTGGCTTCGGCTCAGGTCATGATCTCAGGGTCCTGGGATCGAGCCCCACAACGGACTCTCTGCTCAGCGGGGCGCCCGCTTCCCCCTCTCTCTCTGCCTGCCTCTCTGACTATCTTTCTCTCTCTGTCAAATAAATAAATAAAATCTTTAAAAAAAAACAGCTAGAGATTAATCAAGTGAGTTCTCTAAAGAAAATTTTTAGGGGTGGAGTATACTATGGTATTTTTTTTTCCCTCTGACTCATGGGAAGGAAAAGTGGATGGGAGAAGGTTGTTCATTCCCTATTCCCTGAGGCAAGTGAGGGAGGACTCAAAAGAACCATCCAGGAAATTAAAGCTGTTTGCAAAGCAAGGAGACTTGTGTTGACCTCTTGTTTGGAGAACACTGAAGGCAGGAATAAGACTGGCATGTTTCCTCTGCTGGTGAGGCAAGGATTGAAGAACCAGCAGTTGGTTAAACTGTACATCATAATTTGGTGGCAGTCAAACATTCAATACTCTTCCTGCAGGCCAAATGGGCACATGAAGAAGGTAGCTAGGCTTAGGTTTTCTCAGGACCCACTCTAATGGGCTAAATACTGGGACAAAAGAAACCCAGAAGAAGATGTACTGGGCCATGGGACATATCTGAAGAACCCTCCAATGTACTCCACTGGCCTCAGATGATTACATGTACCTCGATGGAAAATGTCCTTGGCTTCCAGATTTGGTTCTGCTAAGACTTCATATCTGGCATCTTTCATCCATCTCTCTCTCTCCAGTTGTCTGTCTGCCTTGCTTCTTTTGTCTGTGGATGTGAAAGGACAAATAAATTTTAAAGAATTCTTCCAGGTAATTCTGGTGCTATTTAATTGCAACAAAATGGATGATCTTCACATAGGCTTTCTAATTTTCTTTCATTAGGTTAATTAACATTTTAGTGTGTTTTTGATTTTCCCCTTCTCTGATTCAATTTTGCTACACATTTGCAGTGGATTCAATTATTTTTGGTAAGTCAGTACATGAGTTTTTCCTGCTTAATTTTAAGTGAGAGAAAAACAAATTGGTGATTTAGGAAATTCTTTTGGTTTCTGATGTGTTATGATCTCTTTGTTGTGTGGAAAAGGGTCTCAAATCTAGAAGGACATTCTATATCTTCTGTCTTGTCAGGCTTTTGTCCTCACCAGAACACATCCTTCAAATTTGGGGGGGTATTGGTGAGATTTTTAAATGTATTTATGACTTTCTTCTTCTCAGTGCTGCTTTGGGGAATAAGAAAAGGAGATACGTCATTCCCAAGAGCCTTTATTTTCTCAAATATAATAGGGTACCATCATTAAGATCGACATTTTTAGATTTAAAACAACATTTGTAAACAATTGACCCACATTTAATGATTGGGAAAAGGCAAACTAAATCCAATAAAAATTTAATCATTTTCTTGTCCTTTTAAGGTTAGTTGATGTAAATAGAACCATTTAAGTCTAAAATTCTTTAACTTGATAAATTAAAGTTGCCACTTGACATAACATAGTGAAGACTATTCACAGAATTAACATGTTCTTCTCAGAAAATGCAGTTTAAACATTTGTACATTAAAATAAAGAATACTCTTGTCAAGCTCTGATGAATACGGCAGCTGAAAAACAAAACTAAACACCTTTCCTTCTTTTTGAAATGTTCTCTTTGGTAAAGAAAATTAGATGTTTAAGATTTTTTCCCCCTATTAGTTCTTTTAATAATGTATCATGAGAGGATATGGAAATTGTGTTCTACAGAGGTTCTCTGAATAACTTGAAAATAAAAGAGTGATTTATACAACTTTTTAAGAAGAATGCAAGGAAGACGTTTGAGAAGAGAGAACCAGTTTTGTCTGATTGCTAAACTCTCTGTACTGTAATAGACCCACAGAACAGAGCCACTGCATTTAATAACTTTTGGCGGCACCATTGACATCATAGTTCATATGAATGTTATCCTGTGGAGTTGTATGGTATTGTGTGGTGTGCAGTCTAAGCCACATGGCTGCTTGTGGATTCCCTGCCTTAGAATCTCTTTTGTATTACCTTTAGGATAATAACTATAAAAACAACAATAAGAGAAGAAAGTGTATTCTCATGTCCAGTAAATTTTAGCTTCTTCTCACTGAAGCATGAAGAAGGTAGGGAGAAAACCTCAAAAGGACTGCACCTCAGGTATAGCTGGGTAGAGCTGTCAGAGGTCTGGTTGGCTGGAAAAATAACTGGGGGAACCAAATGAGATGTGTCGGCCTGGAAGGAGAAGAAATAATCCTGCCTGTGCCAAAACAATGACAGCTGGCATCCCAGGGGCTTTTGCTATGGATGAAAGTGCCCAGAATTGGGCAAATTCACTATTTCCAATTATGGGTGGCAACTTTAACGGTCAGATGTTGGTCATTTGGGACCAGATCCCTTGTAGGTAGACACTGTTCACTCTTCATTCTTAGATCTTCTCTTTCTGCACTCCCCTCTCTCTCCACAGTCCTGACGTTTCATACTAAAATGTGGAGGAGAATGAATTAAGTTACCTATAGTTGACCCGATTGGTTTTTCCTCTTCAGCTTTTACGTTGGTAGGAGGATGAGGGAAGAAAAGGTTAAACAGACTTGCTTTGATGTTACAAAATGCTGGTGGTGTAAATTCAAAATGTAAAGTATCAACCTTGAATAAATAACTAAAGATTTAATACAATGTTTTCCATTTGCAAACTGTCCAAGACAAGCTGACTTCGCTTTATGAAAATTTTAGTTTTCTTATTTTTCTTCTGTGGCTCAGACTAAGTTTCCCGGCTTATGGTTTAGTTTTTAAGTCTTTGCTACTCGAAAAAAAAAAAAAGTCTTTGCTACTGGAGTCTCTTCAGCAATGTCAATTCAATTTGGTCTTTCTCCCCTCATAAAATGATGTTCCCTCAAAGCTCACTGAGGAAGAGGAGTTGGGAATACAGGAACAAGCTCACCTTTATGTATAATGGGCTCATATTATTGCCAATCTTAACTATAGTACTCATATGGAGTTTGTGTCATACGAAAACCTATCTATTTTGCTTGATGATATAGGGAAGATGGAGCTTTTGGTTGTGATAGATTTAAACAATAACAACAAGTATGTCTTTTGAGCTACTTTCCCAGGGGAGATGATGCATTTTTCTAGAACAGATCACATTTATTGCACTTCTCTGTTCCCAGTAGAATGTGTTTGTAAGATACCTGGGTCCATGCGAGTCTGGAATTCCTGGCATTATCCCAGTACCACTGCTTTTGACATGTGATGTTGACTCTTTGGTTTTACTACTTTCAGGATTTTAGATTTCATCTAACTGCCAGTGTAGCTCAGTGGTTCCTCCGCTTAGAATTGAAGAACTCTGTAATACTTGGCTATTTGGATTCTTAGTGGAATTATCTATTACAGTCCATCTCATGGTGATACAGTGTCCTGTGTCATTTTTTTCTGTTCCTAGTCCCAGTCCTACCCTGTGCTTAGATCTGTCTATAAAAGATTTCCTGAAAAGAGAATTAATGGTGCCCTCCTTAATTGGGACTTCCCTGCTGCTTGATATAAATGTTACAATAATGCAGACCAATCCACCCTACCCTCACTTCCCAACCCCCTACTTCTTTTTTGTTACTTTTCTAGGTAGGAGATGATACACTATATACTACAAGAGATAACCAAAAAGTCATTGGAAGTGACCATTTAGAAAATAAATCAGTGAGAAACAGCTGGGCAACAGTGACTCAGGGAGTCAGTAAAAATGTAGGAGAAACATATTTTAATCCCAAAGAAAATAAAATAATGGTCACTATAGATGAACAAATATTTTCTCTTCATTTGATGTTTTTACTAAAAGAAGTTCAAAATAATTTACAAGCATACATTAATAATTAGTTCTCTGCACATCCCCATTTTTGAATGCTTAAATTGAGGCAGATGGATAATGATTGATTTATTCAAAGCACTCAGCATGTCAGTGGTTGAATTTTGTTGAGATCCCTTTCACTGTAGACCACACTGCTTCTAATGACCTATGTATAATTCATCTCAGCTTCGTCCAAATTAGAAGCTGACATTTTTTGGTAACACAAATCATAGCTCCTTGTCAGTAAAAGAACCCTGGTGTGGGAAACTCCGACTGCTAGGAAGCTCAGTATGCTGTTAACTTTGTTGTTTTTGTACAGATTTGAGAGAATCTAATAGTTTGCCACCTTTATGTTGGCACATGCATGCATATGTTTATTAATGAATTTGATTTTTCTTCAACCCAGGTATTTCCTGGGTAAGCAGGAAGGGAGATCATTCTAGGATATTCTCCCAGGTGGTTCAACATGAATTAACAATAAAAATGCATTAAAAATGCTTTTGGTTCAATATTTTTTCAGTACTGGTCTCACAATGGTAACTATGAGCCTAAAAAACAGAACCAAGTGGTTTTATTTCAATTTCTTCAATATCTTTTTGGAATTTTAAAAATCTTTTCCCTCTGCAGCTGTGTGACCCTTCTCTTTTAGCCTCTCCCTGTTGTGAGTGTGAATACTTGTGATCAAAGGCCCAGTTTTGCTTCCTTGGTGTGCAGAAGTCCTTGATTTCAAGACCTTTTGAGATCAAGCTGAGTCATGCACTTATAATGGGATGAGAGCATGATCCAGAGAAGACCAAGTGATATTGAAGATGTATTTGAATGTTGATTCTAAATGTTAACCAGAGATTTTCCTTCATTTTTCTACAACACAAGAAATAAACTTATTATTACATCTTGACTTGGATAAAATTATGGCATAGCCTGAACACTAAAAATTGTAGCTAGAAATGTTCTAGATGACTGCCACATATATTTTGCTGCATAGTATTTTCTAATAGATATACTCTCTTTGAAGAACTTGGCTGGTTGTATGGTTTTTTTCCCATAGAATAATTTTTTACTTGGGGCACCTGGGTGGCTAAGTAGGTAAAGCATCTGACTTCAGCTTGGGTCATGATCCCCATGTGCTGGGATCAAGCTCCACACCAGGCTCTGCACTCATTGGGAAGTCGGCCTCTCCCTCTTTCTCTTTCTCCCTCTGCCCCTTACCCCACTTGGGCTCTCTCTCTAATAAATAAATAAAATCTTAAAAAAATAAAAATATAATTTTTTACTTTATAGCCTGAGAAATTTCCATGGTTAAATTCCACTAAAGTCTAGGAGTCATTTAGATACTGTCTAATTAATTATAGTTGTTTTCGCTTATTACAAAACTAAAAGGAAATGGAACTAAAATAATGCAGGTTTAATCACACTTACAGTTTTTTATAATAAGACATTGACTGGCTTTGTCTAGCCAGATTTCTTAATGAATGGGAGTTTAAAAGTGTAACTGTCTTTTCTGGGAAAGAATCAAACCAACAAAGCTGCTTTTCAGAAGCTAAATTTAAAAAATCAACCTAGAAGGTGTCTTGCTCGTCATGTGTCAGGTACTTTTATACGAGCATTCTGTCATTCTCTATAAAGTCATTGATGTTGACAGAGATAACCCTGATGGCCTGGAACAGACAAAATCAAAAGATAGATTATATGGTATTTATTACATTTTACTGACTAAGGTAACATGAATGTTAGTACATTTTTTAAAGACTTTAAATAAAAATAGTTGAAATAAGAAAAGTGGGGGGGCTTAGGTTAAGACTAAGATAATTAGAAAATCATCCATGACCCTAAGAGTAGTAAAAAATGAGTATCAGTGTTTGTCAGAATTTTTAATATATTAGCTCTCTAACTTAATATACATGTGGTTATGACAAATAAATAAGATGGGCTTATCTATTTCTTACAGTGTCATATAAATGGACTCCAAAATGGTCCCAACAAAAGCAAGAGAAATAATTAATCAATTCATTTGGGACCATCTGGCATATTACTAATAGAATGGGAATTAACATTCAAAATCTATGTTCCTTATTAGAACTTTTCCCAAGATATCTTAGAAATGCTACCATTTTAATATCCAAACATACTATTTAAATATAATATTAATATTATAATAAATACTATATTATAATATTGAAAGTCATAAGCCAGTATTTGGGAGTCAAAATCAAATACTAGCACAATGACTCCCACATGAAATTATATACATTATTTATTGCGCTGATATTTTACAATTGCTTAAAGTAAGAAGGCTGGAGCTTATATTTGTCAATAGTACAGAAATTATTGTTGAATTCACTAAAACTATGGGATCTAATTAAGTACAAATAGAGGTTTAATGCCTCACATATTTTCAAAGATGAATGATCTATCTAAACATCCACCATTTCATCCATCTGTCCAGTAATCTCCAGTACTCTAATATTAATACACATATTCTAATATCAAGAGGATTATAAATGCTGAGATGAACATTCAACATTTTTTTGTCAATTGTATTTTATGTTTACTTTGTGCTAGGTACTGGGCTTAGAATTAGGTGTATCATAATAAGCACATAAAAAAGATAATTTCAAGGCAAAAATCTTCAATTTCATTTCATGAGAAACAGGGAACTGATGTAAGAGAGTAGTTGCTTTTGTCCATGACATGAATAATTAATCCAAATATCTGTATGATTTTTCTATTACTTAAATAAAAGGATATATTTTTCCATTTTGTGCAGTTGAAGAGAAGTCCTCAGGACAACCATATGATTTAAATTTTTAAATCATGTTTGCAGCCTTAATTTAGCCATGTAATTCTGGTAGTTGAGTAGATAGGAAATACTGCATAAATTGACTGTCTCCATAATTTTATTAAACCCTCTAAGGGGCAACAGGGATGAGGGTAGTAGACAGAGAAGACAATATCAATTACATCTCAAAATGCTTGACAAAGCAGCATTTTTGCAAGATTATATTTGATGACTGTCTTTTCCAAGATGTTTTACATTTTTAAAATATAACTTAATTATTTACATTGATTTAAATTACACAAGACAATCTAAAGGAAAAGTGCTGACAATTATTTTTTCCTTCTACTCATAATTAAAGATTTGTGAGGGATAATTAAAATAAAATATAAAATTGTTCACTGGTAGATCAGGCTGTCATTGTCTTCTGTATTTCATCACAAAAAAGTACATTGATCATCTCATAGAATATTTAGAAGTTGAAAGCTTTGAATAATTTTTAAGTTGGTGCTGAAAAAAACATGATATCAACCATGAAGATATAATGATTGCCTCAAGTTAAAGAGGAAAATCAAATTAATATATATTTATTGAAGATCTTCTACATATAAAGAATCTATATATACTGGGTACAAGTCAGTCCTGATTTTTTATGTTGGCAAAGTGTTTCAGGTGACCGTGAATCTAAGATCAATACATTTTTATTGTGTTATGATGCATTCTCTTTGCTAATTGTCTATGAGGTATAGCTACTATCAGAATGAAAAGATTCACATGTGCTACATATAAAATAGCACATGCTAAACCATATGAAACTAAATGTAGTGAAAAAAATAATGGGCTCGCTTAAACTTTGTACCAAATTATTTTTGTGATGATAAAATTGGCCATTTCTCAGTTTCTCCAATTATAAAATAAAGAATTTGTAACACCCAATGCCTCTTTGATAAACATTTTACAAACATGGCATGAAGTCAGAAATGTAACTATAATATCATAAGGTCTATCAAATTTTCCTTTATTTGGTCTTGATCCATAAATTATGGATATTAAACTTCTTGCCAATATTTTCTGCACTTTTATAGAAACTTGGGCAAAACAGATCATCTTATTACACTTCATTAAGAAATGGAAATGTATCTTAAAAGTGACTGCATGTGCATGTAGCATCCGTATTCAGTCTTAGTATTCCACAAACGAAAATTATACCTGATATTCCACATTTTTGTCTGAATGGTTGGTGGTCATTGTATTGAATAAAATTATGATTAAACAGTAACAGCATAAAATAACAAGTAGAAGGGAAAATTGTGCCATTAGTCCTGGTGCTACTTATGTATATATATATTTAAAGATTCCATTCATTTACTTGACAGAAAGCAAGATCACTTGCAGGCAGAGAGGCAGGCATGGGTGGTGGGAAGGAAGCAGGCCCCCCCGCGGAGCAGAGAGCCCATCGCGGGGCTCCATCCCAGGACCCCCACCTCCCACCCCCACAGACCACAACCCAAGCCCAAGGCAGAGGCTCAACCCACTGAGCCACTCAGGCGCCCCCTGGTGCTACTTATCACTTATCTTAATAGTTTCTTTCCTCAGAAGAGTAATATGGGATGGGTATATCCAAGCAAGGCTCAATCTATACTAGAAGTTCTCAAAAATTTTGGAAGTGCTAATTTTTATCTCCATGAAGATATGAAATCTCTTTTCAGAGGAATAAGAATGGAAGTGCTAGACAGTTTGGCAGGTGGGAAAGCAGGTAGTGAAATTTGTCAAGTGACACCAAGAATGGTGCCTGACTGGAGATAAACCAGGTAAGTCTTTTTATTTTTTTTTATTTAAAAAAATTTTTTTAAATCTTCAATATATATCAGCTGAGCCCAATTTACTTGTTGGAAACTTTTGTCCCATGCTATGCTATGTCATATTTTTGGCAATAATATTTTATTTCATATGCAATATCCTATGTATGAGAAGAACTTTGTTAAATACATTTTATTAAATACATATTTAAAAAATATATAAATCTGGAAAACTCATCTTCCTTTCCTCCCCTCCCTTCCTCTCCCCTCCCCTCCCCTCCCCTCCACTCCTCTCCCCTTCCCTCCCCTCTCCTGCCTGCCTTCCTGCCTGTCTGCCTTCATACCTTCTTTCCTTCCTTCCTCCTTCTCTTCTTTCTTTCCCTCCACTAGCATTTATTGGGAACCCATTTTGTCCAAGAAGCACTGCGATATAAAGCATTCAGAAATATCTAAAAGATCTAAAGGACATAATTCAGTGTTGAGGGAAACATAGTATGCAGATACCTGTAGCATAAAGTAGGCCATTATTATCACTGCATTAGCATGAAGTTCCACGAAGACTCAGAATTTAGAGAGATCTTTTTCAGCTTTAATGGTCAGGAATCAGTCATTTCTGCAAGGTGTCTGTCTATCTCTCTCTCTCTCTCTCTCTCTCTCTATCTATCTATCTCTCTATCTCTCTATCTCTCTATTTATTCAACAGAGAGAGAGCACACACAAGCAGGGGGAATGACAGGCAGAAGGAGAAGCAGACTCCCTGATGAGTATGGAGCCTGATGTGGGACTCTATCCCAGGACCCCAGGATTGTGACCTGAGCTGAAGGCAGATGCTTAACTGACTGAGCCACCCAGGTGCCCCTCTGCAAGGTGTCTTTATTCCTTTTAATGCACCATGATATTTAGAAACCAAGACCTGACATGGGATGCTGCTGCTTGATCTTGATACCTTTCAGTGGATGGAGTTAGAGAATCTAAGTATAAATATAAAATGTGCAATAAGCACATTTTTAAAAAGATTTATTTGTCAGAGAGAGAGAGAGATAGCTCAAGCAGTGGGAGGAGCAGAAGGAGAGGAAGAGAGAGAGCAGACTTAAGCAGACTCCACACTGATCATGGAGCCTGACAGCAAGCTTGATCTCATGACCTTGAGATCATGACTTGAACCAAAATCAAGAGTCGGATGCCTAACCAACTGAGACACTCAGCACCCTGCAATAAGCATATATTTATCTCTATTTTAAAATCTATATGTATATATTTAAAACCACCAGTTCATATACTGATACCTCCAATTCCAATTCAAACTCTAGGCTTCTCTCTAGAGTTCTCTCTCTCTTTTTTTTTAATTGTAACTTCCTTCCTTAACACTGAGAAACTTGGCTCTCACTGTCTTTGATATTATTAGATCAGTATCCCCTGTATATAATCAATCTTCCTTTGTAACTCCTAGTCCCTCCCACAGAGAGAGGGTTTCCTCATCCCACCTTGCTCTGACATGCTGTAACCAGCCACCTTTACAATATGGTACCCTACCCACCCTAGCCAGGCCACAATACCTTGCATCATCAGGTCAGCTGACATGTGGGTTGCTCAATAAAAATTTGATTGATTAACATGTCTCAATAACACAATGTTTATGATTTTCATAGAGCAGCATATTGTCCCAAGAAATCAACTTCCTGTACTAACAGTTCTAGGCTTTATTTCTGTGTTAAAATTACATTGTGTTAGTGTCAAACTCAAGTCCAGTTATATCATTCCAGACAACAGAAAATGAAGTATATAAATACATTTTGGCTGAGGAGGTTTGAAAAGGCTCAGGATCAATGAAGAGAAAGAAAAATTTTCTGATGACATTTTAAACTGACTCATTAAATAATTGAATTCTCCCTGGCTTATAAAACAAACAAATAAAACAAACAAAACACCAAACATATGAGGTGTTTAAAGATATACTGTAAAAGAATGCAAAGGATACAGAGAGGAGAATAAACAGATTTTTAAAAAAAAAGCTGCGGTTAATTCATAGTATTTCCCAGCCATAACTTCATATACAAGTGGAAAGAGAAAAAAATGAGAAAGAATTTATTCTTACTTAATCTTGTAGAGTTTAAATATAGGCAAAAGTTTTCTGCCATGGAAAAATAGTAGGAAATTAAGATCTATTAAGAATGAATTATATCCTTTTAAACTAAATTATGACTTTGGAAACATAGACTAATATAGGTTGCAATCATATACAAATAACAAATAATCAGCATCTGTAAACTACAGCAATATGCATCAGTGTATGTTATTTGTGAAATATCAATGACTTGGTGGTGGTCAGTAGATTGACATCAATTCACTGAGGGCAAAGGAGTCTATGATTGCTGATCTTTCAGTGATATCCTCATTGCCCTGTTCTTTGCCCTGACAGACTCAGTTTGCTTGGAGTGTAATTATTAGTAGCACCCTTTTTTATTCCTGAAAGTGTTCCAGAGTGGATCATAAATTACATGGTTATTGTAACTTTATTTCATTTATTTATTTTTTTAAAAGATTTTATTTATTTATTTGACAGAGAGAGAGATCACAAGTAGGCAGAGAGGCAGGCAGAGGGAGAGGGGGAAGCAGGCTCCCCGCTGAGCAGAGAGCCCGATGCGGGGCTTGATCCCAGGACCCTGAGATCATGACCTGAGCCAAAGGCAGAGGCTTTAAACCACTGAGCCACCCAGGCACCCTGGTTATCGTAACTTTAGATAGAATTTGAATAGAGAAAGCTGAGGCATCTCTCAGCAGTTCTTGCCACTTTGACCTTTGGGAAATAGGCAATTTTAAGTACAGCCACATAGGCCTAGTTCCACTCTGGACTAAATATGAATGCAAAGTGGATCAATCAGCAGTATTTTACACCAGCTGTAACTTCTGGGTGGTCTTCAAAGAACACGCCATTTAGAGTGGGTTTCAGTGATGCAAAGGAAATTTCACAGACTGCCAAAATGAGGGTGGGAGGTCTGCAGTTGGAAGAGAGGGTTTCAATCACTATATTAAGGACAGCAGGAGAAAAGCTTTTCTAGCCACGGCTGCCACCTGAAACTTTGGCCACTAGTTACTCACTAATATGCATTGTTCACAGCATTCTACTATTTCTCTATAATATCTAGACGACTTCTGAATACTGTGTTATTCAAGGTGATGTCATGGATTAAAAATGTAATTTAGTACTTTTTGTCCACAGTATTCAATGTTGACAAAATACGCTGTCAATGCTGTCTTTTGTGTTATGAGGGGAAAATAAGCTTTAATAGGATTTCATACCTCAGTTGTGTGATTCAATGTTAATATAGTATGCTCAGGTGCAAAATTATTAGTAATATAATACCTTCACATTGAGTATTAAGATAGGAATGGGATTTCTGTCTGTCAAGATTAACTGAAAAATTCAAGACTCGATCATGAAACATAATGCAAAGTTTTAAAGACCACCTTGTTCGATCACAGCCACTGAAAGAAAATTCTATGTATACAAATAAGGAATATTTGATGCAACAACATTTGATCATAAAGATGCTATGAGAACTCTAATCCATTTTGGATGAAGTGAGGAAAATATACGACGAAGTGGTGTCAAGACATGAAGAATGAAGAAATAAGTTCAAAAGACAGGAGGAAGAAAAATAAATCAAAGCAAGGATGAAAGAAAAGATAGTGGCTGAGAGTCCCCAAAGATGAAATAAAAAGGGAAACCAGCAAAAATTTGGATCAACATCACCGTTATGTTTAAAAAATACAGATTCTTGGGGCACCTGGGTGGCTCAGGTCATGATCTCAGGGTTTTGGATCAGGCTCTCTGCTCAGCAGGGAGCCTGCTTCCCCCTCTCTCTGCCTGCCTCTCCGCCTACTTGTGATCTCTCTCTCTCTCTCTCTGTCAAATAAAAAAAAAAATAACAGATTCTTGATGTGTGGGTGTGTGGTAATAGCCTTTACTTATCCTAGGCAGTCAACCTGCAACTTGCTTGATAGAAAGCAAATGACCACTGAACTGGGGAAGACTCTGTATGGTCATTCTCTACTTTCAAAAAATAATTCGAAGGGAATGTGCAGTCTTGGGCCAGTGGTATTATTCTTGTGAATAAAAGGACAGCTCATTAATCATTAATTGTCATGCTGCTGTGAATGCTGCATAGTGGTTTCCAAAGAATGCCCTGTTCTCCCTCCCGTCCCTGATCCTTGACCATATTATTCTTGCAGTTGAAGTTGCTTAGACCTCATTTCTGGGCATCAATTAGCTCAGATATAATAGCCAGGACAGGAAGGGTAGAGTGCAAGATAAGGAGATAAGAGGTGCTGAGTTTTAAGAAACAGGCTGTAGCATTGTCTTTCCTCTTGAACCTTCCCTCAGTAACACTAATTCTTCTCCTATAAAGAGGGAATCATGAAGAGTAAAGAAGTCTTGGCTCCAAGGACTATAGTTCTGAGTTTTCCTATCCTGAGGAAGAATTTGACCACTTTTAATCTACTTTAAAATGTTGACAGTGCAGATTGGAACAGAAGGTTTGAAAAACAGGACAAGGACCCTGTAATTTCTAAAAGCCCTTGTGTGATGGAGTAGGATCAAAGGATTATTAGGCAAAGTGGAGGGAGTGGGGAGGATGGACAAGAAAAGGGTATGAAGCAGAAGACAGGGGGAGTCCTGATGCTGGAATCCAGGAACACTATACTTAGAATGAAAGTAAAGATTGCAGTGTTCACATCAGATGTCACACAAATAGGGTGAAAAGTTTAAAAATCAGAATTTAAACTCAGGCAGGGTTCTATGGTTAAGATTGGATTGTCATAATTCTCAGAGTTTGAACATAGCCAGACAAAACCACTGTCTTCTTTTTCACAGAAGAATGACATATTTTTCGATTTCTTTGTGTCTCTCAAAATTTGTTGGGATGTTGGTTAATTCAATTCTTTACCCGGAACTTAACTTTAATTAATGTTACATTTTTAAAATGACAACCAAGATCATCTCTGGTCTCACAAATGAGATACGGATATGCAGAAAATTGGTTTTCGCAAGTCTTTCGAAATTTTTCATAGGTTTTCCTTTTAACTTACGTGGATTCAAATATGTCATGAGTCCATAATGTCCCCTAACACAACTTATAAGCAAAGTCTGTAATCACATCTTTAGCCTATTCTAGGGATGTTAATTCTATTTATCTCACACACTTTCAGCATTGATAAAATAATTTCATTTGGCTTCAGAATAAAATCTAAATCATTAAATAAAATAGAGATTAGGTAATACACAGGCTAAAGAATATAATGTACATAACATACAATATCATATATAATAGAAATTAAATAAAAACTGAAATGCTGTTAAGTAAATAGTAATACCCTTTAGGAAACAGTGCCATCTCTATTGATTTTACTCCATGCAAGGCCTAAAAAGACCCACTGCTCTCTTTGTGCCATTCATTAAATCATTCGTTCATCCATTCATTCATTACATTCTAATTAAACGTCTTCTGTGCCACATGCTTAAAAAAAGTGCTGGGAGGAATTAAAAATGTTTTGGCAAAACCACTATTAAATCATGCTCTGGCATATAGTAGGTATTCAGGAAATCTTAGTTGAATGAATGCATGAATTTTTAAGACTTTTTCTACGTAAACTTACTCTTATAACTTGAATTTATACCCACCTATTTGTATTCCCAAATATCCAAGAAAGAACAAAATACAAACAAAACACAATGATTGGTCTAACATATTATATTTTACCTATATTGGTCCATGCACTGGATGAATCATGAAAGGTACTGATTCTTTCTTCTAAATACAAAGGGATTTTGTATTCTTCCACAACCAGTTTTGTTTTAAAACTAATCACATGATGTGATGAGCACTGGGTGTTGTACGCACCTGATGAATAAGTGAACACTTCATCTGAAACTAATGATGTACTATATGTGGGTCAATTGAATTTAAATATGAAAAGAAATAAAAGTAACCAGACTTACCAAACAACAAAGGAACAGGAAAATATGTTTAAAATTCAATTACCCTAAATTTTCATTACATTCTGTTTCTCTGTAAATAAACAGGTAATAAACTGTAGAATCGACACTTTCCCCTTTTTTTGGCTGAGCATAAATTGGCCCTTAGCCTGCCTATTGGTAAGTTGTTTTGTGTTCAGAGAAATAATATTAGTGATTACACAAAAATCTATAATAATAATAATAGTAATAATAAATGTACAATTATTGTTTTCCCAATAATATATTACATATAAACGTTTAATTTTGACTATCATATATTAAACTGGGCTGTCATATATTCCTCAGACTTTTGGGGGAAAGAAAATATCAGGAAATCATAATCTTGTAATAGTGTTTCAACTATTCATTAAATAGGTTTTAACACTAAGATGCAAAGGCCCATGTTCAAGTATTCTCTAGATTTCATGGCAATTTGGAAAATGTATCGTGTTAGGTCATCTCAGAAGGACAAACTTTCCATTAAGCATATTAGTATTCTCTTAAAGATCACAGTGTGACTACTTTACTTCCCAAATAATGACTGATTAATAATAGAGTGTAAAAAACCGGCACTGCTATTAGTAAAGAATTTCCATCTGTACTTCTCATCACTTATGAGTCAGATTGGGTCACTACTGATTTTGGAGTTCTGACACCCCTGCAGTTGTCTTCTCAATTGTTGACTTCTTTGACTTCTTATGTAATCCACAGAGATCCCACACATTTCTCCAACCATAGCTGTGCTTGGAAGGAGTAAAGGCTCTCTAATTTCAAGGTATGGAGGCTTTTTAGTTGAAGAAACTGTAATTGTAAGTTATTTTGAATTTACTTGGCACCTTGGTAGGTCTTCTTGCAGTTTACTCAAAATAACTGAAATAAAGAAGTACAACTTAAGGAGAGCTCAAGCCATGGGAGTAAAAGGCAAATCTGTATTAAGTTCCCCTAAGACCTCTTGTTAAAGAAAATGGGAAACCTTCTACCTTGGAGTGTAAATAATTGATGCTGCTGGGGGGCAGCCAAACAAGAGAAGGGCAAGTGTACTTAATGGAAATTGACTCAAAGATCTTGAATTTTCATCCACTGTGCACAATCCATAGTTCTTTTTTTCTGGGGTTCCTTTGGGCATGCTCTCAGAAAGTTCTTTGAGACTTCTCTCAGGTGATCTTTTAACATCCTTTCATTGCCATGTTGAGTTTGCAGTGTTCCCACACAGAAACCTGTACAAACCCTCCAATGAATAATTGCTCAGCTTTTATCAGCCTTGTGGGCCTTGCCAGGATGTGAGCAAACACCACTGAGGAAAGACATTTCACACCTTTCAGTTTCTAAGCCTCTATCTTTATACAAAGCCAATGTATTGTGTGTGCCTCAAGCTTTTGCGTGAACAGTGCAAGTAGCCTGGCTCCATCATATCAGACTTTCCCCAAATCCTCGTCTAGGGAAACAGTTATCCCTTATCACAGGAACAAGAGTAAATTTATTTTTGCTGCTGAAAAGAAAAAAAAAATCATTCAACTTAAAGGATTAACAGATATCAAAATAATATTTGTGTAAAGTTAAGCCCTCAGACTGGCAAACAGTGAGCTCTCTTGAACATTAATAATCTGGAGATAATACCTGTTATACTTCAAAGACTTTAAAGGGAGCCTCTCAGCAGCATGTGAATCATTATGGATGATCAAGAATTCATTGTAGAGTCCCAATTTTTAGTTGAATGATCAGAGGCCAATGTTAAATTGCTGTGTTTCATAGCAATTTGAAAATCTGTAATCCAAAAACATCCTTTAAAGGAAAACTTCTATTTAAGTTGCTCAGCTTGAACGAAGAACATCTCAAATTAAATGTCACAAAATTTGTCATCCAAAATAAAGAACTTTTTGTGTCATGTTTGATGTGTTACTGGAAAGTATGAGGGTCAAGTTCATTATATAATCATTACAAATCTCACACTGCATTACGCTACATTTCAAAATATCTGCAAGCAATATTCTGGATAGTAAACGTACAGAACTGGCAAAAATAATCTATAAGGGGTAGGAAGGGGAATAGAGGAAATGTAGGGTCTGAGCTTGAGTCATTATAAAGTAGAGCTAGAAAGAAGAGCTTGTTTATTTGGGGAGGTGATCTAGGGAAATAGGAATGTAGGACAGGGGCGTACAAAACAGGGAAAAGAGAGAAAGCCAAAGGCAATTCAAAATGGTGTGTTCTTTAGCTGAACAATGCTGTGGTTAATTCTGCTTGATTCTCAGGGGAAGTTCTGAGAGCTATATGGATTACATTGCAGAACTTACTTTATTCTACCAGGAGCAGAAAATAGCAGATATCATTGACAATTTATCTGCCCTCATTGGAAAAGAGGTGTCCTATGAGACATTAATTTCTATGCATACAGATTGTATATATGTAATTACTAGTGTCCTATACCAAAGAATCTATAACACAGAGTTGGAGAAGCCCTGAGGCAGCAAGCAAGAGATAGGTTATATGGCTGAGGTGAGACGCTTTCAGGTTACACCTACACAAAGCTCCTTGCCGCAGCAATGGCTGGAGTGAAAAAGTGGCTGAGAGGATGTGAGATGGGGCACAAAAGGTGTCTATCTCTCGATTTGTTCATATCTGCTCATGTTATCCATTAAATCTAATTAGTCAGGAATCTTCAATGGTAGGACCAGCTATGATCTCTATAAAAGACTTATGACATGGTGCACCTGGGTGGCTCAGTAGGTTAAGCGTCTGCCTTCAGGTCATGATCCCAGAGTCCTGGGATCAAGCCACAGGTCAGCTCCCTGTCAGCAGGGAACCTGCTACTCCCTCTTCCGTTGCCCCTCCCCCAGCTCATGCTCTCTCTCACTCCCCCCCTCAAGTAAATACATAAAACCTTTTTTAAAAAAGATTTTATTTATTTATTTGACAGACAGAGAGAGAGATTACAAGTAGACAGAGAGGCAGGCAGAGAGAGAGAGGGTAAAGCAGGCTCCCCGCTGAGCAGAGAGCCCTATCTGAGGCTGGATCCCAGGACCCTGAGATCATGACCTGAGCCGAAGTCAGAGGCTTTAACCCACTGAGCCACCCAGGTGCTCCAATAAATAAAATCTTTTTTTTTTTTTTAAAGATTTTATTTATTTGACAGAGAGAAACACAGCGAGAGAGGGAACACAAGTAGAGGGAATGGTAGCCAGAGAAGCAGGCTCCCTGCTGAGCAGAGAGCCCGATGTGGGGCTCCATCCCAGGACCCTGGGATCATGACCTGAGCCGAAGGCAGAGGCTTAACGACTGAGCCACCCAGGCACCCCCCAATAAATAAAATCTTAAAAAAAAGACTTATGACATGAGGTCATTTGTGTGGGAATGTGTGTGTAACACTCTATGATTCCTGTTACAGTTTTCTGGCTTTAGTTGATATTCATTATTTTTCTCCTCCACCATTTGTTTCAGATTTCTGTCATCCACAACTAGCTCTTCAACTGGTCTAAGTTGTTTACCTAGTGGGAAAACACAGACCTTCATCCACAAGGCACCTGAGCCTTTATTTGCCTTACCTTCTTTGGGCCAAAAGTTGGCCCAAACTTTTATCACTGAACGTAAGCACCAAATACCACCCTGATTCCCCTTGGTTCCAGAAGTAGTTCATTCTTATGGTGTTACAGAAACTTTAGCTCTTCATGACAATCTGTGTCTATTAACACTGACAACATATAGGAACTATGTTCTTGGCATATTTTCCACTGGCACAGGAAGCCAAATAAATAGATGGTAGTTATGTCTTCAAGTTGATGGAACTCTTATAGTGGAATTATTCCTAATAGAAGCATTCTCCCTCTGGGAACCTCTACCTCTTACTTGGTAGAGCCCATGTTGTCAGGGGTGAGAAGCATACCTGGTGCAACTGGTTTACTGAGTAATGGTTTAGGGGGCTACCATATTTACACTCCTTGGTCTCTAGAATGAGTACTCATGTATTCTAAATGCTGGGGATGCACTAATATATTTCTGTTGGTGATTCAGTGTATATACTATATTCTGAAGAATATGCCCCAATTCTGAAGGGTATTGTCCCCAAGACACTCTCTTACCTGACCTTGTACAAGCCCATTACATTGCTGTTTCAAGGGTGGCATGGTTTATGGCTCAGCAGGTGGATCCTGTGCTTACTTTCCCATCCTTGCAGTTTTTTTGGGGTCATAAAATGTTCTAAATTGGTTTGAGGTAATACTGTGTGAGACTCCACACACATCATTCAGGCATTCTTTAAGTCTCTGGATGGTGGTGCTGGTGGGAATTCCTGAGCACAGGGAAGGTAAACTCATTTATGGAGTAGATATCATTTTTGTTAAGGTTAAGTTTCTGTCCTCTCCAGGATGGAAAAGTCCAAGGTAATCAACCTGTCAATCAGTAGGGCCCACTGCTATTTCTTTTTATCTTATGACTTGTGCATTTCCTTCAAAACACTCTTTACTCTCTGAAATTATATTGTTTGTTTGTCACTCCCAACAAGGATGCAAACTCGTTGAGGTTAGAAGTGTTGCTTCTTTTGTGTAGTATTAGATGCTCAGTAGGCCTGGCACATAGTATGGACTGGGTAAACACTCCTCTTTGCACTCTGAATTAGTACTTAGTCTTTATTTCCTTTGGGTGTCAGCCAGAAGGGAACTTGCATTTACTGAATTGTTTTTTATATGCAAGATAACTTATGTGCATTATATATGATGTGGGTGTTGCAATTCTTCCCATTTTATATTTGAGGAATCAGTTCACAGTCAACTTGTTTAGAGTCATACAACTACCCAGATATGTCTTTGGGTCCAAATTCCAGTGTATCTTGCTCTGAAACTACTGAATCAGGATATCTCTTTGGACAGTTTGGCACCAATTCCTTTTATCTCCTCTTGTGCTGATGTCAGTCTTCTAATAAATGTCCCAGACATGATCAAAACAGAATAGACCATCTTTCCCAATGATCATTTATTTCCCACTCAGGTAAATGGCACCATTCTCCATCGGATAAATAGAAGTGATTTCTAACTTCTCCTTCTTTTTTACCTCCCCTCAAATCTTTCTTTAATAACTGTAGCTATTAAACAAAATGCCAGGCATACCTACATTTTGTGATGAGGTTTCTTCTATTTACACGATTTCTATTTCTGACAGAAAATTCAAATGCCGTACCATCTGGTTCAAAACAAGTTACCCACAATCCTACTGGCTACTTGCCAAGTCCTATCAATTTGCTCCCCAAATATCTCCCAGTTCTGTTCTTTTCTTTAACCAACAATTCCTCAAATTAGTTCATGTCATTGTCAGTTTCCACCTAGCTGCTAAACCATAGTGGACATTTGCTGTTTCTGTCTATATAAAATATCCTTGCACTTTCTGTATATAGTACCCCAACCTTCCCTTAGGTAACATTTCCTTACCTATTACCTTTCCAGGTGTTTTAGGATTGCCTGTCATAGTCCTCTGCCCCTATGGCCATGGAGATGAGTACCCAAGGCCTGCCAATTAGAATGCTCCATCCTCTTGACAATAGTGCTTGGTGAGTAAAAGCCCAAGATCCAGCTAGGCCATCTACCTCCAGAGTTTTCTGAATTGAATGTAGAGTGGGATCTCTCTTTTTAACTTAGGTTTTCCGAAGTCAAAAGGCAAGATCCTCTCTGCACAGAGAAGCCTGAGAAGGTGAGTTCAACACATAGGCAGATGTAGAGGGGATGAAGTGAGTTCTGATGACATGTTTTGATCCTATTTATTCAGTTTTGAGTAAATCTAGATTTACCATTGCCTTTCTAGTTGTAACTGCAAATATTAGGTATTTTTCTTTATGGTTTAAAATGAGTCGATTGGAGTTTATTCAGTTGTAAATTAAAACATCCAGTAATAAACTTATTTTCTTGCCCAACCCTTGGCAAGTCCGACATACCCTCTATGGCCTAACTCTTATGATTTTACCCCCTTATTCATTTTCCATGCTGCTTACAGAATGAGCAGTCTAAAGGGAAAATCTGTTCAAGTTACTCCTTTTATGATGTTCTAGAAATTTCCTCCAACTTTCGGGGAGTAGACTTTAGTTCAAACTCCTTATTTTATCACACAAGACTGATCTTTCTACTCTCTAATCTCATGTCCTCCACTCTCCATTCCCTTTCTCTCTTTTCATAAATTAGCTTCTCAAAAGCGCCAGCAGTCTCATACCTTTACACCACTGGGTATGTCGATACTACTGCCTGGAGCACCAAGTTCTCCTTTTCATCCAGCTGCTTGATACTTCAAGTACCAAGGCATCCAGGACATCTTTCTTGAATCCCATCAATGATCATACTGCTTTGTAACTATTGTTTTTCTTGGGTGTTTTTTCCCCAGAGGTCACTGGACTTTAGGAAGGCACGTGGGATGGCTTGTCTCTGTATTTTCTGTGCCTGTCACAATGCCTGGCAAAAAATATGTACCCAGAAAATGTTGGTGAATGAAGCAATAGAATTACTCAGCTATAGGACCCTTGATGGGATGCCTTGATTACAGAGCAATTAAAACAAATAGGCCTTAATGACACTGGGACATAGTCTAAGACAATTCAGTTAAAGTAAAATACTGGCTTCCAAAAAGAGAATTCAAAATGGGAATCATTATCAAACAAAGCATGGATACTTTCCTCCTTTTCTCTTTCAAAAACTGTTTCTTACTTTTTTTAAAAGATGATTTATTTATTTGAGAGAAAGAGAGAGAGAGAGAGAAGGAGGGGAAAAAAGGAGGGGCAGAAGGAGAGACAGTCTCAGGAGACTCTGTACTGAGGGGAGCTCATTCCCATGACCCCAAGATAATGACCTTAGCCAAAACCAAGCATCAGTCACTTAACTGACTGTGCCACCTAGGCACCCTTGTGTCTTACTTTTTGAAAGACTAAGACACAAAAGGGTCCAAAGTGTGTCTATGTCATGAAATATTCATTCCTGAAATGAATTATTTGATTTTGAAGTATGAAAATTATTGTAATGATGATGGCTCTATCTGTATATAATTAAGTCAGATGTTAGAGCAGACATTTATTGACAAGAGGCATAGTTGCTATAAAAGTTCTTATTCAGTTTTCCCATAAAGCTGACTCAATTTAGGAGAATGGAAAATTTGATGGGGAAATGCAGAGACAAAAGAAAATGATGAAGAAATTATTTCTTTTTAGCGTTTTAGTTTCAAGTGTTTAACCTTATCGAAGGGATGTCTTTCTTCAAGAATCAAGAGTTCAAACAATATAATATTAAATATAATGTTTTTCAACAAAGGTTAGCTAACATCCTGCCCATGTCACATTTCATCTATCTGATGAAGGGGGCATACCAAAATCTTTCACTAAAGGGCAGCATCCAAAAATGATTTTGGTCACTGTTCCCTGTGATAAACTTCGCTAAATTTCAGTGTGTCTGTGTGTGTGAATGTGCATACATGCATGAATACATGTGTGCTGAAGGAGGAGGGATTTATCTCCAAAGATAGCATATGTGCACCAAATCTTCATGTTACATCACTTTAAACTGACTAGCTTCCTCGGGACATATCTAGTGCTTCGTAAGCCTCTAATTTCGTAACCATCTTGCATTCCAGATCACTATGGAACTTAAACAATTTTTTTTTATATCCTTCAGTGTTAAGAATCTTCTTTCTTCAAGGCACACAATCCAGTTTTATTTGCAATTCTTTTTCTAGATATTAAGTGAATTCTGATCTGCCAAAGTTTCTAACAAACATTACCCACATTGTTTTTTCTTTGTTTTTGTAATGCAGCATCTGATTCTACTATGATAAACCCAGGCTGACCATTCTCTTTAATTCTTTTTGTATTTTCTTTCAAATAGCTTTAAAATTGGATTAAAGTATTCCCTCAAAGCTCCAAGTGTTTTCCTATACTTCATTCTTCAGAACCCCTACCTTCATCTAGAATCATCTCTGAAAATTCTGTCCCTCCATTCGTCTTGCCAGTCTTCCAACTCCTAATATACTCATTCTTTCATACCTTTATGTACCAGTCTTTTGTCATCCTTTAAGATAGTCATCTATGATTAACATCCCTCCAGTTTATGGTTCAATTTTTCTGTTCCAACGCAGACAAAAGAAGTGTTCCATATTTCTGGCTGTATTTATCTCAGGAGAATGAAATCTACCAACATTGTTTAACATTGAAAATATGGAGTTAGTAACAGTTCTTTAAAAGATGTTGTGAATTTATTTTATGAAAGACAGTAGTTCATTATCTTTGTCCTATAAAAATAATCTATATCTTGTACACGGAAAGCAAAGAATGAGAAAGACTTTTCTTTATCTTTATGAATGTATTTCCAGCATTAAGAAAGAAGCCTAGACTAACATGCAGAATGCAGCCTTCACTCTATTTGATGCTTTGGCTTCTAGAAGTACAGTTTCTTCATCTAGCAGACAGTACCTATAGTTCATCATATGTAATCCTCTATTTAATTAGATTAGCTCTTTAAGTAAATTTCTTCCTAAATAACACTCTCTCCTTGTATTTTCATGTCATAGATCAGAACACCTGTTCTCTTTGTTCTTCTTGCTGTTCAAAAGGGCACTAGAAAGTTGTTCCCGGGGATTATTTAGGATAGACAAAAGCATCAACTCAAGTCTGAAAATTGTAAAGCAAACTAACTTTTCAAATTGTTAATAAAATAAAAATGAATTCAGAAAACATGAATTAAAGTTATTAAGCAATGGTTTCTTAGGAATTTTACAAGATATTATTTGTTGGGGTTGTTATGAATGTGTAAGGTTCAAGAATATTTTGGGGGAAGGGAGAATGGTTAGTTTCAAGCCAAATTTAATTAGGAGCATTTTCATTAAAGCATTGTATTCCCCTGTTTTTGTATCCTTAGAATAGAAAGATAGCCATTAAGGTTGGAACAGCATCTCCAGTAATTAGTGTTTATAAACATTCTGCATGTGAGGCCTATTTTCCTTCTTGTATTTAGTAATGGAACTATTAAGAAAACTGCTCATTAAGATAACTAGATATAAGATATTAGCTTGGTAATGATATAAAGGTTATCCTTATTTTTTTAGCCAATAGGTAGTTTGTCTGTTTTCAGTAATTTTGTTTCCAAATTCAAAGGTCATATCACTAACGGAGAAAAGTAAATAAAAGTAAAGAACATTTTTTTTCAGTATGATTTTCTCTTTTCAATTTCCAGCACTCACTGGCATATAAATTTCATGTAAATTTGTTCTGCCTAGATTTTCTTAGTAAATTTAGGCAACCGATCAATATTGCAGGCTTCGGTGCTGCTTGTCACAGGAAACACCTGGATATTTATCTGTCCATAGTATGGAGATTTCACAGGTAATTTCCAACTTAAGTCTCTTTGGTTGCCCAGAGCCAGGTAAAACACATTGGATAGCTGGAGCAATAATTTTGACAATATAACTTACTGTGTAAGGAAACCGAAGTTTCTAATTGGGCCCAGGTATTCCAGTTTGATTTTCCTTATTTGGAGGTCATGAAGAGTGATGAGTTTACTCAGCTTCATTGTGACAGGCAAAATTGGGGACCTCACACTATAACTGCTTAAAAAAGAATTTAGTCCGTGGATTTGTCTCTACAACCAGCTTATTAATTTGTGTGAATCTTAATACTCAGGTGGATTGGTTGGACAATGTTTACTCTAAAACTGAAAATAAAACTATTTGATTTAGCGGACTGAAGGGATAATTCCTCTCAGGAGGCTGTATTTTGATGGTGTCAGGATTTTCCTCTCACAGTGACTTCTCCAAAAACAGCACTCTCTAGCAACCTTTCTGAAAATAGTCCAGGTATGAGGATGTGCTGACCACAGTAGACAAAGCCTGCAGGTCCAGGCTGAACTGGTAAAGTTCGTTTCTGTTTCTAATTCTGGAAGACCATCTTCGAAGGCACCATAAGAGGCAGGCTTTTCAGCTGTCACTCAAATCAATCCATTTTTCCTGAGCTTCGGTGTTCTGGCGACCATACTGCTTTTAGCAAATCCAGACCCCTTCTTACTACCTATTTTATAAATGGAATTGAGGTCTTGAAAGGGCAAATGAGTTGTCCAGACTACAGAGTTACCCAGTGGCTTTGCTGAGATGAGAGCCCCACGTTCTTGGTCCCAGTCCAGAGCTCTTTGCACTGTGCTATGCTGGAAATTCTGTCTCTCTCCTCTGTTGTAATCACTATTTTCCATAGACTCTCTAAATCTGAAAATTTTTTTTCCTGTATGAATTCCTAAGATCTCGGGTTCCATGTTGGCTCTCAATTCTGGTTCATTATCCTGATTCCTCAAACCATTGCTATACAAATCCCATTCTAAAAGTTCCCATCCTGACGCTACCTTTACCAGAAGCTTTTCTCTTCATTAGAATTTGTGAAGACAGAACTGTGCAGTTTTTCTTTCAAGACTGTGCTTTCTAGTTCCACTTGAAATACTACTCACCTTTTCCTTTTCTGATGCTCTGCCACAACTGAATGATAACTGTCCTTCCACCAAAATGTTATGGAAATTTGTATCTCTCTTGTGGAATAATCGCTGCTATGTACTTTTCTTGTGTTCACTACTTGTGAGTTATATAAAGACAATGAGCATGTGTATTTTCGTCACATTTTTTTAAAAGTCGTCAGATTTTTTTAAACATGTTTTCTCCTTTCCTCTCTTCTTTTTCTTGAGGGAGGGAGAGAGAGAGAGAGAGAGAGAGAGAGAGAGCGAGTGAGGTGCGGAGGGGCAGAGGGAGAGGGAGAGAGAGAATCTTAAGCAGGCTCCATGACCAGCATGGAGTCCAACTCAGGGCTCAATCTCATGACCCTGAGATCACAGCCTGAGCCAAAATCAAGAGTAGGATGTTTAACCGACTGAGACATCCAGGCACTACAAACTTCAGATTTAAAGTGAAAGCTCATTATAAGTCATTGTGGTTCGTAAATTATTAAAAGTGCTATTTTGGTGCTGTATGTATGAATGTACTAATTTTTCTTTTTTTTTTTTTTTTGAATGTACTAATTTTTCAAGGAGAGGTAGTCTGCAGGACTAATCCAGGATTAGCATATTACCTCCTCTCTGCCTACTTATCCAAAGCCAGGTTCTTCTTCTCCTTCTCCTTCTCCTTCTCCTTCTCCTTCTCCTTCTCCTTCTTCTCCTCCTCCTTCTTTTTTTTTTAGCTTCCCTACATTTAGGGAAGCTTAGGGAAATTTAGATTTCTACCTTCACATAGGCCAGGTCATCTCCAACACCAGACAAAGGGAGCCCAGAACTTTGGTTTACCCATGTATTCACTCCCTCAGATGCTATTCTCCTTGCCCTCTTATCTCTCTTTTGCACCTGAGATATCTCCCCACTAAACAAGAGGACAATCTGCATATGGATCCTTCCCCCTTTTGTCTCTACCCTTTGGCTTCTGAGTCTGGCAAAGTTTCTCTCACAATAAATAGCAGATTCTTCCTTAAATGTGATACTTGCATCTCTAACACATTTTCATGTGATGATGTCAATCCAGACACCACACCTTGGGAATTACTGGTCTAGAAAAACACTTGACTCTTCTTTTGTTTTAAAAACTACTTCTATTTTTAAAAAGTGTTTGTCTTGAAATGATTTCAAATTTACCAAAAGTTGTAGTAAAATACCGAGTTCCACTATACCCTTTACTCAGATTCCCGATGGCTTATATTTCTGAACCATTTGAGCTTAATATTTCTGTATCTAATCAGTTTCTGTATCTAACCAGTTGTACCTGTCTAACATCAGAATGCTAAACTGTTACCAGCTCAGCTATTAACATCTTTGCTTGTTTCTTAAAAAACTACTGTTTTATTTTTTGCTTTTAAAATATGGGCGGTTATAAAAAGGGAATTTTAAATTTTGAAAATCCCCTTAAAACTTCCTTTTGAGGGAGAAGTTTTCTACTTGTATCCAATTTTTGAAGAACAGAGGGTTAAAGGTAGAATCTCTAGAAACCAGAAATGGTGAGTTTGAAGCCAGTGGTAGAGCCACTCCTGTAATGTTAAGATGAGGATTGGTATTTTCTACTATCTTCAGTTTTAGTTATTTATTTCAATAACTACATGAAATATATAGGAAGCTTGGATCTATTAAATGCATTTCCTTTACAGAATCTTTCCTTTACAGAAAAAGACCTTCTCCCATGTTGAGATAGGTTTGACTTTCCCATCTTGAATCCAACAGGTATCTCTAAATATTGTTTTATAGACAGACAGATTAGAGAAAAAAAATAGTTGTTAGGAAACTTTATTAATCTATGAAATTGTCCACAGTCTTTTTCTCACTCAATAGTGTCAGGCTCTGGTTCCAGCGAATATCACATGCTTTGAGAAGTCTAGTACAGTTGCCCAGGACAATAATTTTAATTTTTATGAAACAACTTTATCTTCTTGGGACCTGATTTATTTTAGGTTTGGGCCAAATTCTTTCAAGTCTTAGACCCAAGTGTCTGTGATAACTTGGAAAACTTGGTTAGATAACCTGGAATTCTCCACATGTCAGTGCAGGATTACTGCTTCTAATTTTGCAGACAGAAAACCAGGAGGTATAATAAAGTGAAAGATTACACCACAAGTTAGCAGAATAGCTAGATTAGACCTCAATCATTTAATTCACTATCGAGTCAGAAAATCACTTATTAACTTCTTGTTCAGTCTGATTTCCTTCCCAATGCAGGGATCTATTCATCTACTTCATGCACGAAGCTTCATTTACTTCAAAGGCTCTCCTATGTGGAGTTTTAAGAATGACCACCTGACCTGATTAGTATTCTGTCTCGAGATTTGTAGGGTGTTTGTTGAAGACTAATACTGTGAGCTTGGTTAATGATGTGGACTCCATGAAGAGGACTCAAACTTCAACCTATTATTTAAAATTATATAAGCTACAAGATAAAAACTTGATGGTTGAGACTGTTGGCAGTGAGAAATCATCTACTGGCCTTTAAAGCCGACTAATCTTGCATGGTAATCTGCCTCCTACTGACAGGAGACTTTATGTTGAGGGGTATCTCCCATCTGATTTTAATAACTCCTCTTGTCCCCTAGTACTCTCCTAATCCACCTGATACACTGATCAATTAGTCTTCGGAGGCGAAAACCCATTTTAATGTTGATCCTGGTGACATATCCAAAAGATAAAACTACCATTCCTCCTTAATGCCTCCTCAAACTATTTCTAAGAATTTAGAAATAAAAATGACATCTGTTTTTACTTTCAGAAACTTATTTCTATCCCTGCTGCCCTCCATCATTGACCATCACCCCAAATTGGAGGTTGACTTTGGGTTTCTCTGTATTCACGTTTTCCTTTTCCCCTTAGTGTGTTCTAAGTGAACCACTCTTGCCACCCCCCTCCCTTAGTGATTCATACAGTAAGCATGAACTGATAAAGAAACAGACTGGTATAAAATTTTGCACACCTATTTATAAGGACGAAGATCAAAGATGTTGACTTGGAAGCAGATAAGGCAAAAAAGGATAATATTCCCTTTCTTTATGCCCAGGACCTCACACTGAGCACGTTCCATATGGGGAAGCCACCTGAAAACCACTTAAGAAAGCTATTAGGCAAGAAGAATTCCCACAGAAAAGGGACACATTCAACTTCTATACAGTAAGAAGAGGTCCATTCAGAATGCCCTGTTATCCTCCCTTATTATCTCTCAGCATTCTAATGCAATGTGGGTGAGCAATAATGCTATGGTTGGTGGGACTCATAAAAGCATTGGTGGTTGGGACTCACCCAATAAAATCCAATTCAGCGCTCCTTTAAGGGAGACTTGTAGAGCAAGATGGCAACTTGAGTTTTAGGATCACCACACTAATTCTATCTGCCTTTCTACTGATTTGACTGCTGCTGCCCTGTTGTGTTCTTGCTCAAGTCTCTGTGAATAAAGAGCTTTAGAGGAGATCATAAATACTTGATTTAATTAAGACCATTACCAACACCACTTCTAGCCTCCTTTCCAAGGTATAGATTACTTTTGAACAATGGGGATGTAATAAATACTAGGGACAAAATACAGTTCCTCTTTTGTGGTCTGTAAAATATAGAGCATCACAACAAGCTGCCCTGCAGCAATTACACATTTCTGGTCAGCAGTTTCCTTTGGAGTTGAGGTTTCCAGGGCTAGAGGCTAGGGGGATACTGTCAAACCTTTTCACTTCAGTCAAAAAAGAAAAGGAAAGAGAAAAAAAAAAGGCCGTCCTAGTTCAGCTATGTGATCCTAGGCTGAGGTATTCAGTGCTGTTATTTTTAAAGCCACAAGCCACAGGGACTGTGCTATTTTCTGCTCCAGCTGGACGATTTTGACTTTCATGTAAATCTTTGCATTAATGCTAAGAAGAACCATGTTAATCCTGTTCATCCCCTGACCCTTATACTTAGTTTAAAGAATGCATAATGTTTATCCAGATGCTGTTACTAATATTTGGAATCACTGGCTAGAGTGAATAAATTTTATCCATTTCTGGGTGTTTCTTGGGGTGAAATATATTCTTTCTTTCCCTTTGGGTAACTAGCTTATCCTGGTTTTCCTGGTTTTCAAACTGAAATTTCTGCATGCTGAGAACCTGCTTAGGCCAGGACAGACCACATCTGTTGGTAAACCTAGTTATGAATGACTTTGAGTCTTTCCTTTGGGAAATTTCCTTTTGTGAAATCGTTTAAGTATAGTTAACTTTTACTGAGTGCTTTAATATATATCAACCAAGTACTGTCTAAGTCTTTTAAATGAATTTGTTTTGATCCCCTCAAATTCCAATGAGGAGAATCACCTTATACAGTTACATGAGATGTGTGCTACACAACTTCAGGGGGTACCAATTACATAAATGAGGTGGTCCTGCTGGGAATGTAGATATTATCATTATCCCACTTGATAGATGAGAAAATAGAAGCACAGAGAGATCAGATAACTTGCCTATGATCAAACAGCTAGGAAGTGGTAAATAGGTTTACCCTGGCAGTCTTATTTGAATGCTCCCAAAGGGCTTATTTTTAATTACAGTTGCAATTGCAATCCTGACTCACATTGGAAATGCATATTTACACATCTTACATATCTGTTATTTTTCTGCCTTTATTTGCCCAAAGCTGTCCTGAAATTGTTGGCTAATCTAGTAAGTTTTCTCCAACTATATTGGTTAACTATGGCTTTTTAAATTTATTTATTATTTTTCTATTTCCCTATAATGACTCTTGGACAGAATGGTACCTAAAAATAAGCATATACTTCCTGGTTCTGTATGAAAATATAGTAACTTGTAGAACCACACTGTCTAACAGAACTTTCTATGATGGAAAAATCCCATTTCTACACTGTCCAATTATAGGAACTACTAACTGTGTGTGGTTATTGAGTAATTGTAAAGTAACTAGTGTGGCTGAAGAATGGAATTTTAAATTTTATTTAATTTTAATTAATTTTATATTAAATTTAAATAGCTGCATTTGGCTAGTGGCTGCCATATTGGGCAGCACAGATCTTGAACCACTCTCTTATTAAGGTATCCTTAATATTTATTATGAAATTTACTCATTGCTTCATTAGTTATAAATATACCTGTCCACCAGCTCCTACATGATTAAATTTAAAAGAGAGATAAGGTATGGGACAGGAAGGAGAGAGAAACCACACCGGGGGGGGAATCCATAGTCTCGAACTCCTGTGCTTCTTTTGTCCAACAATGTTTCTACATGTGCAAAGAAGATCACAAAGTAGATTACTTGGGAGACCATAAAGCCCATACTTAGGCATTTTCACAGGCACTGGACACAGTAGAACTTTGAGTCATCAAGATGAAGATAAACATAACCTTTTTCCTTTTTTTTTTTTTAGAGAGGGAGGGAGAACGAATGTATATGTGCACACACATGATGGTTGCGGGGGGCTGTGAAGGGCAGAGGGAGAGGGAGAGAGACAATCCTAACCAGCTCTACACCCAGCATGGAGCCTGATGTGGGGCCCCATCACCCTGAAATTACAACCTGAGCTGAAATCAAGAGTCAGTTGCTTAACTGACTGTGACACCCAGGCACATCAAGAATTGTCATTTTTAGGAAAATTGCAAAAATTATTTATGAACTATCAGTTAACCTTAGTCATTGCTTATCTCCTTCCATCAACTCTACATTCATCCACAATTTTATGTGTTACATGTGTAATATAAATGCAGTTTGTTTTCTACTATTTTAATACATTTTTAACACAAGATGTATCTGAGATTTGTGCTAAAAGATGTGGGAAATTTCTTCAAAACAAAGTTGGCTTCAAGTCAGAAATGATTGTCTTTTGACCTTTGATTTCTTTGAATGATTGGGTAGAATAGAGATTTCTAAAAGAAGAGGAGGTGATTATGAAAACAGGCCGGATGGTTAATTTCTCCATTTAAGGTCTTTTCCTGGCCTTGTTTGACTACTTTGGTCGCACATCATTAGTTTTGAAAAGAATACTTGCAGGGAAACCACCTTATGGTGACAACACATTTGGAGCAGGTGCGTGTCCTTTATGGAGAGCCCCTGAGTACTACCAAGGCCTTTGTTGTTGGCCATCATTCTCCCCAGGGCTTGGCCTCTCTCCAGAGCCCAGCTTCATTTACCTACCTTCAGGCCAAATCTCCCTTTGTTTGCAGGAAGAAAGTATCTCTAAAGGCATCATGTGCTACCTGACTTTTAGCTTCTAGTATCAGCTGCAGCCATTGACTCTCTCATCTGCTGCCTCACTGGTCCACTTGGAGTGGTGTCATCTGGTAGATGTGCTCGCTAAAACACACAACACTCAGTAACACTTGGATTTCACATAAATAAGGAGTAAATTTTTGTATAAGAGTGCTTCAAATTTTGTGTGGAACATAATTTTTAAGTTTATCTCAAGTTTTGCACGGCACATACTAAAGATTATTTGTTGTTCATCCAAAATTCAAATTTAACTGAGCATCCTTTATTTTTTTCATTTTTTTTTAAAGATTTTATTTATTTCTTTGACAGAAAGAGATCACAAGTAGGCAGAGAGGCAGGCAGAGGGAAAAGGGGAAGCAGGCTCCCTGCGGAGCAGAGAGCCCAATGCAGCGCTCGATCCCAGGACCCTGGGATCATGACCTGAGCCGAAGGCAGAGGCTTTAACCCACTGAGCCATCCAGGCGCCCCAGCATCCTTTATTTTTATTTGCCAAATCCAGCCATCCTACATCAGGAGCATTCTCTTCAAATCTTAGCAGCTAGGAAAGGGCTAATGCAACTCTGACTTTGTGGGAAGGCATCATGAGTCATTTGAACAGTGTATTTCATCTTTCAGAAATACCAAATATGCTCTTCTTGGAGTGACTAAGACTTGGATAATGAGAATAATCACTGAATCTGGGGTGTTTTTTTTTTTTTTTTTTAGATTTTATTTATTTATTTGACAGAGAGAGAGAGATCACAAGTAGGCAGAGAGAGAGAGGGGGAAGCAGGCTCCCCGCCGAGCAGAGAGCCCGATGCGGGGCTCGATCCCAGGACCCCGAGATCATGACCTGAGCCGAAGGCAGAGGCTTAAACCACTGAGCCACCCAGGCGCCCCTGGGTCTTAATTATGACAAAAGAGAGTTGATTGGATGAATGACTTATTGATGGAACTGGCTGAGCATCTCATGGAGCTTCATTTAATCACCACAGACCAATAATTTAACTATAGAGGGTGCCTGGGTGGCTCTGTTGGTTAAGCTCAGGTCATGATCCTGCTGGAGTCCCCGGATCAAGTCCCACATCAGGCTTCCAGCTCCATGGGGAGTCTGCTTCTTCCTCTGAACTTCTCCTCTCTCATGCTCTCTCTCACTCCCCCTCTCTCAAATAAGTAAATATAATCTTTAAAAAAAATAATTTAACTATAGAAAGTCAATGACTAATTCAAAATCTGGAGCTCTGCTCTGTTTTGTTTTCCTATGGAAGTGTGAAGAGCAGAACTAAAATGATGTGGCTTTCATTTAGGAAATCACTTGTGCTCAAGGATAAGGCATGCTACTGCTAATAATTTTCAATAGTTTTTTTGGCAGCTAGCTGAAGCTACAGAACTTGCAGTGTTATACTTTAAAGTATATGTAAAAAGAACATTCTGATGCTGATTTCCAATTCACAGTGCAGAGCTCAAAAAAAAAAAAAAAGAGAGTCTGTCATAATAACATTTGTATTAGGTAAAATCAATGATGTAGACATCAATGCCATTGTTCGTCATCCTTAATGACAGAGGGGACAGAGCCAAGAAAGCAGCATGACTTTGCAGCCCACCTAGTAACTTCTGGCTCTTTCGGAGGCAACCCTAAACTTGAGGCAAAGCCACAATGCTCAGTCCCAAACGTAGCTCTTTTATAGCTGTCTGAGTTTGTTTCATCTCTCCTTTATTCTTGGATTAGTGGCTTTAAAATGGAAATGCTGGATTCATTTCAGTTATTAGGCTGATGTAAGCATTGTAATTCTCTCTCTTGAATTCTTAAATGTGTTGATTGTACTCTGGGAATTTTATGGTTCTTTTAAAAATACTGAAAGTGCTTTGCTCCATTTTTCTGATGTAATTGCTTGCACTGTTTAATTCTCAACTCTATTATATTTGAACTTTTGCAGAGGAATCAAAGAAACACAAAAGGCATGCTAAATGATAAAATTCCATTTTTTCTTTCAAAATACAAATAAAACTAGTTTGTGAGAAATCGCAGGAAAAGGAAATTGCTTGAAGGTGGAACTTATTCTAAGTCCAGAGTCTTGGTTTTTTTTTTCAAAGAAATACTCTGGTAACCAAAACAAATGGTAGTAAGTTGGTGACACAATAATAATTGGCAGTCTCTGATGTCCAAAGCCATTTGCTTGAATTATTTATGTCTCAAAACTGACAGGAATTTCATAAAAGCAAATAAGGCAAGTCCAGCGGGTGTCGTTTACATGATGCAATCACACATCTGATTGACTGCAGGTCTCATCTGCCAGAGCTGACGCCTTAAAAACCCAGGGGAGGCATTTATTTCAAGACAATCCCATGCCCATCAAGGTCTGATTAGTCCTTCACCAGCTTGATTCCACTCACTGTCAAAAGCAGGTTGATAGAGAACAATTCACCTACTGTTGTTTGCTTTAAAGCACCCCCGCCACAGGTAGTGTGACAGGATTGTGGCCTTTGACTCTGAAATGATCATTAAAAAATACTTGCAAAAATGATCAGGAACCCTCCGAATTATGAGTGGTTGCTTTATAGTACCTAAGATGTGGCTATCCCAATCTGGCAACGTCCTCCAAAGCTTTGGTGGCTTTGTCTCCGGGACTCAGCTGGTCCTGAATGTCTTCCCCCACTTCTCATTAACTTGATTTTCTCCCACTGTCATGCCCTTCTAGCAAGGTGGGTGGAAATGGGCCTTGGTTCCATTGTCCTGGCCATTGGAATTGGAATATTGGAATACTAAGGGAGGAAAATTAATTGCCCCAAGACAATTTCCACAGTCTTCGGTACATGTAGATAAGTGGCTCATCCTACTCATTTTAATGTGGACTTTGGAGATAAGCTCATGGAATTTATGATCCTTAAAATTTAATTTTATCGGGGCACCTGGGTGGATCCGTGGGTTAAAGTCTCTGCCTTCAGCTCAGGTCATGATCTCGGGGTCCTGGGATGGAGCCCCGCGTCGGGTTCTCTGCTCTGCAGGGAGCCTGCTTCCTTCCCCCTCTCTCTCTGCCTGCCTCTCTGCCTACTTGTGATCTCTCTCTGTCAAATAAATAAAATCTTTAAAAAAAAATTTAATTTTATTTTGTACATTTTAAGAAAAAGTGTTTTGATGTTCAAAGTGAGCAACATATTTATAAATTTTCATTGAAGTTTTTGTTTATTTTTGCCTTGGTCATTACAACAGACTTTGGGAATTAAATGAATGACTTATAATGCTCTTCAGATTTTTTATGTTTTATGGAATACTTACTATTCCATATTTTGAGATATTTTGAATATATAGTTCATCAAAACTCTGTGAAAATAAATTGTTCAGGACATTATGGTCATTGTTCACAATTAAATTGCTAAAGTTATTTCCACGTCAACTGATGCCACTCACAAGTTAGTTCTCTTGAATCCTGCCATTTATGACAGCATGGATGAAACTTGAGGACGGTATGCTAAGTCAAGTGAGTAAGACAGAGAAAGAAAAACACTGTATGATCTCACTCATTTATATGTGGAATCTAAAAAAGCCAGACTCAAAGAATCACAGAGTACAATGCTGGTTGCTAGGGGCAAAGGGTTAGGGGAAATGGGGACATGTTGGTCAAAGGGTACAAACTTCCAGTTACAAGATGAATAAGTTCTGAAGATCTAACGTACTACATGGTAACCACAGTTAGCAATACTGTATTGTACACTTGAAAGTTGTTAAGAGAGTAGATCTTAGAGGGTCTCATCACAAGAAAGAAATGTTAATTGGGTGACATAATAGAGGTGTTAGGTAATGCAATACGTAAGTGTTGCACTGAATGTGTATCAAATAAACACATTGAAAGTGACACCATGTTATATGTCAATTACATCACAATAAAACCCCATAAAAACCAAAAAATGTTGGAAATGGATAGTAGTGATGGCTACACATCAGTGTCTGTGCACTTAATGCATTAGAACCGCCCACTCAAAAATGGTGGTTAAAGGAGTAAATTTTATGTTACACATATTTTATAATAAGAAATATAAAAAGAGTTATTTTCTTTGGACATCAATGATGTAAAATGAATTAGTGGTTGACAATTTATGATAAAGAGGATTTGCCTCCAAAGGTTTTTGAACAAACTACTGCCCTGTTCATAAGTAGAAGTTGAGGAAACACATTCAACTTTTGCTCCTTGGTGAGGCGTGCGAGACTGGGGCACTGTGACAGGCTAAAGGGAGTGTTAGCTCATCGAAGGGCCGATTTTAAGAGGAGAGAATGTCTGAATCCTCCCTAAAAGGGAAATCTTTTTCAAAAATATTCCACTGGAGGAAAAAGGCCTATTTTGTATCCTAATCCTTTTCTCTGTTCCTCTTAATTACCTTTTCCCAAGTCTGTGGTATGTTGTTTCTTCTCTTTTATCCGAGAACAAATATAAAATGTCTTATTGTTAATCACCCAGGTGTTCAGGTGTGTAATTGCATCGCAGGAAAAGAAAAGATTTCTTCTTCCAACAGGAGCCTTTTTAGCTTTTATTAAGCAGATTATCTTTTCAGTGGCACATAGCTTTCCTGACCTTCCTAGAGTGTCCCACGCCCACTGCTCCAAGTTGGTAGAGGAAACTGCTTCTCCTACCATTTTATCGACTTAAATGTTTGTGGTCTTGATGTGAGATGGGAGGCCTCTCCATAAATCATGCTGGGATTTCTTTGGACTTTTCAGAGCTCCTCTGTTCCAGGCACATGTGAAAAGGTTTCAGTAATGCAAATATCATGAATAAATGTGCTGTATTCATCTCTAACCCCGGTGTTTACAAAGATGTGCTGGACACCTGGAAAAGCAGTCAAACCTCACTGAAGATTTGACATGACGCTTAACCTCCTCTTCAGGAAATAAGCACTTAAGATCTGCTGAATCATCTGACTCTCACACTTTTCATAGGAACCATATACTCAGAGGTTTCAGATATATCCTTTTGCTGGATATGCTCACAGTTGGAAAGTATCTATTATTTTTTCAGTGCTCAGGCTGGGTTTTTGGAATATGGCTCCTTCTTGTAAACATGTCGAGATATTTTAAATTCTAAGACTTCCCTTCTCTTAGCCATGCTGCCCTTATAATCCTCTTCCCAAGGTGCTCTCACTTATTCATCTTGCTCATAGAACAGCAAGACAGGACATCCGGGCTACACTCAGGTCAGGAAAGGCAAGCCCATGACTATTCTTAAAAACAAGGCAAGTACTATTGCTCCGTAAAGCTGCAGGATATTTTACATCATTAGAATGCTTATTAAGGAATACCTTTAATGGCCTCGTGTTTAGTCAATCAAGGAGCATCGTCTTAACACCAACAGACAATGAATGTGTTAGTGGATGAGGATCTAGGAGACCGGACATGGTGTCTGCCATCAATGAACATACAATAGGTGATCATCATAATGAACACCCAATGAAAATACATGCGAGTGAAAAAAACATAATTACAAGGCAGTAAGAATAACTACTGTTGAACCAGAGTGTTGATGTTAGTAAGGAAAAGCTTCCAAACAGCTTTATTGCTACAGAGTGAATATTAATTTGTTTCAATGTGATAGGAGCCCGTTATGAATACTCAGAATGTATCCATTTCTGAACTATAGCCATCACAGAACTGACAACTGCATAGCTAGCTCACATTTTGTGTATGTGAGATACACTGGAGAAATTAATAGTTTTTACTGTAGAGAAAATACACATCTTCTTCTCCAGAGGAGTTGTGGTACCTTTCCTTATATTGTTCTGTTTCCTTCTGCAGCCCTAATAGTGTCTTTGCAGTAGTTTGCACAGGAGGGCATCCAGGGAGAGGAGAAATACCCCCTCTTTTTTACTCTTACTACTAGATAGTAGCTTATTCAGGAAATGTGAAAAAATGGTATTGCTGAATTGTAGACAGAGGTACTACTACATAGATTTTAGCATAAATACCTGTTATCAGCAGAAAGTAAAGAAAGTTGGTTGAGAGAGAATTTTCTAATTACCTTAGTAGAGGTATTATGTGTATTCTGCTAATTAAAGACACTATTTGGTGCCTCTTTTTTTTTCTCTTTAGGGGATAAAGTGTAGTTAAACGACTATCAGAAGAATGTAATTGAAGATTACAGGGAAGAAAAAAATTCAGATGCCCTGAAGGGTGATACATTCTTTAAGCTACTATGGATTTGTGAATTGCAGTCACTTCCCACCATATTTTATTGTGAATGTTACAGGAGATACGACTGATTTAAACTTTAATTGTATTATTATTTCTAAATATTAGGTTAAGTCACAAGAAAAGAGTGAGTAATAATAATAATAACAGTAAAAATAATTTGCTTTTATTTGCCTTGTGCTAAATTCCTGAGAATTAATTTGGAACTCTAAAAAATAAGTAGTTATCCTAGGGTCCCGTGGGTGGCTCAATTGGTTAAGCATCTTGCCTTATGGTCAGGTCATGATCTTGGGGTCCTGGTATAGATCCCCCGTATCAGGCTTCCCTCATGATTTAGGCATGTGCTCTCTTTCAAATAAATAAATAAATAAATAAAATCTTTAAAAAAATAAGTAATTTTCCCCCCAAAGATTTTATGTATTTTTTTTGTCAGAGAGAGAGACAGAGAGAGAGAGAGAGAGAGGAAGAGCACAGAAGCAAGGAGAGCAGCAGGCAGAGGGAGAGGGAAAAGCAGGCTTCCCGCTTAGCAGGGAGTCCGATATGGGGCTCAACCCTAGGACCCTGGGATCATGCCAAAGGCAGACACTTAACCAACTAAGCCACCCAGGTGCCCCTTAAAAAAAATAAGTAATTTCTAAAGCCACCTTCTATGAACAAGCCATGTATAATACTAAAGGATAGTGGTGAAAGAGTGCTTGCTTCAGTTGGTCATTAAGGTGGCATATTCAGTGCCCAATACTCAATGTAGTACTACCTTAAGATCTGCTGTAGATGGGACGCTTATATTCTCCCCATATTCAAATGTTGAAGTCTTAACTTTTACTGTGGTGGTTTTGGGAGGTGAGGGCTTGGGAGGCAATTAGTTCCTAAAAGCAGAGACCTCATGAATTGTATTAGTACCCTTAGGAAAGAGACCCCAGACAGTTCTCTTGTTTCTCCTGCCATGTGAAGCTATAGAGAGAAGACAGCTGTCTAAGACCCAGGAAATGTGTTCTCAAACACTGAATCTGCCAGTGCCTTGATCTTGGACTTCCCAGTGTCCAGGACTGTGAGAAAAAAAATTTCCATTTTTCAGTTCTAAAGTACTTACTCTATGGTATTTTGTTATAGCAGCAGAGCAGACTAAGATAGTCTCTTTTTTCTAGTTGGATTTCACATGGGGTAGCTGCAAGCTGATACAAATAATTTTGTGTCAATAAGCAGAAAGATTTCAAGAGACAAGTGAAAATATTTTTCCGAGTAGCAGATAGCCAATTCAGGTAGAATTAGCTTTGTTTATATTAGCCATGTAAATAAAAATAGGCAATACTATTTTCTTTGAAATATATAGACATTTCCAAAGTACTTCCTATCCAATTTTCACATAAATTATTTCACCATGTACAATATTTTTGGGAAGAAGGGATATCAATGTCATTATTTACTAAATAGGAAAAGTTATGGCTCTAGATTAATTCACTAATAAAACTATTTTTCTAAAACCAATTTCCTGAAAGCTAATTTCCCACAAGCCAATTCATTAAATGATAATTCAATAACAATTTGAATATCATAAGAATAATATGTTCATAACCATTAAACACATTTTTAAAATGTTCCTTAAAACATATTTGGTAAATTAGTGAATTTGATGAATTTGTTACTTGGCAAATTGATTGTTTAGTAAACTGACTTGCTTTCAAACTCACAGATTCATTCATTCAATACTAAAATAATGCATTTAATGAGCACATACTACATGTCAGGGATTGGATGTTTAACATGGAATCAGGCAGCACTAAAGAAATTATAGTTACTGGAAGAGAGAGTTGAGAACATTATCATGGAACAGAAAGTGTCACAGTAGTAATATTATGGGAATACAGAGGAAGACCATAGGGGAGAAACAGTCATTCCATCTGGCTATTGGTCATAGGAGGCTTCTAAGAGGAGGTGATACTTGAGCTGACATTTGAAGGCTGGAAGTGATTTACCTAAAGGAGTGAGCAAGTGATCAGAGTGTAGGTCAAGGGATCAGGATGTGCTAAGGCCATGGTTTTCCAACACAGTTGACAGTGTTCATGAAATAAATGTCGAATTAAAATAAAATCAAAATTGACATTTAAAAAAGTAAAATGGAATGGAACGAACAATACCGGAAGGCACTGGATGGGGTAAGGTAAGTATTGTTTTGTGCAAATCTGTTTTAAATATGTATATGTCATATATATGTCATATAATCAAATATATTTCTTATTGTGCATCACAGTCAATAGACAAGGCACAGAAGAAAAGGAGAATATGCTTATAAGTGTACTACATGTAAAGGTAAGGAGGAAAAATTCAGTGTGAGAGACTACAGGCAGAGAAGCCTAGAGAAATAAACAGAGACCAGATTATGGGGGGACTAACAGGCATTCCAAGAAGTTTGGACTTTATCCTGAAGATCAAAGGAGTGACTAAAATCATACTTGGCTTAAATAAACCAATTTTCTTTTACTCAAGAAGTCTGAAAAATTCAAATGGTATAGAAGAATGAGCATAAGAAAGAAAATTATTTTTTCCAATGCTACTACTTACTCCTCAACCCAAGCTTTTATTTCTTAGAAGCTACAGATACTATCAGTGTCTGTTTTGGTATAAAGGTGCACAATATATTTGCAATTTTCTACTTTGGACAAGATCATTTAATTTCTTATTAAAAAAGATGAAGAAACTAGCATAACTACACTATTTTCTCTTTCCCTCCTACCATAAGAATTATGTTAGTTTTTTTTTTCCTTTTTTGGGGTTTATAATTTGAGATACTCTGCTTTAGTCTTGATATTTCAGTTACATAGCATGTCTACTGGCTCTTTATTATGGAGATATGGAAATTAGTATTGTAAATACTTGATAGAAAACTATAGATTGAACCTATCTGTTAGTCCTAGAAATTTCTGATTTAGATGATAGAAAAGTTATTTCTCTCAGTCTCTCTGTCTCCTCTAGAATAGCCTTAGAAATCCAGAAGGTGACAGACATAAAACTGTGGGACCAGAAAAAGCAAATGTAATCATATTGGTAAAGCCATCAAAACAGAGACTCACTCCTTGGGCATTCTATAAATCATGACCTAATTCCTTGTTTCCATCTGAGCAGCTCAATTCCTTCTTTAAGTCTGTGACTTTATTACACCCATTCTATTTGGCTTTCTTGGGATGGGAGATCTGTATCTTTTCCTTCTTTTCTTTACCTCTACTTTGAGTACTGAATGCTTTTGAACTGAAAACATTAATAATCGATTCTAAAGCCATTAACATAAGTGCAACTACACATTCTTGAATTTACAAAGCGCTTCCACACATGTTTCTAATCAAATCATGACAGTAAGCCTAGAAGATAGGAAGCCAGATGTATTATAGTTCCAGTTTTATAGGTAAGGCCCAGAAATACTATGTTCCTTGTCCGGAGGAACCTGGACGGCATATGGTGACCCAATGATGCTAATAACTGTAATGTCAGTGAACTCTGTTTAGAACCTTACTAAATTGCCAGGTACCACTCTATTATTACAGCGTTTGCAATTGCTAACAATATGCCTTGGAAAATTCAACCTCTCCAAGTTTTAAGTTCCTTACTTACAAAATGGGGAGAATAATAATGATCTACCTCATAGGGTATTCTGAAGGATAAGGACATCATGCAGGGAAAGTGCTTAGCACAATGCCTGGAATATGTATAGCTCTCAATAAATGTTAGCAATTATTTATTTATTTGTTTGTTTGTTTATTTATTTGACAGAGAGAGAGAGAGAGATATCACAAGTGGGCAGAGGAAGGCAGAGAGAGAGGAGGAAGCAGGCTCCCTGCGGAGCAGAGAGCCCGATGCGGGGCTCGATCCCAGGATCCAGAGATCATGACCTGAGCCGAAGGCAGAGGCTTTAACCCTCTGAGCCACCCAGGCGCCCAATGTTAGCAATTATTGTTGGCTGCCTCTCACTACATCCACCACTTCCTAGGTATTTAATCTTGACTATGCCACTTAGCCTGTGTGGACTTCAAAGCCTCCTTATTAATAAAATGGAGCAACTGAGGCTTTGGGAGTTTAAAGACTTAACTGAAAGCCACACAGCTAGGAAATGATATATTTCCTAGGACTTGAACTCATCTCCTAGTACATGTATTTAGCCATAAGGTTAAATCTAAAAACCTTGTCCCATGAACTTTGAGTTTTGGCTTCCTGTGTGGCAGTTAATGAGAGTTGCTTAGAATGTTAGAGATATTGCCATCTACTAGACATTATATTTCAGTTACAACGAATCTGTTATAAATCTATGCATATCACATCACTGAGAATGATTAAGCTGAATGAAGAGTACAAGGTAAGTTCTAGCACAGATTCTTGGTGTTTCTCAATTTCCTTTGAGTGTTTTCTTTAAATAAACCCCAAAGATACAGATGTAATGAAAAGAAGGTCCCGCTACCATTCCCTCTGCTTGTGTTTCCTCTCTCGCTGTGTTTCTCTGTCAAATAAATAAAACCTTTAAAAAAAAAAAGAAAAGAAGGGTCACATGTACCCCAATGTTCATAGCAACAATGGCCACAATCACCAAACTGTGGAAAGAGCCAAGATGCCCTTTAACAGACAAATGAATAAAGAAGATATGGTCCATATATACAATGGAATATTATGCCTCCATCAGAAAGGATGAATACCCAACTTTTGTATCAACATGGACAGGACTGGAAGAGATTATGCTGAGTGAAATAAGTCAAGCAGAGAGACAGTTATCATATGGTTTCATTTATGTGTGGAGCATAAGGAAAACATAGAGGACATTGGGAGAAGGAAAGGAAGGGTGAATTGGGGGGAAATCAGAGGGGGCGATAAAACATGAGAGATTGTGGGGGCGCCTGGGTGGCTCAGTCGTTAAGCGTCTGCCTTCGGCTCAGGTCATGATCCCAGGATCCTGGGATCGAGCCCCGCATTGGGCTCCTTGCTTGGCAGGAAGCCTGCTTCTCTCGCTACCGTTCCCTCTGCTTGTGTTCCCTCTCTCGCTGTGTTTCTCTCTGTCTAATAAATAAAATCTTTAAAAAAAAAAAAAACATGAGAGATTGTGGACTCTGAGAAACAAACTGAGGGTTTTGGACAGGAGAGCGTGGGGGGGTTGGGTAAACCTGGTGGTGGGTATTGAGGAGGGCACATATTGCATGGAGCACTGGGTGTGGTGCATGAACAATGAATCTTGGAACACTGAAAACATAAAATAAAATTAAAAAAACAAATAATCATACTTTTAATCTCTCTCTCTGTCAAATAAATAAATAAAATCTTTAAAAAAATAATCAAGCCAATGATCACCTATTTATAGTTTCCACAGTAGGGTGGGTACCTTTGAGTTCAAAATTTTGTTTGAGTTTTTGGGGGAATGATCTTGTGTAAGAGAGGTGATAGAAAAGTGGGAAGCTTTTTGTTGTTATTTTGTTTTTATACTTCAGAAAATGAAACAATATAATCAAGAATGAAGTATATAGTATATAAGGGTTCTGTATGAGCCACCTCTTGTCTGGTAACATTTGGTGATAAAATCTACATACATGACTTTTTCCAGATATGACCATCTTATTCCTTTATTTTTTTTTTAAGATTTATTTATTTGAGAAAGAGAGCAAAAGTAGGGGGAGCAGTAAGCTGGACTCAGGGCTCCATCCCAGGACCCTGAGATCATGACCTGGGCCGAAGGCAGACGCTTAACCAACTGAGCCACCCAAGAACCCCCATCTTATTCCTTTAAGTAGCAGCAACAAAAAATCTCCTCGTCAATTACTTTTAAAAAATGGATTAAGAACCATCTAACTTCACCATTTTAAAACCTCACTACGTTTCTTTGTTTTCATGATTCGAAGAAGAGGCTACTAATTAAGGTATGAGCTTTGCTTTCTTTAATCTGTAAAATGAGGGGGAGTTTGTGATAATGATGTCTGTCCTTACCTCTTGGGGATCTTCTGAAGCACTCTGCAACATCATAGTATAATTATTAGTATGATCCAGACTCTTCAGTTTAAATGCACATGCCTAATTATCGTAACTAACCTTTCCATGACGATATGCTAGGCACTGTTCAAAGCATGTTACGTGTATTAAGTCATAGAACTATTACAACAATCTTCCGAGGTCCCTTTTACATCTGAGAAGACTGAGACCCGAGACACAAGAGATCAAACTTAGGCTGTGTGTCCCAGGGTCTATGCACTTAGTCAGAATGCTATTCTGCATTCTGGGAGACGCCTCAAGATTTTTGTGTCATGTAGATTTTTTTTGTCTACACCAGACACTTAAATACAATGAAGAGACCATAAGCTTTGGCGTTCTTGATAATTCTAACACCTTCCCCACATCACTCCATGATGGGTCACTTGTCTTTGCCCGTGTGCTTGCTTCTGTGAATCTTTCTTTCTGAGTCCATTTTTGTGGCTTCTAATAAATACTGAGAGGCCCGAGGCTCAGTTTAAGTAGATACTCAGCTCTGTTTCTTACACAAAACGCTTCTGACACCAAATATATGGGGTTTTGTTTTGTTTTTCCCCCCGCACACCAACCAATCCTCTAACTTTCCTGACACTACCTGGGTGTCCTAAAATTCAGTTCATTTCTGGCACTAACTTTCCAGGGGTCAGTTAAAACCACAGTCCCCATGTCAGACACCAGGTGCAAGTATGGGCCACTTGTGACTGACCGCCTATAATATATTAATTATAACATATATTAATTATAACAAAAGATGACATTGTTTCCCTTATTACCCCAGAAATTAACAAGGGTTTTCAAAGCTCTAGGCCAGGAACAGGGGGCAAAGACCAAATATTTATTTCTTCTTATATCACCAAATCCCATTAGACTGTAGAATTAAAATCATTGACATGATCATGGAAAGAGCCTGAGGAATATTCTGTGAGTGAAGTACTAGCGTTTTCTTACATGGACTTGGCAGTATTCATACTTATTGTGCTGTTTTTCTTTGACTTTGCTGTGGGTAGCCTGATTCAGCAGCTATCTATGGTGACCATAATGCCTGGATTTCAAGCAGTTGGCCTCACAGTTAGAAATAATATCACTCCATATGTTTCAGTTTGACTAAAAGCTTTTTGTTCCTATACAAATAGGGGACTTCCAGAAAAGAGAAACATTACTGAATTTCATTAGATCAACAAGAAAATCGGGCCTCTAGATTGTAAATCATACAGGTTTTTCTGTAGTTACTCGTGGTCTTCAGTTTAATAATACAGAGAACACATGTCCAGAAAGAATCCAGGAATTGGAGAAGCAAAGGCCCATTTGCTTGGGGTTGTTCGGCCCTTTTCTGATGGTGCCAGTGTCCCCCAGAGCCAGTTGCAGTCTGGTTTTAAGTGAGTCAATCGGCAAAATTTCTTAGGCTTTCCTTTCAGGAGAGCCCAGAGCCTAATGACTATCACATCCAGGAATGTTTTCCTGACTTTTAGCACAGACATCTCTCTGGAAGACACTCATGGCTCTTGTAATGCTAACCCAGGACCGCAATATTTCTTCATGTTTATGGGTTCTCATCCATCAGATGAAGTGCTTGATAATTATGCAAATACCTTGGATGGATTCCAGACTGAAAGTCTTCAAAAAGCAAACAGATTAATCATACATTAAAAGAAGGCACAAGACCCACTTGTACTCTTATTAGATAAACAGGCCATCCCTGAACAATATCTTATTCTGGAAGAAATGCCTGAGCAGGAGAAAAATCAGTGAAGCTTGCAGGGCAGTCCAAAAGTTTCTATTTTCTCCAGATTCTAGATGTTCCTCTTTCCCCTTCTCCAATCTTCCTTCCTCAATTCAATCAACCACTGGTAATCTTGTAATAAATGTTTACCTGCACACATGTATACTTTATGTATACGTTCACTCGTACATACTATATTTCTGCTCTCAGTTTTTAAATGTTCCCATGAGTCCTGTGCTCAAGGCTTTTGTCTGTGTGCAAAGCATTCCTGGTCCTATAGTTTATTTTTGATGCTTTGCAAATGGGGCTAAGAAAACTGTCCAGGAAATGTCTTGAGTATTCTTGTGGATTTTTAGATCTATTAGGAGAGACATTGGCTACAGCTCCTTTTCGATCTCTATTAAATATTTTTTTCCAGAAATAGTCAAGGAGTCCTAACTCCTAAAGCCTATACAATTTGAATTTATTGAAATATATAAGCAAATAAACAAAACAAAATCTTTATAACACCAAGAAGAAACAAATAACAAATAACCCTTCCATTTTGAATAAAAATCTACAAAATTTATTCTTTTTAATTAGGTTAATTAACCATTTCTTAATATATACTTTTTAAAGATTTTATTCATTTATCTTAGAGAAGAGAGAGAGAGCATGAGTGGAGGGTGGGAATGGGGAGGGCAGAGGGAGGGAAAGGGAGAAGGAGAAGCAGACTCCCTACTGATCGGGGAGCCTGAGGAGGTGGGTGTTGATCCCAGGTACCCCGAGATCATGACCTGAGCTGAAGTCAGATGCTTAACCAACTGAGCCACCCAGGCGCCTCTAACTACTTTCTAAGATTTTTAATCTTTAGTTTTTCAGGGCCTGGTTGTAATGTTGAAGAGTTTTAAAATCCAGGTATTGTTGAATGGTTCTGTTACCATTTCTATCATTATCTCCTGATTATTTAAGTTTTAGAGTCAAAGAGTGTTTCAAGATCATTCTGACATGGAATATCTCTGTTCTTGGTCTATTAGCAGGTTATCAAGAAGGTTTAGAGATGATACAATGTAAAATATGGAGCAGTTTTTACTCTCGTTTTTAATTAAGATCTGGTGAGAGAAAAAAAAAATCTGGTGGGAGAATCCCTGCCATTACTGCCTTTTTCAGCAAGCAACAGGAATCTAAAAATGCCAGAAAAACATCTACATGTACTTTTCTTTGAAGATATAGACATTAACACCCATAAGTTACCTGCCTCTGACATGAAAACAGGAAACAAAACCCAAAAACACAGGAGTGAAGTGGGCAAAATGAGCTTCTACTCATTTCACTTTTCTGCAACTGACCAGGACATGTGCTCTATGAATGCAGCTAATGCAAAAGAATCAACTTTCTAATGCCATTTAAGCTCAAGACCTCATTTTTGAAAGGAAACAGAAAATCGTGAGGAAGCTCAGGCATGCCTGAGTGGCTCAGTTGGTTTAGTATCTGACTCTTGGTTTTAGCTCCGGTTATGATCTCAGTGTCTCGGGACCAGAGCCCTGGGCCAGCCTCCGTGCTCAATATGGAGTCTGCTTGAGATTGTCTTTCCCTCTGCTCTTTCTTTCTCTCTCTCAAATAAATCTTTTTAAAAATTAATTAATTAACTAATTAATTAATTTTTATTAACATATAATGTATTATTTGCCCCAGGGTACACGTCTGTGAATCATCAGGCTTACACATTTCACAGCACTTAACAGCACATACCCTCCCC
>CM053607.1:66445727-66480838 GCA_028646535.1 Procyon lotor
TATATATATATATATATATATATATATATATATATATATACCACATCTTCTTTATCCATTCATCTGTTAATGGGCATCTAGAGTCTTCCCATAGTTTGGCTATTGTGGACATTGCTGCTATAAACATTCAGGTGCACGTGCCCCTTCGGATCACATTTGTATCTTTAGGGTAAATACCCAGTAGTGCGATTGCTGGGTCATAGGGTAGCTCTATTTTCAACTTTTTGAGGAACCTCCATACTGTTTTCCAGAGTGGCTGTACCAGATTGCATTCCCACCTACAGTGTAGGAGGGTTCCCCTTTCTCCGCATCCTTGCCAACATCTGTCATTTCCTGTCTTGCTATCAAATAAATCTTTTTTTTAAAAAGAGTAGATTGTAAGTAGGCTCAATTAATATGCAAATCAGTACGATCATCAAGGACAGATAGGAACCTACTCAGTTTCTCATTACACACAATGAGACTATTGATTAATCTTAGTCATATCAATAATAATGATAAAAATAGCAAACATTAAATATTTATTATGTGCTAGTCATAATAAATGCCTTAAGCGCATTATCTCATATATTACAAAAATTCTATGAAGTGGTACTATTTATCCCAACTTTATTATTTATTTATTTATTTCTAAAAATCAATTTAGCTAGGTATAATTTAAGTGTAATAAATTCAATCAGTTTTGAGAGGGATGTATTTTTGTGAAGCCACAACCATAATCTAGATAGAGAACAATTCTGTCACTTGTAAGGGTATCTTTGTGGCCTTTTGCTGTTCATTCTTCCCTTTGCCTCTAGCCCAAGGCAACCACTGTCTCCTTTCTGTTACTACAGACTGGTTTGCATTTTCTAGAATTTTATATAAATTTTTATATAGGTAGAATCATACTGTATCGGTCTGGCTTCTTTCAGTCAACATAATGATTTTAAGATTTATACATATAATTGTCTGTATCAGGAGTTAATCAGTCAATCAATTGGTTATTGGTGGATACATATGTCATATTTTGCTTATTCATTCACTTGCCTATGCTCATTTTTTTTCCTCCAGTGTTTGGGTTTTGCTCAGTTTTTATAAGCCATTTGTCTTCTTATAAAGTTGTAGGTGTTCTTTATATGTTCTGGATACAAATCCTTTGTCATACAGATGTATTGCAAATATTTTCTTTCAGTCCCTGTCTTGAATTTTGGTTCTTTTAACAGTAGTTTTCAGAGAGCAAACATTTTTAATTTTGATGAAGTCCAATTTATCAATTTTCTATCAATTTTTTGTGTGTGGTATTTAACATATCTTTCCACTTTAAGGTTACAAAGTTTTTCTGTTATAGTTTCTTTCAGAAGTTTTATAGTTTTTGGTTTGACATTTAAGACTATGATTCATTTCTGGTTAAGTGTTGGTTGGGTGTGATGTCTATTTTTTTCCTCACAGATACCCAAAGTTGTTCCAGTACCAGTGTGTTGAAAAGTTTCTCTTTGTCATTGAATTGCTCTGGTACTCTTGTCAAAATCAATTGATCATGTGAGTCTATTTCTGAATTCTCTTCTGTTCCACTGATTTATAGGTCTAGTTTTTCAGCAATACCACTGTGTCTTAATTATTATAGTTTTAGAGAAAGCTTTGAAATCAGGTAGAAGGAGTCATCCAACATTATTCTTTTTAAGAAATGACTGGCTATTTCAGATCCTTTGCATTTCCATATAAATTTTAAGAACAACTTGACAATTTCTACAAAAGTCCTCCTGAGATTTTTGGTTAGGATGGCATAGAATTTTTAGATCAGCTTAAGGGAGAGTTGATAACAATATTGAGTCTTTTAACATGAACTAATATAATTTTACATTTATTTAGGTTTTGATTTCTCTTAGAAATGTTTTCTATTTTTTAGTGTAAAGTTCTTGTGCTAGATTTATTAAAAATTTTGTTAAATTTTTTACAAAGTTTCTGTAATATTTTTCCTTAAATATGCCACAATTTTTGATGTTGTACATAGAAATATTTATTTTATATCCTGTCTGCTGATGATATGTAAAAATATAACTGATTTTTGTATATTAACCTCATATCTGGTGACTCTGAAAAATTCACTTACTAGTTCTGTCAGTACTTTCTTGATTCCTTTGGATTTTTCTATGGAAAGCAATAAAAATCAGAAACTTACCATTTATTTAAAATTTCATTTTAAATGAATTTTTTCATTTATTTAAAATTTCACTTTTCTCCAAAATCTCTAAAGCCTTCAGTAGTTGTCTTTTGTATTTTTTCCAATGTTTTAGGTATTATCTGTATAGAAACTGGAACTCTTTATTATTATTCCTATTTTATAATGAGGAAATAAAGACCATGGGAAATTAATAAACTTGCCCAATGTTGCACAGTAGCACGTGACAGTCATATTTTAATTCCAGGTCTATCTTAAATAAGAGCTTTATATATATATATATGCATCTATAAAATTTAACACAGTGCCAAATGAGTGCCCACTAAATAATAACCAATAAATTCAAAATGACATTTCCCTGTTTACTATTGATCACTGGATTCTGATAGTTCAGTGAGAATGAGAATGTACTATCTGATTGAATGCCATTTGTTCTTGTTTCGTTTTATTTGTTTGTTTTTGTTCATTTTGTCCTTCACCTGGTAGGGACATGGTCAAGAGACAGTAGTTGTGTCTTTGCCTCACTCTTAGATACTCAGTACCATTTGCTGAAATAGAGAAAAGCATTTCATTTCACTAAGGGAAGAGAGAAAAATAATTTATCACTTAAACTTAAAAAGTGGATTTTCTTCCAGGAAGCAATTTTCAAAGACATATTTAATGTAAAGATGAAAGATATACTTCCAAATAAAAGTTTCAATATTTTTATTTTTTCAGGCTTAGGATGTGACAAATGCCTAAGTAACATGCTCATCTTTTCATTAATAGTATTCTTTTGAGTCTAGGTGGGTACTGGGCGCATGCATATCTTTTTTTTGTTTTTCTAGAAGAATAAATGTATTAAAAACAGTGGGAACCCATTTCATTCTTTGTTTTAATCATTAAGTGAGCTTGATTAGATTTAATTACACTTTATTAGGTTATTGGTCTTTTCAAAGGGTTAGCTTTATTTAGAGTCTTTATTTTTGCTACTAATTTAGGACTTTTGTTGGTTATGTCTACAATTATGGGGTTTTTTAATTAATTAAGGAGAGTACGTGTTGTGATGAGTACTGGGCATTATACAAAACTAATGAATCATTGAATACTACATCAAAAACTAATGTTGTACTATACAGTTGCTAACTGAACATAATAAAAAAATTGTATTCCACCAAAAAAAATTTTTTTATGATTTTATCTTTAAGTAATCTCTACACCTAACATGGGCTTGAACTCACAACCCCAAGATCAAGAGTTACATGTTATATCAATTGAGCCAGCCAGGTGCCCTTCTTTTTTTTTTTAAATTAAATTTTGATTTTATCTTTAATAATCACTTTTTTGGCACTTCCTTTGGGTCTTCTTGGTGGTTCCTTCTCTAGCTTTTTGAAATAAAAGCTTAGTTAATTTATTTTCATTCTCTCTTATTATCCCAAGAATAGGTACTTGGCTATAGATTTTCTTTTGAATTCTTTTTTGGCCATCTTCCACCATTTTTGAGATATAGTGTACTTAAAATTTATGTTCATTTCTAAATAGACTCTAATAGCAGTTTTGATTTACATTTTTATCTGGGTTTCCTTGAAAGCAGTGCCCAAGAAAAAACTCATGTGTGGGTAGTATGGGAATGTGACTCTAGGCATCAGGTGTGTGGAACAATGGGAATGACTAGGGAAGAAAGAAATGCCAAGACCAGGGTGCATCATCAAGACAGGCCCAGGTGTTAAATCTCATGGGAACTTTTGAAGAGACTTTTGAAATATATCCTAGAATTGTCTACCTGGAAAAAAAAATGGGGATATGCCGATCCATCAGCTCCCAATTTTAATAGCTCAAGGGTAGTTCTATGGGTCTTAAGTCCTTTGCACTTCAAGACTGAACATACCCAAGTATAGAACAGGTTCTTATGCGCATCCCGTGCGAAAATATCTGAGAAATCTCAAGGCAAGATGATAAATGAGTACTTTCTGACCCAAGGTCATGGTGTTCTCAGGTGTTTATGCATAAATACACCCAAAGCTTGTGTGATGCATATTACCATAGGTATGGTTGTTGTAAGAAAGGGTGCTCAGAAACTATGGGAGCACACAAGGTGTCTGATACAATTTCTTTTGTAACTGAAGAGCTCTTTAGGGATATATTTTTTAAAATGTTCATAGATTTAGTTTTTACTTCACTTTGCTATTATTTTTACATTCTGCCCATCGGTTTTTTAGGGCAAATTTCATACATTCTGTGGATTGCACCTCTTCTAAAAATCTAATCACTCTTAACACGGAAGAGTTGCCTTTTTGAGGAGAAAGTCTTACTTAACAGAAGAAAATATAGAGCCAAATTGATTTATCCTAAGATCCAAAACTGGTAATATCCAGAATATTTCTCAAAATCTCCCCAATCGTACCTAATAAACCAGTATTTATAGTACATTGCGACTAATACTACAGAGAAATATACAGAGGGCGATGGGAGGAGAGGGGAGTAAAAAAATAAAACTTGACTGGGTAGTTCAGGAAGGAGTCAGAGGTGATGTGACTTTTGAGTGTGGCCTTTATGAGTGGGTAAAATTTTCCTGGCATAAGGTATAGTATGCGTGAAGGCACAGATGTTTGAATGAACTCTGTTGTTATTGAGGGTTTATGGGGCCTACTTTAGTAGAAAATCAGCTTATCTTGTCTGTTCACTCTGGACCCCAGAGTTTTTCCCATAATTTCCACGTGAGGTCTACCTAGTCTAACAATCTACCTAAAACAATAACTAAAATGACTTTATTATATGCAGTTGATGAATGCAATAGAAGATTAATTAAGAGTTCCTAAAAATACTGTGGAATGAAAACTACATGAGGTTTATTATATAATCCAACTATATATAGTACATATATGTATATGATACATATGTTGTACATATATACATATATAGTACATATGAAACTGGCATTAACCTTTAGTTTATTTTGTTAGAGAATTGGAAAAAATTTTACCTAGGTATGATCAAGGAAAATGTCTCTTTTCTGCTCTAATTTTTCTGTGACTGGCCTTAAACACTGTGTTTTTTGGCTATTCTGAAGGTTCCAGGGTGGTACACTCTGAGACGATTGCTTATTTGTATTGGTGTCTTTTATAGAAGTCCTAGAGCTTGAGGTTGCATAAATTTGATTTTGCCAAGAACAGATTTTATTGACTATATTTCCAGGGAGGTTTTACTAACCTCCAACATAATTTATAAATACCTGCCTCAAATTACTTCTTACCCAGGAAAGAGCTTCCCTTTATACATAGCTCTATATGTCTGTCCATTCAATTAGAGCACCCTAGTATTTCCATCCTTACTGAACCTAGTCAGAGGAAAGGGGATTAATAGCTATTTTTGCTTTTTGGAAAGTCAGAAAATTCTATAGTCCAAGTTGGAAAAATTTGGAATTACTACTTTAATTTGGAAAACTACGATACTTTCTTTGTATCATAAGGATATATAACTTCTAACTATAGCAGCCTGTGATTTAATCAAATTTATTATTATTACTGTTATTGTTATTTACCATATCATACCCATAGATATATAGGTGATATCTTGTTATAGAGACACTATAGGTTTTAGAGAATTGTCATACCATTCCCGTAGTTTTAAAAGATTACTCTGAGGGTAGTATAAAGAAGGATGTGGAGAGAGTGTAGTCAAGTGAGAGACGAGGAAGGGATAGAATATACTAAGATAGAGAATACTCAGATATTCTAAGACAAGATAGAGAGAATGGAACATATTCAAGAGATATCCAGAACATAGATTGACCCGGACCTAGAACCAGATTAGATTTGGAAGATGTGAGAGACAGAGGAAACATGGATTCTGGTGAAAATAACTCCAGGATTAAAAACATGAAGTGATTTTCTATTATTTGAAAAGAGGTAATTCACTTGCAGAGGCTGTTAATCGTTCAAGTTACAAAGTAAATTACTTCAGCTTCACACTTTAGAATGGGGGAAAAATATCTCAGTGGTATGCATAACAAAGTATTACATTGCAGAAACATGATTCAGCAAATCAAAGGGCTCTGTATGAGCCCTACTGTATTTCTTGACTTAAGGCTGAGGGGAGGCTTATCTAAAGAGAAAGAGACTCAGAGTCAACTCGAAGGTAGGAGATACTGCAGGACTGTAGTACGTACTGAACGAGATTATGTAGAACAATAGACTCTGCTTAGTGAAGAAACAAAACCAAAACCAAAAACACAATCAATCCTTTCTCATGCTTTTTAAAACCAGGCTTTTTTCCAAAACCAGAAAAAGTTGTTTTTACTTGTCAGGAAAAATAAAGAGTTGAGAAAACATCTTTTGTTCTTTGGATCTTTTTAGTGAAGGATCCTTGGGAAGTTATGAATCAATATATCTTTCACCCTTACAGTATATTTTCACTTCATGACGACATTATTGTGCACTGTTTTCATCCCCTATGCCTCTTTTTACTTTCTTTTCCTGCACCATTTTCTCTTTACAACAAATGACCATAGGGACAAACTGGATGAGGTGTATTAATAAATGCTTCATAGAAAAAAGTGCGGTGAATTGTTCACAAAAGTTCTCATCTTCATGAAGATTCTCTTAGAGACTGAATACTTATCCTGAGAGAGTGATGAGTTTTCCTTGGGAAAAATACTTCCTATACCATGAAATATTGTGTGTGTGTTTTGTGTGTGTGTGTGCGTGTGCGTGTGTGTTTTGGAAAGAGATGTATTTGTTCTGGCTGCAAATCAGATGCAAGGCCTCATTATAGCTAACCATGGGAACATCTTTACACAGCTGGCCAACAAACTTCTATAATTCTTGTACTTTTCACTCCTAATTAAAAGAAATCATTAACATTATTTGTATACTCTATCCTGGAACTAAATGCATGGAATATTCTTACAGGCAATGCATCTATAATACTACTGTCTCTTTCTTTGATACTGATTTTTAGAATCCTTATATGTCTATAATATGGGTTGATAGAAAATATTTGTACTGCAAATTGTCCAAGGGATAATTACTTTTAATAAATTAGGGAAGACATTCTGCTAGTAAAAGACACTTTATAGTATGAGGATTTAGACAATTACCTGGCTACTCTACTGCAAAATAATCCTTTCTTCTGTCCATATGTGGGGCTAATATGAATTTTTTTTTAAAGTCTTCACATAATTTCTTTACTCTTCTACTGCATTTTATCTGTGTGAATAACCACCTTAATGATCCTAGTGTAAGTAGATAAAAAGAGTCCTCCTTGCATTATTAAATCTATCCTTTTAGGAAATACTTAATTTAACATGTAATTTGTTAAAAGGTGAAATATGTCAAATGATATTGTATAGCTTCTATACACACTTTTCTCAATTAGGGTAAAAGAACTATTCATTCAGTAAGTAGAACCCTAGACTTTCTGTCATCAAATCTGCCACAAATATTCTCACCGCACCACTGACCTCTATCCCCACAAGGAAAGCTGGAAAGTGATTTTAGAAAGCAGCAGTGGCTCTTCCCTTCCCTTTTCCCTTTCCCTTTCTGGTTCTCTTCTTGTTTCCTCTTAAGCAGCTGGTCTAAAAGCCCTTTAGGAAAGCAAGGTAGGGGTCTAGCTGGGGAGCAGGAAGAGGTGCTAGGAGGAAACAAGAAAAGTTCAGGAGGGGTGTCAGTGGCTGGGAGCAAGCAAAGCTTGGGAAGCACTGCGTAGAGGGTCAGAACCTGAGCGTGGCAATGAGGGCATGAACGGACGAGGTCAGCTTCACACTGTGTTTGGGACTGACCGCAAGCAGGAGGACATCTGTATGAGAGGGCAGCCCAGAGCAGGTTGTGAAACCCAAAAGGGGTAAGGATAGCTCCCATACAAGGGAGGAGGAGGCCGTGGTGATGAGCAACTGATTAATTATAGGGGAATTGATCAAAGAAATATGTATGTTAAGGATAACTCAAACCAAGTCTCTTAGTTACAAAGAACAAAGAAAGAGTTACAAATACACAAAGGGAGGAAACTAGAGCAAACCTTAGGCCAGTAGATTGGAATTGGTGTAAAAAACAACATTTAATACATGGGTTTCAGCATGGAGACAGAGAAATAAACGTCACTGTAAATGAGGGCAAACACGTGTGCATGCATGCGCCAGCACACATACACACACACATGTTTTCCCGAGATTTGTCCACAAATGAATTTGGTAGCAACAACTCTCTGATGGACACCGGCACATCTGATGTCCAGACCTTGATTTCTAAATACAATTTATTTAAAGGAATGACATGAAAGGAAGGCATGGCCAATTGCAGGGCTTGGAATGGAGGGAATACAAGATAATGCTGGGACATCTTATGCCATGAACTAAGGGAATGCTCAAAGGATGACAGGGACAGATCAGAAGGATGTTGGATCCAGCTGAAAGGGGTTGCCACTAACTAAATTTAGGATAACTGAACACCAATGTAGATAATAGTAATAATGGGTATAAGCCATTTAATAAAATTAGAATGCACAAGTCTATTCTAAATAAATGAATACATTGACAAGATGAGAAATTAAATTCTTACATAGTTTAAAAGAACCTTCTCATAAACTTAATTTCCAATTACAAAGAAAAAACTGAGTTACAGCCTCATTTCTGTGGTATTCCTGCCAAAGAGGCATATTCTAATTTAATCATGAGGAGAAAACATCAAAGTTTTCCAATCAAGGGACTTTTTGTAAAATAACTGGCTTGTATTTTCAAACTGTCAAGATTGTGAGACCGAGGAATGATCCCAGACTGAAGGACATTGAAATGACATAAATAAATGTGATGTGTGTTTCTTTTAATATAATAGATGCTGAGACAATGGGAAAAACACGAATAGGATATGAGGATGAGATGGCAATAATACATCAGTGTAATCTCCCGAGCCTGTTGGTTATATTGTGATTATCTAGTGGAAGATATCTTGTGGATATCTTGTGAGCACTACCAACTGAACTGAGACTATAGGCATCAAACCAACATCTTACTCTTCGATAGTTCTGGAAAAAAAGTTCTTAGTCATTATTTGCAGCTTTTACGTAAGCCTGAGAATATTTCAGAATAAACATCCTAAAAAAAGTAACTCAAATCACAATATTGTTCATGGTTCATTAGTGGGTATGCCCAGCTATTTTAGGAGAAAACATATCAGTATTCAGAAGTTCATTTTTCTTTTATTGTTGAGCTTTGACTCAGCTTTTCAAATGTCATTTTATCATGGTCAACAATGTCATTAAGAGGTTTTTCCCCTCATACCTTATTAGCAGTTAATATTGTCCAAATCAAATCACTGCCAACTAGCTAAAATAGTTCAAAAGGCTTGCAAAGATATCTTACTTTCAGGTTTTTGCCCATTAAATTATGAAGGAAAGCTTTCTCTCGGCCCTAAGCTTCGTGCAATTTTGAGAAGTCCTTCCATGTGAAGCTTCAACTAATTTTTAAGGCACTTTTTATATCTCAGAATCTTGAACTGCAGCTAATTACTGCAGTCATCTATCTGGTGCTTAACCTGAACAAGAATTTGTGAACATCTGTGCACCTTGACCTGTTTGTTTCTCCTTGGTATTTGAAAATCTTCGATGAGTCAATGTTCCAAGGGAGAAGAACAATGCAAACTACAAAGACAAGTTTACTTAAGTCAGTGTAGTTTCCTAGAAAGATGATAGCTTTAAGTTATTTCGGTAAGTTTTTCTCATTATACCTCCTGAACAGAACTTTCGGAATATGAAATGGATCACATTTTTTAGAACCTACTATGGAAAATGCTGCTTCATTACATGTAGATGGACTTAGTTTATTTGTGTGGGTGAATTGTTTTTGGAATTTTGGTCCACATGGTACAGAAGTGTTATTACAAAAGTTAACAAAAAATTTCCAAAATTATTTGTGGGAATAAGCATATCTCTATGCTCCAATTTGTTATGATACACATGTGGAAAAAGTCCTTCTGATTTGCAGAATAATTAACAACATAAGCGTATATCTGGATGACCTGAAAGTATTTAGAGTCTTAATTTTACATTGTAAGATGTTAAAACATTTCCTTACTTACTACATCATACTTACTGAATAATGATTGTGTACAAGAACTGTCTTGTCTGATCAGATATGTATTTTTATGCTTATTGGGAGTATTTTATCCTGTTTATGGGCAAAAAATGCATGTTTATTTTACTTGTTTATTAAAAAATTAATTAAAATACAAATTAGTTGAGTGAAATAATAAAATCTGTGCAATCTTCATTCTCATAGGCAAGGATCAGTGATAATTAATAATTGATTAAATATTATGAAGTGGGACGCCTGGATGGCTCAGTAGGTTAAATGTTTGCCTTTGGCTCAGGTCATGATCCCAGGGTTCTGGGATTGAGCCCTGCAGTATGCTCCCTGCCCAGCGGGGAGTCTTCTCCCTTTCCCTCTGCTGCTCCCCCTGCTTGAGCTCTCTCTCTCTCTCTGACAAATAAATAAATAAAATCTTTAAAAAATTGTGAAGTGATAGTTGGGCACTAACTGTGTCTGGTTTTTTTGTTTGTTTGTTTTTTATTATATCCTAAAAGCCAGAGGAGTCAGGGGCTTTGGAAAGCAGTGGGCTCTTCTTTGTCCTCCTTCATCATTTTAGTGTTGAAGAAGGGAACATTAATCCAGAAGAGGATGGTTGCTTTACTTGATTAGAATGGGAATTTATATTGGTATATATTTTATGTCTTTCCCACTGTCTTCCATGTTTTGATAAGCACATTTATGTTTCTTTTTTCTAATGCCTTTCTCACATTCCTATTCATTGTTGGGTTTGAAATACCAACCCTGGAAGCATTAGCTCAGGACTCTTGGAGATTTTGAGACTGTCGATTAGTAGAGTCTGCTTTCCCACATCAGGGAAGGCAAAGGGTCCAGAAACAAAGATAAGGGAAAGAAAGACTGGGCTACTGTGGAAACTGTATGTATAATTTCTAGGTCTCTATAGGAGTTCGTATCCAATAGCAAATGAAAAATCTGTCCTTATATCAAAGCTTGGTAGTGAGTTTCCAGTTTTCAACATAATCCAAATTGCTATTAACATTCTCAACACTTTCATTTACTCTACTCATTCATTTACTCAACACATCTGGGCACTTTGCAGGGATTGAGGGTATAATCTTGTCCAAATCAGACATGATTCCTGCCCTCATAGAGTTTATAGTCTCATAGTGGAAACAGAGTAAATAAGCAAAAACCAAGCAAGCAGACAGTGCACATGGTGATCATGTTATGAAAAATAACAGAAATAAAGGGAGAAAAACAGAGGAGGGTGTAACCCAGACAAAATAAGCAGAGAGAATAACTTTTTAATGATGGGCTGTGAAGGAATGGTCTTGAGTGCAGGGAGTGTTTCCTTGGGCGTACAGATAGAGAGGACCTCCGGACAGATAGGTGGGACCAGGTTCACTGTAAGGGAAGACAGGTTACAAACAGGAGAGGGGGAGTGTGGCAGTGAGGATAAGCCTTGTCTTCTTTGTATTTTGATGGAAGAGTGCAAGGGTTTTTTATGAAGTTCAGACTCTACCTGAACATGTAAACATGTCCAAACAACTTCTGTTCAGAAACTGTCCTATAGCTCCCTCTGATACTTGAATATGCTGCAACTTCCTTATCATGGCTTTCGAGACTCTGAATCAAGCCCCCAACTATTATTTTTTTAATTTCCTCTTGAAATTAAAAACCTCTCCCACCTTTCTTCACATGGCTGTCTTAGCATCTTTACACTTCTGTTAAATAGCACATGCTCTGGGAGGCCCGTCCTAATTATTCTGTGCAAAGCAGGGCCTGACCTGCCCTCCACAACTTCTTTTCTATCATAGCTTCTGTATCTTTATTCTATAACACCTTTATAACCTGTAATGATTTTATTTTTCCTTTTCTAAGAACAATGTATTTATTTATTTTAGAAAGAGTGCGAGAGTATGGGGAGAGGTTGGGGGGCAGAATCTTCAAGCAGACTCCCTGCTGAGTGCCAAGTCCTACTAGGAGCTCCAGCTCATGACCCCTAAGATCACGATCTGAGCCTAAACCAAGAGTCCAATGCTTAACCGACTGAGCTGGTGCCCATATTTTTTCTGTTTGCTATCTGTTTTTTGTGTGTTAATCTGCTCCAGGGAAACATAAGGTTGGGAAGCCAGGGTCCTTCTTCTTCACCAGGCAGTGTTTGTCACGTAGACCTTGATTAATCAACAGGTAAGAAATAAATGAATGCAAGGAGCCAAAGGACTCTCTGAGCTGGGTTGCCACTCCTGTAATTGAAGCGCCCTGCTTATCATGCTGGTAAGCTTTTTGGTTTAAAGCCAATATCTTATACATACAAGTCTAGAAGATCAAAATCGAATGCATCTACTATTATTTTATAGTAGACAGAACTTTACAGGTCACATTTTGTCAAGTTTCAGATAATTCACCAATATTTTTACCTGAGCAAGTTTATCTATATGATGCCTTTGTTAGACTGTGATTTAAAAAAAAATCCCAAAGATCTGTTCATTGGCCTGGGGTCTTTCTATTTGGTGGGAAGAAGTGAATTCAATATTAGGAAAATATAGCAGCAATTATCAGTGAAAGAAAGATGTGTTCAGAGCGGCAGAAGTAGGTGTGTTACCCTCAGGAGATTTGGGTACTTGAAATCCACAGGATGGCAGGGTGATCATTGTCAAGTATCATTTATGCTCAATATGTCCGTATTTCCACAGTGAAATCTAACCGATCTAAACAACAATCTATCCTAATAGTTCATGATAGCAATGCCATGATAGCTTTTTGCTCTTCCTGGGCAATGTCACTGAAAATGTTTCAGGTTACTTTATTCACTTACTAATACGTGGCATCCTTTATTAGATTCTCTCACATAAGGTTAGCTCTCATAAAGGTTCTGCTATTAACTTTGCCTTCCCTTTGAATTGCATCTGAAATAAAGCTCTTTGAAATATCTTGATATTCCAACTGGTTGGATTCTGAAGGAAAAATAGAAAATGTCTCTGTGTTGGGAAAGAATTATTTTTTAAAAATTTTAATGTCAGTATAAAGAGAGCCAGATATTTGAAATTTATATTTCTGCTTCCAGACTTGGACTTGCTAGTTCATCACTGAAATGAATTATCTGTTACAATTGAGTCATTCTATAATTTAGTCACTCTATAGAAGAATTCAATTTCATTGTCATATAACCACCATTCTGTTTTCTATGTTCTTCTACTAACAGTTTTTTAAATGCCATACAATTTGTGACTAATATATTTAAATAAAATTTGGCCTCTTAAAACAACAATGCTGACATCATTAAGACTTATTTATTTATGCTAATAGAAACTAAACAGTAGAAGATATATAGATGGGTGGAAGGAGAGTTGTTGATAGGTTTAAATAGCTCTTCAGAGGTTAATTGTCATGATTTCTGCTTTAAGTTTTGTCCAAAGAAGAGATGCTTCTGGCAAGGCTCAATGGAAGACTTTTTTCATGCATGCCTTTAATATAACAAGTATAGATATGAATGAACATATATCCCTATCTGGTGGTTTTCAAAATTTAGTATGGTGTGGTAGAACTTTGTAAAATCGCAGATGTCTGATCCCAAACTGCAGAGTCAGACAGAGTAGCCGGAGGGTCAGGCTTCTAAAAATAAGCACTTGGGGTGATTCTGAGGCCAGTGACTCATACTCCATTTTGAGAAACTCTGCTGTAGGTGTTACTTTTGGAAGCAAGGCAAAGGAGCCTAACCTTTTTGATGATACAATATAGGGTCTCTGGGAATTAGACCCAGGAAGTTAGAAAAGCTGCCTTCAGAGAACTCTGTACTCCCAAGTGTAACTTTGTTTCAGACACTCTCCCTCTCTAGAAGTTGTCTCCAGGATTAAAGGAAGGCTGCAGGTTTCTGTATATTGTCAAGGCAATGACTGCCAGTTGGCTCTCGGAGAGCAAATTGAAGAGCTCCAAAAGAGATTACAATATCCTCTCATATTTAATATAAAAAGAGTTCAATTTTCCAGATGTTATGAAAAACTATATACATGCTGAAACGAAAATAGCTGCTTAAAGATACTCTGATTGCAAGAATGGGAATTGTGAGTAGATTCATGAGGGCGGACATGTTTGCTTTCTTTGTTTCTGTCTCTGTGTCTAGTGCTCCAGTGTTGCAGAAGCCCCGAGCGCCTGCTGACTCTCAGATTTAGCTAGACCTCCACTGACTGGACATTGCATTCGTTCTGAAGCTCTCCTATCATTCAACAAGTATAAACGTGGTGGTAGCAGTGTTAGCGTCACAGAAGGCAACAGGGCAGAGGCAAGTCAGAGTGCATGACGTGGGGAGGTGCTGGTCAGTTCGGTTGGGGTGAAGTTTGGGATGGTTGGTGCATGAAGCCAGTCTGGGGACTCGGGTCCCCTATTTACCACTTTTATCTGAGAGTAAAGCAATGAAAGTGGAGAATAGCAGTGTCTATTATCTCTATTTCCTTTGTCTTTTCCTTGGAGAAATCTTAAATGTAATTTTTTAATATGAGAAAGAAACGTAATTTTATTTATCAATATTAGAAGCAATATTAGAAAGCAATTTTCAGTATTGAGGGGGCACCTGGCTGGTTCAGTCAGTATAGCGTGGGACTCTTGATCTGGGGGTTGTGAGTTCGAGCCCCACGTTTGGTGTGAAGATGGTTTAAAAATAAACTATTAAAAAAAAAAAAGAAAGCAATTAGGAAGAGAAAAGTGAACACTGGAGGAATAAAAGGGCCCCACAAAAGAAATGTTTTGCCAAACTGTTGCAACTGTATCTGACAAACTTCTGGAAAAAAAAAAGAAACCATAACCCAGTTCTCTTTTTGGATCCTGTTCACTATTTGTCTTATGTTTAACCTTCAATAAGTATATATTTTTTAAACTTTTATTGCAAAAGTATATATTCACTATTCCTATAGGATTTTTGAAGGTAAGCAAAGTGTTAAATGAGGTGTTGAAACTGTAAAAGAACACAGGTTTTTCAGTCCTCATTTAAAACCTACCCCATTGAAGCACAGACTCTTGTCTACATTCACTACAACATAAAGGACAGAAATGAACTATTTCATTTGTCTGGCAATACTGGCTAGGAAGTTGAAATTTTAAAGAAAAGGAAGTAATAGATTTTCAGCCGAATTTTTACTGCTAGAGGATGGCCCAATAGAGTGTTTCCTCTTTCTTTTAAGCACAAAGACCTAGGATTTAATTGCATTATAAACCATTTCATCAACATATCCTTGAAATAACAAGCACCCACATGCTTTGTTCTCTTCTAACCATATATCAGAGAGTCAGCTAAACTGAAAAGAAAAAAAAAAGTTTATGTTTTGAGATTAAGAGGCAACCAGCAAGTTAATATTCCTACAGAAATAGAAAGAGACAATCATAAATAGGATCAGAGCTTTCTCTCTTTGTCCTTTCCTCACAGGGAGGAACTTGTTACAAAAATGAGATTGGTTCTTTTGTGGGATCTTCAACAGGCTCTAAAAGGATAAACGGAGCAATGGGTACTAATGCCGTCCTACCTCAGTCTAAATCCAGTGTATTAGAGTGAAAATGAAAGGTAATCTAGATGGACAGGAGTTTGGAGTTGGACCTGGCTGAGAAGGGAGAAATTGAGGCCTGCGTCTCTTTCTCATTCACCTCAAGAGCAATCTGGGACAAACGCACTCATGTGCATTCCCTTCCTTCCTGACCCCTAAAAGGAAGTCCCTTTGGAGGAATGTGTTCATTTATTTTGCTACCACAACAGAAATAGATCTAGTTCTTCCTGCAGGCCTTCAGTCCCTGATATAAAGTATGCTCCAATAGTGTCTTCTTCTTTTAAATGTTCAAAGTCTCATCTCTGTTCTTTGTGGATCTTCATTGTTTAGCTGGAAAAATATGGTGGTTAAACCTCAGGTTGTTCAGCAAGAAAGTTCAGTTATCAGAGCTCCTTACTGATCATGCCACCCCGCATTTGTGCACCTGAGTTTTGTTACTGGCATCCTGGATTCTTGTATCCTTGGCTCCAGGCTTGGCCATGTATTGTGTAAAATTGCTCAGATGCCCACCATACCTTCAGGGGCAGGCTTTGACCCAATCACAATGAAAGGATTTAGTGACAGTCTTCCTAGGACTGCTGGGCTACAGACAGTAATGATTTCCTGCTGGTCTTGGGAAAGTCCCGCCATGAGGCCAGATCTGCCTGAGACATTCTGACAACAGGTTGGGGATGTTTGAAAAGGGAGCCAATGCAGAGACATCTGGGAAACGATGAATATAGGGACACTGTCTGCTGACGACTTGGTGTGAATTATTTGTTACATTCCTTCTGGAGTTAACCCCTGTCCAGCTCTTGGACATTTTAGTTATGGAAACTAATAAAGACCCTTTTTCCTTAAACCGGTTGTGTCTGGGTTTTCTGTCATTTGCCAATGGACAAAGCCTAAGTGAGACAAGTGAATTCTAATCCCAGCTCAGTCACTTTCTACTTGGTCACTGTGGACAAGTAACTTATCTTCTATCAGTATTACGTCTATTACTAGAAAAAAAACACACACTAAAATTACCCACTTGATAGGTTTTTGTTTTGAAGTTTAAGTTTTGAAGTTTAAGCACAAGATTGTGCTTGTCAAGTGCCTGCCTATAGTAAATGCTCAATAAATATTAACTATTATTACATGCACAAAGGAAATGGTACCACAACCCTAATATCCAGGACAAAAAAAAATATCTCCAAAGAATTTTAAAATTTGAGTGTCCTTCTTTGCTAATATTACACAGTTTCTTATAATGCTGAAAGGTCATTCTAGTTCAAATTTCATTCATTTCTCCATATATATACATATATACATATATATGTATATATATATATTTTTTTTTTTTAAAGATTTTATTTATTTATTTGACAGAGAGAGAGAGAGAGAGCACAAGCAGGGTGAGTGGCAGGCAGACTGCTCCACTGAGCAGGGAGCCTGATGTGGGACTCAATCCCAGAACCCTGAGATCATGACAGGAGCAGTCGCTTAATCAACTGAGCCACCCAGGCACCCTTTCTTTCTCCTTATAATTCATGGAAAGAGTTAAATTCCTTAAGCCCAATAATTGCTACTTTCTAACTTCTCAGCTCACCCCAATATGTGATGCTGACCTAATAGAAGTTTGTAGTAACAGAGAAATGTGCTAATGGAGGAGACCTTGAGAGACATGAGATTTTTCAAGATGATAGTATTAGAGGGTGACCAGTAAGGAAATCACGTTAGCAAATATCAAAGGTCATTGATCGTGATACATCCAGAAAAGGTAAATTTCAACCTTGGTCATTTTCAACAGATGACCTGAACTAATGAAGGAGAATCAAGTGGTAGAGGTGTTCTCTACTCAGAGCTCTCTTTTCCATTGTCTTTCTCAGCTCTTACTTTGATGCAGATGATTCCCAGGTGTATTTCTCTAAGCTTTATCAAATTCCCAGGCCCAGTTTGTCACAACTCCAAGTCTCTTCCAAATCTCTGCTTGCTCTTTCCCGGCTTTCAGTACAGGAAGCCAGGTGGCTCAGACTCTTGGCCCATAATAGGATCTTCGCTTGTACTTTTACACAACTGCCGATTCTATAGATCCTATCCCTTGCATCCATTGCTTTCTTTCAATTCTCTGTGTCAGTGTTCTGGATTAGGGCTTTACTGTTTTTTGGGTGTGTTTTGTGTGTGTGTGTGTTGTTTTGTTTGTTTGTTTTTAAGATTTTATTTATGTGAGACAGAGAGAGAGAGAGAGAGAGCACAAGTCAGGGGAGGGGCAGAGGAGGAAAGAGAAGCAGAATCCAGCAGAGCAAGGAGCCTGATGTGGGGCGGGATTCCAGAACCTTGGGGTCATGACGTGAGCCAAAGGCAGACACTTAGCTGACTAAGCTACCCAGGCACCCTTGTCCTTACTGCTTCTTGCCCTAGATTTCTAACTATCGTCCTTTTATCCTTACACTATCTATCTAATTCATTGTCTTCCCTCCTTCCTTTTTTCTCTTTCTCCTTTATTTTTCTCTTTTCATGTTATTACTTTCATAACTGTGTCTCCTAGACAACAATATCCATCCCATTATCACTCTTCCTAGGATCCACAGTACCTTTGGAAGTAGCCCCCAAATTTTGGATCACATGGACCAAGTAAAATAAAAATATATTCAGGATCCCAGAACAGTGTTGCCAGTTTTTATCTCACCAAGTAAGAGCATTAGAGCTTCCTACCAAGCTGCCATCTAGCCTTACCATAATTTCAAGACAGCAATTGCATTGGATTCCAAATATAGGAAAGATACAATCCCATAATAAAGGAAAGACTTTTGATTTGAATGCACTTCGTTTCATTAAAAAAAAAACTTACAAATTGTCTTTATTTTTCTCATTTCTCCCCAGTTTTGTGAAAACCTAGATTTAAGTCATCACTGGTCCATGGCCAGCTTTTAGAAATTACTGGCCTATAGAATGAAGTAAGAATTGTGAGCATAGCATTGTGACCCAATCCTATAGGAAGCTTTGGTTTGTGTAGGCAGAATATAGTTCTTTATTATTTCACGATTGCATTTTGAAGATTCTTTCTTCCATGCCCTGCCCATTCTCTTTTGTCTAAATTACAAGCTTCTTAATTATTCCCCGCTCCCCTCAATTCTCAAGGCCTCCTTACTGAGAACTCACATGCTATCTTTCTCCTCTTGGTGATAATTCTCCTATTTATAATTAATCTCTCCTTTTGTTCTGTTCTCCACTACACCTGGAACTTTTTTTACCTTTCATATTCTACTTGCCATGTGTTATAGTGTTATTACTTATGCACAGTTTTCTCTTTGCACAGGAACCTCGTCTTATGCTGCGGAGTAAGTATCTGTGGAATTTGGGAGAATCTGGGAATCTTTAAAGGAAATGTAGTTTTTAGAAGATAGAAAAATAATATTGTTCATAGTGTCTCATTCAGTATCAGTGGTCTTGGCCTAATGATGGAAAATATTCCTTGGCCAAAGGCGCAAGATACTCAAGAAGCCAGCCATCTGATCCCAAAGAGCCAACAGAAAGGAGTGGGAAGAGGGACAATGACCCTTCCGAAGGAAGGGCAAGTTTAGAGTCCTGTGGTTATTTCTATCTGGTTGGCACTGGTTAGTGTGAGCCGATAATTGGTGAGAAAGTCCTAGCAGGGTGGCAAGTGGCCAGGCTCACCTAAACTGACTTGTAGACCAACATTCCAATACAGTCCTGCTTGCTGATTAGGAGAAATACCAAAGTAAGTGTAGAAGACTGACAGGAAGACAAACAAAAGTCAAGCCGTGTGCAATGGAATTAAAACAGAACAAAGCATAACACCTTTTTCTGGCAATTCATTTGATCCCAACATATTTATTCCAAAGAGAAAAGTGCTTTGTCTGTCTGATTCGGAAAGAATTAGCAGCTTAGAAGTGTGTGAGTGATTTTCCTCCTTTAAATATGGTATTTCTTGACTCTGCTCTGGTTCACAAGGAACAGTGTAGTCTGTGTGAAAAATGTGTGAATCCAAAAGGAAGTAAAATTCAGAGTTAAGCCCATTTTCCCTGACACACACACACACACACACACACACACACACACACACACACACACACACAATGTTAGCTTTCCAGTTGCCATCGCATTGGAAGTCTGGTGGACTAATGGGAAGGTTGTCTATCCACCCATGTATCATCCACCTTTCATCTGTCTATTTAATTACGTGCTCGGTAAATGCCTTACACTTCCAGCAACTTGCCATCCCTCACACTGACATCCTATGAGATCGGGAAGCTGACACTATAGTCATCTGGACAAAATATTTCTTGTGGAATACTTTAATTTGGCACCTGTTAATAGATATTGTGCCTGCCTGGAAGGTCCTAAATTTGTTGCGTAGATGCTTAGAGATGTCTCTGCCTGATCAGCTTGGTACCGTATAAAGTAGAAAGAATAAATTTGAGAAAATCCATAGCATTTATCTTGATTCACCATTGTGGGAGCAGAAGGCTGTGTAACAGTAATGTTTACAGGCTATGGTTTCAAATACTGTGGCATGCTTCATTGTGCTGCTGAAAAATATCGACCGTGAACATCGTAATGAGTTGAGTAGGATCTGAACCATGTCAGACAATTGAAATTCTAACAGAGCACATATTTTTCAGAGGTGCAGGGCTTTGTTTCTAGATATCTTCCTTTCTATTGAATCAACAACTGTATACAACATACGTACCTAGTCTTGTTTTTCCACATGAATCACTCAATAACAAGGCTTAATTAAAAAAGAAATAACAAATTACGTTTCTAGACAATGCCACGACCAATCATTTCTTACTTTGTTATTTGGAATTTGTATGCTAATCTCTAAATGCATAAATATACATGTACCTGGATTATAGCATGCAATTAGATTAATGCATTTTTTTTCTTTAATAATAAGTGAAGCAGAGCATAGCCCAGGAAGAAGAAAAGTATCCACTAACACTGGCAGATGAAATCATCTAGAATCTCATCAGAGCTGTCTTCTCAATGACTCAGGCAGGGCGTCATTGTTTTGCTTGCATTTTTGCTTTAGGTTCTCTGATGCAGTCCCCTCTCAGGGGTCAACTATCATCATCCAGTTAGCTAAGACAATGTGAACAATAGTGAATTTCACTTTTCAATATTTTTGTCCATATGAAGTCTGCAGTACACGTGATATTGCAGGTGTTTTTAAAGGGGAAATCTGGGAGTTGAGAAGTTCCTATTAGCATTTTAATGAACTTGCAATAGTTTTCTTTTGGAAATACACTAAGTTACCTGTTTTGAAGGGCTGAATGTTTGTGTGTCTCCCTGACCCACCAAAGTCATATGTTGAAGTTCTAATCTCCGATTCGGCTGTATTTGGAGAGGGGACCTCTAAGGAAATAATTTAGTTAAATGAGATCGTGGTGGGTGGTGGGGGGTCCTGATCTGATAGGTTTAGATAGAATCAACGTCTTTATAAGAGACACTAGAGCTCTCTCTCCCTCTTTCCCTCTGTGTGTGTGTGTAAATGCAGATCAAAGAGGTCATATGAGCACACAGCAAGATGGCAACCACCTATAGGCCAAGAGAAAAGGCCAAGAAGAAAACCTGTTTTGCAGGCACTTTGATTTTGGATTTCACAGCGTCCAGAGCTGTGAAAAATAAATTTCTGTTGTTTAAGCTATGCAGTCTATGATATTCTGTTAAGGTCCCTAGGAAGACTAATACATCTATAAACTTGCATGAAATGTGAGAATGTGAGAATGTCCCTATGAAATTTAGGGACAAGGGTGGCTATGGCACATTATCAGTGTGGTAATTAAGATCTCAGAAACTAGAGTCAGTCAGAACAGCTTTCCCATTTTCCTTGTTTTGTCACCTCACCAGACTTTAGTTTCTTCATTTGCATAATAGGAATAGTAATAGACTCTACTGAATGAGAATGATCATATAGAGTCAGGGCAGGCCTTAAGTGTTCAGTTAATATTAGCTATTATTACTATTATTATGACATGAAAACAGATAAAACATTGTGTTAATTTCATGTCCTGAAAATGAACAAATATATTTAAATCTTTTATAAACAAAAATTACAAATGCTATACTCATGAAAGATTTGGTACAATTCTGATTTAATAGTGAAAATGAATCCTGGGTTTTCTTTTTCTTTTAGAATTGTGTTGGTGGGTAGAAATCCTTTATTTTCCTGAAATATTTAAATAGCATACTAAAATGATTTTTTTTCAGTATAGGTCTTATAGTGTGTTAAATACTTAATAACATATTCCTTATTCTGAAGAATAATTAACTGTTTTGATAGGAGGATATACACAAACCCATTGAAAGTAGCTTCTCCAAAGTGGTAGTGAAGTCACACAGTAAGTTTGTGAGCATTGAGGCATGTGGAGAACACCTGTGTTCCAGTCAAAGGTGTTGGAACATTGATGTTGCATTAAAGAGAAATAGGCAGAACCGGGAGGAAGAGTCCCTCTAGCCAGTAGAGCCCCAATGGAAAAGATAAATCTGCAGAAGTTCAGAGTATGGTAAAAAACTATATAGCACCCAATCTCAACTTTTGAAGGAATGCAGCTAACAACCTTTCTGGGGATTTGTCTACCTGGAAATTCAGTTTCTTACTTCGCAACTTGACAAAATTCTATTTATTGTTAATAGAATTATGTGCAAAAGCCAGTAAAAGAAAAAAACCCAGAAAGCCCATCTTTTCCAGACTTGTAGAAGATTTGTGGTTGATGGTTAATCTAACACCATAAAAAACAGTTTTTGATATGGGTCAGTGGTAGGAGTCCTGCCTTGGAGTCGTGGAATGTTTCTACAGAATTTTATTAGAGAATGCCCTTTCCTGAGAAACAAATTAATTAAGGAAAGACCAGACAAATAAACTGCTATCCTCAAGAACGGGCAATACTGCAATGAATGGCGTTCCTTAAGTGAGGGTCTGGGCACAGTGTGAAGACTAATGAATTACTTAGTCTCTTTCACTCTGGAGACCTGTACTTTGATTAGCATCCAAGGCTGTTTGCAAAGGGACTCACAGTATATGGCTTCATCCCTTTCTGAGCTTTGTAAGAGGTAAGACACATCGGTCAGTATTTCTCACAAACTGAGTGTATCTCCTCCAATTATCGGAACTACAATCGACACCAAGCAATTTAGAGGAGAAACTAATTTAACCTCCAAGCACTTCAAGGTGCTTTTTAAACTGCTTAATGTAGATCTCGATATCACAGTGATTGACAAAGTATTATCAGTGTCACCATAGGAACCAGAAGTGTTTTACATAGTCCTAAAAGGATCTGACACATTTTTCAAAGGACAGACCCCACTGTTACCACCTGCTGTTAAGAGGTTTCAGTTCTTTGGTGTCTCTTATCTCTAGCAGTCCTTGATCTTCATATTTTAAGATTTGTTTCACTGGTGAGAGGAAGAAAAGCCCTTTTCTATTGTTCAATAGTTTCATTGTTTCTCCCAGCCTTACAAATGACAGTTGAAGTGACTGCCTGGCCCATTTGGTTTCTGGTATGGCTCTGGTTCATGACCCCTTGGATTCTAACAGGCTTGCTAGAACGCTGCCAAGGAGCCCGGGACACTTAGCACAGCTCTGACGCCACAGGGCAGATTCGAATTGAAAGCCAGAGTCCCATTGTCAGCACAAATGCTCCCTTTATGCTGAACTCTGGGCAGCTGGGACTTGTTCAACAGTTGGCACCTTTTCCTTCAACCTTGAGAGTAGCATCTTGAGGGTAGAAAGCAAAGGGCCTCTATTTCCTGGAGGCCATGAAGTAGGATTCCAAAATGTATGTTTGCTTCTCCCCTACCCTCCCCACCACCAAATGTGCCCGATCAGCTATGCTCTCCCATGAATTCAAAGAATCTTGTTACAAAAGGCAAATATTTTTCTTAGGGTGAGTAAATAAACATAACAAATCTGAGCAAATATCAGTTCATAATTCCTTTGGTGCTAAATTCCAAGTGCTCTAAAGCTCTTTCTTGAGTTTGGGTAGAGAGGTTTACATTTTTGTCCTGGCAATTTTTTTTTAATGTGAATTAAGGCAATAAAATTAACTGGACTGAGGTTGGATGAGGCTAACTAATTAGTCTACGTCCTGATTTAAGCTGTCTTGACTAACGTGGTTAATCTGCCTCATTTGGTGACCAGCGCTGGCAAATATCCCCCTGATGTGAAAAGTGACTCTGAAGTCAGAGTTATTCAGACTATATTGTGCAGTGATACCAATCTGTGTTTTGTCTTCCCCAATCTCTGTTTTGAAAAATTCCAACCCTGCAGAAGTGTTCAAAGAATAGCCCAAAAAGCATTCGCATACCCTTCATTTAAATTCACAAACGGTTAAATTTTATATGTGTGCTCTTTACTTATTATCTATTTATTTATCTATCTATCCAAATACATATTTTTCCAATTTCCTTTTTTTCTTTGAGCCATTTGAAAGTAAAGTATAACATCACATTACTCTTCCTCTAAATATCTCCATATTTATCGCCTAAGGATAGACATTTTCCCCCATTATCACAATGCCATTTTCACTCCCAAGAATTTAAAAAGTGGTGTAATATACAATAACATCTAATATAGAGTAAAGATTAAAAAAATTTAATTGTCCTTTAAATGCCCTTTATAGCTTTTTAAAAAAATCCAAACAAGTTTCATGTATCACATTTAGTTGTGATATATTTTCAGCCTTCCTTCATTTGGAATCACTTAAAAAAAAAGATTTTATTTATTTATTTATTTAGCAAGAAAACAGGGGGAGGAAGGGGAGAGGGAGAGGGAGAGAGAGAATCTCAAGCAGACTCCTCACGGAGCGTGGGGTCTGATGTGGGGTTCTATCCCAGGACCTTGAGGTCATGACCTGAGCCTAAATCAAGAATCTGATGCTCAACTAACTGAGCCATCCAGGCGCCCCTGGAGCCATTTTTTGTCTTTTGTGACAGAAACATGTTGAAGAGTATAGTCCAGTTGTCTTTGAATAGCTTACAGTTTATATTTTACTGATTCTTCCCTCATGACTAGATGGTAGTAATTTTGACACTACTACATAGGTGGCATTTTATGCTTGCCATTTCATCATCCCTGGATGCACATAATACAGAACTTAATCACTTGGTTGAAGTAGTTTATGAAAGCTCTCTCTTTCACAAAGTTACTGTTTCTCCTTTATAAATTAATAACCTATGAGGTAGTTCCTTGTCATCATATAATGTGAATATTCTGTTTTCCACCAAACTTTCACCAAATGATTTTAGCATCAATGGCTTCTTCTAGAATAGGCCCCAAATAATTATAATGATGGAAATATATATATCTTTTAATGAAAAACTCATTTTTCTACTTACATGGGGGGAGGAATAAATGAAGACTGGAAAAAAGAGAATACAATCCCTTACCTGCTTGCACTTATGACTTCTCCAGAATCTTCCATCCCTTTCTCACTAGGCACCAAGTCTGTAAAAATTACATAGGTCAACCAGATAAAGGGGCAAATTCATTAACATAAGTGTATTTTATAACTTCAAATTTATAGCATTTATTTTTTATTAATTTAATTTGTGAGATCCATGAGACTGTTTTAATGAACGTAGTAACTTGATATTGGGGTCTCTGGATGATATTTACAGTCATGTCTGTTTCAATACCCAACTTATAGTTGAATTTTGTTTGGTTATCCAGTAAGGAAAAAACACTAATTTTGTAAAAGATAGCAGTTTATTGTGACATCTCAAGATGTTATTAATTAACTACTCTAAAAGCCTGAAAGGGATGTAAATGACAGTTTTTATTTTGAGTTGCATAAAATAATAATATTTAAAAAATAGTTTGCATTCCTTATCAATAAATATGTTAGATTAGAAGTAATCTAAACCTAAAATGATGGTTAGAGCTAATTACAATTTAATGTTTTCAATATGTTTTGAATTTGCTTTTTGTGGGAAAAGTAAGAAGATATACCTAAGTGTTGCCTGGCATGTAATTTAACTTAAACCACATTCGTTGTCATAAAAATGTATAGTTGTTTGTTTTTTTTTTTTAGTTTTATTTCTTTATTTGACAGAGCGATTGAGATAAAGAGGGAGAGCACAAACCAGGGGAGAGGCAGAGGCAGAGCAGTGAGTCTGACAGGGGCTCGATCCCAGAACCCTAAGAACAGGACCTGAGCCCAAGGCAGACACTTAACCTACTGAGCCACCCAGGTGTCCCCAAAATGCATAGTTTTTGTTTGAATGGACTTCTACAGGCCTGATTTTCAACAGGATCAGTATAGAAATAAAAATTCTTGTTCAGTACCATATTCAAATGTGTATGAAGGAATATAGGTAAGCATCACAAGAAAGTACTGGACTGTGTGGCATGATGAAGGGGTTAAAGCTTTCCAAAGTGTTAAAGCCAGGGACCTGTGATGGCCCACAGGGCTCTGTTCTTTCCCTGGCCTCTTCTTGTTGTATTGCCCTCTTGATTCAGCCCCCCCTCCCCCCCGGCCTACTGTTCTGCCTTAGGGCCTTTGCATCTCCTGTTCCACTGGTTCTCTCCCCACTTCCTTCACGTATTCATTAAAACACATTTTTTCAGATGGACATACTCTAATCTCCTGATTGATTTGGTAGCCTCTGCTTAATTTTCCTGTTACCCTTCTAAAATTTTCATGTTATATATTTTCCTTCGTTTCTCTCTCCCTTCCTTTCTTTTCCTTCCTTCCTCCCTCCCTCCCCCTCCCTTTCTTTCTTTTTCTTTCTTCCTCCCTCCCTCCTTCTGTCTCTCCCTCCCTTCCTTCCTTTCTTTTTTGCTACCACTACTAGAATATAAATTTAATGGAGAGCAGAGATTTTTATCTGTTTCTGTTTATTCCTGAATTCTGAGACCTGAGGACTGTTTTCAACATATAACATGCACTCTGAATATTTGTTGAATAAGTAAATACAATACCTTAAAATAAAGATATACATGTTTTATATATATTTTAAAAAGGGAAATTCATATTAAATGTTTGTAAAATCTCTAAGGGCTATATAGAACTCTAGGGTTTTACAAGCCCAGTTTGAAACCAATTGCTCAAGACTTTGTTCTTCCCCTTATTTCTAGAAATTGAGGGTTGGATAGGAAGTCCAGGAGTGAGGGGGGAAAAGAAAACTTGTGGCATCCTTCCAGAATGTTTCTTTCAACAAAAGGATATCATTGCTACATATCAGTGTTCTCATCTAAATGCTTGGTTCCATTCTAAATATAAGCAAAAATTTTAAAAACACCTTATTTCTCCCTCTACTATAACTTAAAGCTGTATCATTAAGAAATTAATAGAATAGTTCCCTTCCTAAGCTTTATATAGATTATTAGAACTGGAATGGCTTTTAGGCTTCATCAAATACAAATGCCTCATTTCTAGGTGAGACAACAGGCCTCAAGAATCATCTAGCTTTTGAGTAGAAACTAAGCAAGATTAAAACCAGGTCTTCTGCTGCCCAGTCACGTTCTCTCTTCAATACGTGCATGAAATGACATACTCTGTTTTTATACAATATGGAGACATTTACAAATAGAACAATAGCTCAATAGCGCATCCCTTCATAAAAAGGGATGGCTTAGAGAAAGGATCACACTAAAAGGACATGCCCAGGAGTCCTCCTGTACCTAAAGGCCAGTCTTCTAGCCAGTCTGTTCAGATGAGGAGTCCAAGAACACTCAAACATTATTTTCATCACCATCGCATTTAAGTTCCCATAAGAACTTGGCATTCTTTAAAAGAAAAGTTTTGCCAAGGAAGAGAGAAGTACACAAAACTTGTAATAAGAATTAGACTTAAAAAGGGGAATATAAAAAAAAAGGGGGGAGGGGAATATCATGCAATTTTCTTTTTGTTGCACCAAGGAAAGCAATACTAACAAGATGGAATTAACAGAATGCCAGCTGATAAGCTCTTTAGTATCTTCCAATAAAATCTTCGTGCTATGGAAGAGAGCTTCAAAGCAGGTAAAAATGTGGAGGAGATCTGAATATAATTATGTTTAAGTGCAGTTTTGAAGATTAAATATTTTCTGGTTTCTAGAGTCTCATTAGTTTCATTTTTCAAAATACGTAGGAAAAGAAATATGAGTGTAGTTTTTTTGGTAGAAATTCCTATGAAATTGTATTGGGAAGAAAATCAGTTTTTTTTTTAAAAGAAACATTCAGACCCACGTAATTATTTAATGTTATGAAACCCATATTTAAATATCCAAATAATTTGTAGAAAAGCTAAAATAAAAAGCTTCAAATGAAGTTTAAGCTTGTGAAGATGTGTCTTCTTCATATATTATTTTGCCACAAGCCTCTCCTGAGTGTGAAGAAAAGTCTCAGACTATGAGGGCGGTTGAAAGATGCAATTATATCCAGATTTGTGGAGTACATACCTGTGCTTGGTCTTTTCCTGTGTCATTAGTCAAGATTCTGTGAAGTAAAAATAAAAATACATTTTAGCTCATGTACACTTAAGTAATTTTAATGTTTTTAAGTTCATTATTTTGAAATACTATTTTTATTTTACCCTTCTTCTTCTTTTTCCCACTTTTTTCCCCAAGAATTAAAACAACACCCTAGAATATACTAGTGATATGAAGAATTTAACAATATGGGAAAATATGGGATAAACCAATACATCCTCTGGATCCTGATTTCTGTCCAACCCCACCCCTGTCCTCAAACGTCTTCATACTCAGAAGTAAATCTCTGTAACGGTTTTGTTTTTTCTTCTAGTGGTTGAATTTTGAAATGGAAGGGAGAATGGAGAAATATTAAAACAGGCTATTAGAAGTCCAGCACGTCAATGCTTAGTATTCCCACTAGAACTACTGCCCTGCCATTGGAAATACAAAGTCATAAAATGACTTCGGAAAGTCATATAGTATAATTTACTGAAGTTGACTTGGCCATACCCCATAAAACTTTTGGGATTAGAAATGAGACAAGAATCACCACTTCTATTCAACTTTATACTATAATTCTAGCCAGAGCAATAAAGTTTAAAAAAGGAAATGTGATTGGAAAATAATAAATAAATTGTCATTATTAGTGGATGATACATTTCTTCACGTAGAAAATCCCAAGAGTCTACAGATATGGTCAGGGTAATAAAAACAGTTTTGTTTATAACCAATAAAGACTACAATATTTTAAAAATTAAAGGCAATTTAAATGCCCTTTATAAATAGCATCAGAAAGTATCAAGTACTTAGGCAAATCCTTAAAAAAGAAAACTAGAAAGCATTATTGAGACAATCATAGACTTAATGGGGAGAGGTCACTGATGAAAAGAGTCAACATTTTAAAGATATCAATTCCCCTAAATGAATCTGTAGACTCATTGCATTTCCATTCAAATTCTCAGCATTTTTTGGGGGGTAGAAATTAAAAAGCTGATTCTAGAATGTTTATGGTGAATCAGAGGACCCAAAAGAGGCAAGACAATCTTTAAGAAGGACAAAATTGAGAGATAGAAACTATTGAACATCAAGGCTTAATATGAAGTTAGAACAATTAAGACATTGACCTTGTACAAAGTATAAATGAAAACCCAGTGTAAATAAATGGAAAACCCAGAGACTCACATGTGGATGCTATGTGACACAGCCAGCACTGCAGAGCAGTGGGGAAAGAACGGTTCTTTCCGTGAGTGGTGATGCTGGGTATACTCAGTATCTGTACGCAGTGGGGTGGGGGCGGGAAGTTGATAAGCCCTCCTCCTCTCACTCTACACAACACACAAAGCAATTCCTGGTGGGTTGTAATTATACATGTAGATGGCTCAGGAAGATAGCATTTGCTAGATACAGGAGTATCTTTTTCACTTAGGATAATGAAAGATTTCTTAAACACAGCTGTAAAAATCACTAGCCATAAAAGGTAAGACTGATGAATTAAATTATACTGAAACTAGAATCACCTTTCAAAACAACCTTTTTAAAGACTGAACAGGTGAGCCATTGTCTGTGTTTTAAAAAATTAAGATCTGTGAATGTTTTTATTCCATAAACACCTCTTTTGTTTATATTTTTAGATAGGATCATCCCTTACATTTATTTGCAAATGTTAATGATGCCAATTTTTAATGGTTTCTTTTTTTTCACGGATTTTCATTTTTCTGCTTGTAGACTTTCTTCCTTTCACTGCGTTTGGGTTTTGCAAATGTTATGATGATTGCTTGTCCATTTCACACTGGCATTTAAACTTCCTGATTTCCCATTTGTGAATGAAGGTTCTCCTTAGAGCAACTTCCCTCCTGTTATCCTGAAAGAGGGTTCGCGTGTGCCTCTGGGGTGGGAAGCGAAGGCAGTGTGTCCTTTCAGTTTGTGAGTTTGTCCTGCTCTTGGTAAACGCCTCTGCAACCCCATTTCCTGCATTTAATGCTTTAGTCCGGAAGTATATGCTACTCTTACTTCTCAACTATTGTTCAGCATAAGCAGAAGTGGAAGGAGGTACTGACCCACCACGTTGCTACATGTGTCTTCCCCCGTTCTCCTGGTAATCACCACCAAGCCCTAGCCACTCTTTGGATCCATTTACTCTTCATTTGGAACACGCTTGAAGTTTCATAGAATTCTGCTTTCCATATTTCAGCCTATGCTTCCTTCAGTCTTCACGGCTGGTCTCAGGGCATGTTACTTGGCTCTCAGAAGGGCCCTGTGCTTGCTTTAATGTTGCCATCTTGAAATTCTTAACAGTTTTTAAACAATGGTGCTGGATTTTCACTTTGCACTGGGACTTCCTAAACATGTAGCTGGGCCTCTCTGATATGGTTTCCCTACAACCTTGATTCTTTAATTGCTCTTAAGACTCCTCAAACATCTTCTTCTGCTATAGTAATTTTTTCCTGTATCCAATGCAATTATATTTTTTATTTTGTAAGCTTCATGGAGGTATAAATTTCACTTATTTTAAGTGTACAGTTTACAAATATTAAACAATGATTATTACTGGGTTTACAGAGTTATGCAAGCAACCATCACAACAATCAAGTTCCATAACATTTCCAGCACTCCAAACAGATTTTATGTGCCCATTTCTAGTTAATTCCTGTTTTCATCATTAGCTCTGCACTTTTTATATTTTCAAGGAATTTAAAAAAATATATAAATTCTTAGGGGGACTGTGTGTGTGTGTGTGTGTACACATGTGTGCACGTATGTGTTTGGATGTTAAATTTCTCCTCAAGGAAGTTGAAGAAGAATCTTGAAGGAAATTATTGTCTCTAAAAAAGGAGTGTGTGAAACTATCAGTCTGAGCATCCAGTCACCTTTTTTCTTTTTCTAATAGGTAGTTAGTGAGACAGTGAGAGATCATTTTGTGTGAACTCAAGTCTGGTGACAAGTTAGTGAATAGGATCTGTTTAGAGTTAGGGACTTCTACCTAAAGAAAACCTGTTTGTTTTGTTTTCTTTAGGATTAAAAAATTATTTGAAAATAATATAACCATATACTTAAAATCATAAAATGGTCATAATTATATGAATTATATAATTCATATACAATAATTCATATACAAACAATAATTAGGGATATATTATACCAAGCAGACTTTTACTCATTCTTCTTTTGATTTTAATTTATATAAAATATTTACTTTTTCTGATTATAAAACTCCTAAATGGCTATATTTATAGATGTGCACAATAGAGAATGATATATGGAGAATCCAATTATTCTAATGCTGTATCACGTTTTCTCTTAATATTTGTCTTTGCATATACGTGTTCATCTACTGGGTTTTTCTGTATGTTTCTATGTGGGATCATAACTCATATACAATTTTCTCCTTGTTGTTTCCTATGTATGTGATCGTTTATACATATTCATAAATACTCTTTAAAACATTTATCTGTGTGAGTGGCAGCTAACCTTGGACAAAGAAAGAATCTAGGAGCAGGGTATTAAATACTGTTCTGAATGTGAGAGTCATTAGCACCTATTTGTGATTCAGATCTTTCTAGATGGCTCTGTAGCAAGGAGACTGACTTAAGGTGATAAAAATTCTTATGTAGGCCACCCTCTTACAGAACTCTACTAATGAAGCAGATTAGAGAAGGCAGAAGATCCTTTTCACTAATTTACTTAGGCAACCTCCATTTCTTAAATATGATTGCTATCTATGTATTTCTTTCTCTCTCTATATATATATTTTAATATAATTCTATTTATTTGAAATGTTCATAAAAGGCAAATCCATAGAGACATAGAGACATAAAGTAGATGAGTGGCTTCCAAGGGCGGGGAGTTGGGGAGTGACTGCTAATAGGTGAAAGGTTTCTTTGGGGGGATGATGAAAATGTTCTAGAATTAGATGGTTGCACATTGTAAATAAACTTAAAAATCACGGAGTTGTAAATTTTTAAAAGGTGAATTTTGTAGAATATGAATTATATATATATTTTAACATATTTACATTGTAGCATTTCTTTGTATGTTTCTGCTCCCAAGAAATTTTTATTCCATAAAGGTGAGATCTACACTCAATGCAATTCCTAACACATAGTAAGTGTTCAATAAAAGTTTACTGGTAAAAAATTAGAGAGAGATGAAAACAAAGTACTGTTTTTGTTCTTACTCACTCTTTTGGCCACTGAATAAACCTGCTAATCTCTCCAAATGCAGAAAGCAGAAAGATACATAATTTAACTAGATAAATCCTATAAAGACATATAACATCACTTGGCAAGGTGCCTGCCACATAATAAGCACTCTATAAATAAGAATATTATTATTAATAAAAATAATCTGTCTCCATATAGTCAGAAGCCTGAGTTCCCAGCCCTGGAGGCCAGGAACAAGTCACAGTTACAAATGGGTAATAACTGTGGCCCCCACACCCAGAGATGGGGACAAGCCTTCTCTAGTCTGGTTTGGTCCAATCAGAAGCTTGTTTGGAGTACCCCTCGGGCCACCCTTCTTTTCATCTGCAGATATATTATTGAACATTGTAGCTCAGTCCTGTCAGTCTAAATTACATTAGGAGGATTAGGAGATGCTCTGCAAGGAGAAAACAGGATTTGGCAATTTGATTTCAGGAAGACTTGAAAGGTCAGAGATGGAAGGCCAAGGTGGAATAAAAAGGGCTTTGAGCTTTGCAATCAGAGCAAGAATGGCAGCTACTGAAGTGTAGGAGCAACATCTTCTGGAAGAATCATCAACATGATAGAATTTTGCCCATTTGCCCAGGGGGGAGATGCACTGAAGTGTCTAAAAGGAACTTTTTTTGGTTAATTTTGTTGTTGTCATAAGATTGCTAATTGAAATAGTACTTTTGGCTCATCAAAATAATTCTCTTTATTTAGTAATACTAAGAAGTTATTTTAATTTCCCCTCAGTGTTTTTCATTACATTTTTGTTAAATTTTATCCAAAGCTGCTTTCAAAAACAGTGCTTAAATTTTTATGCTTCAAATAAAATCTGTTTCCTTCTTATGAGTGAATGGCAATTGTATAAGAAGTTAAAATACTTATACATATTTCTAGAACACATTTTTTACACATAGTCACTTGCTTCTTTTACAACTAGTTTTCATGTCATGTTTTGTTGGTTGTTTGCAGATGAAAGTGTTTTTTTTAAACCAAATATTGTTCTAAATAAAGAACTGAAAGAAAACGCTGTATTCTTGTTCATTAAGTGGCTATTATTAGGTGTTTGGTGGATGAGTTGCCCAACATTCTGAGTTGTAATTTCCCATAAAATCCATACAGTGAAAATCATAGTATTCTGTTTACAGAGTTCTTGTGAGGATTAAATGAGAAAATGAATTTAAGTGTTAAGCATCAGACTGGGTGCATAGTCAATGCTCAATAAATAGTTTACAAAAATTATTTGAGTGTGTGAATGTGAGAAACAGTCCAGCAGGCATTGTTTTCCTGGCAGATTGTGTTTATATGACTGTACAGGAAGATTGCAAACATCTGTGCCTTGGTTGCCATTCTGCTGATTTATTTAACCATGTGGATTTGTCAACTATTTTCAATTAACCAGACACAGGCAATGCCATCGACGCTGCACAGATGGTTTCTTCAATCCATCAGCGATGCCTGGGTGTGGCAATGCTGGGACTGGGCACATTGAAAGTTAGAGCAAGGAAATTTGAGCTTTCAAATCTTGAGACTCCTGGAGTGTTTTTAAACTCCTGTATGCTTCACCTCCGATCCTAAATATATATATTTTTACAGAGTCAGCACCATCATGGTTGCCTGACTCATTAGGGAATGTTCTGAGTCTGTGATAGGAAGAAAGCAAGTGAAAAAAGTTGAGAGAGTTAAAAAACACAATTTAATGTCTGCTTCACTGCTTAATTTTATTACAGTAATATTAAGAAAATGTAGAAGTGGGGCGTCTGTGTGGCTCAGCTGGTTAAGCCTGTGCTTTTAGCTTAGGCCTGCTTCTCCCTTTGCCTCCACCCCACTTGTGTGCTCTCTTTCTCTCAAATGGATAATAAATAAAATCTTAAAAAAAATGTAGAGGTAAGAGTAGAAGTTTTTTGACAGTCTACCTATAGAAGTATTATGTTTCCATTGTGGACAAATCAGAAAACACAGAGAATAGGAAGAAAAATTCTCATAATCCTTCCACTCAAGGATAACTACCCTTGACGTTTTGGTTATATTCTTCATTATGATTATTTATGTACATACATACACACATATGTGCATATATACACATGCACACATATACATGTGTATTTTGCAAAAAAAAAAGGAATACACTGGAAAGTCTTTTGTCATGGGCTTTTCCCACTACGTGAGATAGTCCTAAAATTATTTCATATAATTTTAACATTCTTCTTCATGATTCTTTTAAACAGATGTAAATAATCCACCACAAAAATAAAATGGAACTCCCTGAATCTCCTACATTTTGAGAGTTACTTTTAGATCTTACTGCTATTGTTAAACAATGACTATTAAAAGTTTTTAGCTAAAAGAGAAAATTTTGGAAGGAATTGAATGAGTCACATAGCAAGCTTTCTATTCTAGCAAGGTTATCTCATAAAATTATTGTATTTGAAATCACTTACCAGCATTAGAGAACAATGCAAGGGAATAAAAACAAGTTTCTAAGACAAAATGCATAAAAAACAGGAGCTACAAGCTCCACAGAAGAGAGAGAGTAGATAATATGGATGTGTGCTGAGTTTCTCTATACAGGCAATTCTCACTTTGCACAGGAGTACAGGACTGTGAAAACAACCATTCAGAATTAAACCATGCAAAGTAATACAGTGAATGAGAAAATGTAAGCTTGTTCCATGACCTTTGAAAATTTCTATCAAATGCTGAAAATTCTCTATCAGTTATAAAAGTATGGTACAGTGAAACAAAAAATAACAAAACTAATGCTTATTTAGTACATCGTAACATAAAATAGTACAAATATTGAGAATTCAGTGTTTTATTTCTTTGTTAAAAAACTTCTC
>CM053607.1:66481338-66504706 GCA_028646535.1 Procyon lotor
AAAAAACTTCTCAAAGGTCACATTTGTGTAAATAAGTTACGATGTATTCAATGCATCTCTTCTATGCCTTGGCAAATTTTGATCAGCTTCAGACATTTAATCTTTAGCTTTTTCAATGTCATGTAGTATCTCTGTGAGTGCCTTTGACGTGAAGTCTTTTGCCAAAATCAGGCATTTCCTTTGAGACTCCTGCCTTCTCTTGGTCACAATCATTTTTCTCATTTATGTCCACAAGTTGGTCTTCCCAGACTCCTCTAGCTGCACATCTAGATTGTGTCCCACAGGGTAGTATAGTAGTATAGTATATACCACTGTCAGCCCTTTCTCCTATAACTCCATGAATGTTAGATTCCAATCTCATTTTCAGCATTATTATTTTTCATTTCTTTGCTGTACTTTCATCCTTGTTAACCAATTCCTTCTCTTATTATCCATTTTTGTAAAATTTCATGGGGATTTTTCACAGGGAAACAAAGAGGCAAAACTACCTACTTTGCTGCCTGTACCTGATTGAGTATCACAGGCAGTGACCGATCACTGGCCAACTTTGAAAGAAGTGACATGATTGGCCACTGATCTGGATAGGTCTCTGCTATTCACATAGTGGTTTATGGATGCAAAAATTAGCAGCAAAATTTGTACTTTATACAATCACTCACAGTTAATGTACTGTGGTAATAGGACCATGGACCAGGTTGTCAGAGATCAGTGTAATTTAACTAAACCGTGGTAACTGAACGGTGCATATTGGGACTGCATAAAGCAAGGACTGACTGTATATATTTACAAACAATGAATGAGGGGGATGGCTTTCCGACGTGGTTGACAGGCTGTGAATGGCAGTATACCTCTCCCTATCCCAAGCTATCTGGGAGGCAATGCTGGTTCTATGGAATCTGAAGGGTGTGTTACACTTTGGTTTCTAACTATAGCATCCCACATAAAGGGGAGAATCATGCTGATGAGGTGACGTGATGCAATGAGACGGAACATAGAAATTATGATTCTTCCTCCCTGATGTCATAGCACAGCAAAACTCAGTGAGGATTTCAGTCCAACATGGGGATCTGATTGTTTCTTATGATTCTCATACTCTGACAGTGCCCCCACACACCTCATGGATAGCGACAAAAAAAGACTCAAGTCCTATAGGGCCAAGTCTCTGTGATAGTTCCAACAGGATACATCTTTGAAGTCAAGGTCAGGTCAATGGTGTTAAACATGGGGGTGGGGAGTGGAGGAACAAGGAACCAAGAGAGTTGAGGAATTTACAGCCAAGTCTGTAAACAAAGGAGATTGATGGTAGCTGAAGACAAACAGAGGATTCACTGGAATGAAGATGAAATCGGCTTATGAAGTAAGGGTTGAGGACCCTGCAGAGATCCCCACAGGGTCTTGATATGTTGTCCCAATTATCTTTGCACCGCAGTGTCTGTCACGTAAAAAAGTCCTTACAGATGTTGTTAAATGATGCAGGAATTATTGTTGGGATTCGACCACAAAGACGAGAATTCTTTTAATGTCAATTTTGGAGAAATAATATTTTAATAAAACCTACATGACATTTGACTAACTGCACACGGCACAGAAATAAAATGGATCAAAGATGGAAGTTAGGCACAAGGATATTCTGTGAGAAATTCATTTTTTCTCTGTTTGGTGGTTTGGGTTCCTCTGCAGTGTCCCCCAGGTAGTCAGATTGATCTTTTGGAAATGTAATTCATATTATGTAGTTTCTTGCTTAACACTTTCCAGTGGCATCCCTTGCACAAAGAATAAAATCTAAAGTTTATCATGGCTCACAAAGTTTATCATGGCTCACAAGGCCTCTCTAATCTGATCCCTAACAAATTCTCTGATCCTACTTCTTACCTCTCTCCTCCACCACTTTCCCCTATGCTCCCATATTCTTTTGTTACGTTAGTCTTTTTTTCTGTTCCACAAACAGGGAAATTTATTGTGATCTTAGGATCTTTGCTCTTGCAGTTAACTCTGCTTGACAAGTTCTAGCTGTAGATTTTCACATGGAAAACTTTTTTTTTTAAAGATTTTATTTATTTATTAGAGACAGAGAGCATGAGCTGGGGGAAAGGCAGTACTCGAAGAATTTTTAACATGGTTTTTGAAGGAAAAGATGTGTGAAAACAACACTCCTTATAAGAAAAATGACGGAAGGTGAATTATCTGCATCAGTCAGGAAAAATTGCTTATGCTGCAGTAACAAATAGTTCCCCAAATTTCACTGGTTTAAAAAAACGAAGGTATACTTTTTGCTCATGTTACATGGCCAGTGTGGATTGGCAACAAGGTTCTACTCATTGCTGAGATGCTAACATTTTATGATACCACCAACTCACCATGAGGTTTCAGGGTCTGCCATGTCAGAAGAAGATGGGATAGATAGTAGAGCATTGTCAGTTAAATGGTTTATCCCAGAAATGACACAAATAATTGCTCAGGTTGTACTAACTATAAGTCTGGATCTGCTGTTTCCTACCCATTTTCCCATCTTTTTATTAGGCTTGTTGACAGGGACTAAATTTTCTTATTGGGATTTTCAAGATAATTTGAAGTACTTTTAACAATTTATTTATTTATTTTTATTTTTTTTAAAGATTTTATTTATTTATTCAACAGAGAGAGAGTACAAGTAGGCAGAGAGGCAGGCAGTGAAAGAGGGGAAGCAGGCTCCCTGCCCAGCAGAGAGCCCGATGCAGACTCGATCCCAGGACCCTGAGATCATGACCTGAGCCGAAGGCAGAGGCTTTAACCCACTGAGCCACCCAGGCGCCCTACTTTTAACGATTTAGATTCCTGGGTCCCACCTTTCAAGGTATGATTTAGTTGGGATAGGGTGGGGAATAGTCAACACTTTGTCTTTTATCTGCATCACTTCCAGTAACTAAGCTGCAGGTGATGTGGACACCGCACTTGGAAAAACTCACCTCTAGAGATTAGACCAATGGTTGGTCTACTATAAGTGCTTAATAAGTATTTTTTGACTGACTGTACAATTAGAGTTCCTTTATAAATAAAGATTTAAAGGAATGATTTAGTGATTTAAGGGAAATAAATAGGAGAAAGAGAAAGGTCCAGAATTCCATTCATCTCTCCTTAAATAACTTCCAACTTCGGGAGGAGGTAATGCTGGGACTTTCTTTCACTTTGGGCATGTCACTAGGTTGCTCCACATAGCATCCCAGGTATGTCATATATCTTGTTCAGGAAAAAGGCACAAGTCTAATGATATTTAAAAAAAAAGAGTAGATGAATTCTTTGACTCATCCCATTTGAAATGAACTATGGAAAAAGCAAATCCAATTTCATGTAATTAGAAGTTACTTTAATTACATGAAGTACAGCCTACATTTCTTTGACAATGATAGATAATAACCTACTTTTTATGTTGTATTAAAAATCTAATGTCCAATAACTACGATTTTAACTAACTGGCAACTGAACTCTCTTGTCACTTATTTCTATGTTATTTTCACACTCTGATCACAGAATAGCAAACCTCAGACTCAAGATCATAATGATGTCATAAAAAGAGAACCATAAATGTGTACTTTTTAAGTGAAGCTGAATGTTCCATTATGATAGACTACCTATACCCTCGAAAAGCTCAACTACTTAAAAACCAGATCTGCTACATTTTCAATACTCAGACTTTTCTCTGAAAGGAAGTTTCAGGCTAGAGGTCTCCATGGGTATGTATTCTTGTGCATTATGTTCTGGTACATAAAATCTGAAAGCTTCTAAAGTATTAAAGCTTTCATGTAAGTCATGGTAGAAAAAAAAAGACAACAAAAAGCTGGTACTTCAAATATCCATATTTGTTTTAAAAATTAATTTGCAGGAGGATTCTATTTTTACAATTGTTGTGACATCTTACTTTAATAATGTCACTATATCCTCCTTCTCTGGGAAAGTTATTCATAATGTTAGACTACTACACCTAAAGACTGTGGATGAATATGGGCACTCACACCTTGGCGTGTGGGCTAAACATAAGATAACAAAAGAATATTTATTCAGTTACTGCAAATAACAGTGTGTTAGATATATAGGTTCTGACTAGTGAATCTAGGTTTCTTGGCTGGGAAATGAATGAATCGTAATAGGTAATTTTACTTTTGCCTGAATGTTGATCAGGTTTTGCTAATACTTTTTTTTTTTAAGATTTTATTTATTTATTTGACACAGAGAGAGTGCGCGAGAGAGCGAGTGAGAGCACAAGCAAGGGGTGCAGGAGAGGGAGAAGCAGGCTCCCCCCTGGAGGAGGAGCCCAATGTGGGACTCCATCCCAGGACCCTGGGATCATGATCTGAGCTGAAGACAGATCCTTAACCGATTGAGCCACTCTGGTGCTCCTGTTGATATTTCTCTAAATATCTCTAAATATACAAAAAGAGCTCAAAGAAATGCAAGAAAGTCACATGTACTCAGAGACTTCCTTCTTTCTGTTACTGCAAAAAAGTTGTGCTTTTCTTGGATCACATCTGAGAAGGCAACATGTTCAGCACAGGCATAGTCTTCTTTCCTACAAATGTCTCTGTAGTGTCACAATATAATGGCTTTGTGTATTTAAAATATACCATGAACAATGATAGTCATGAACATACATGGCAAAGAGATTGTGAATTGTTGGTTCACAGGCCTCATATCTTCATAAAGAACAGCATGGAATTAAAACTGGGAGCTAAAAATTCTGAGCTGTCTATATTGCTTAGGACATTAGTGGGACACTTATACACACACATATATTTCTAAAGTTCAGGTGTAGAATCGAGCTAATCACATCCCATATCTCATAGCTCATTATAATTACTATTTCCAGGGGCGCCTGGGTGGCTCAGTGGGTTAAAGCCTCTGCCTTCGGCTCAGGTCATGATCTCAAGGTCCTGGGATCGAGCCCCACATCGGGCTCTCTGCTCAGCAGGGAGCCTGCTTCCCGCCCCCTCTCTGCCTGCCTCTCTGCCTACTTGTGATCTCTCTCTCTCTCTGTTAAATAAATAAATAAATAAATAAATAAATAAATAAATAAATCTATTTAAAAAATTACATTTCTAGAAGAAGCCCCTCCTTTTCCTTATCTTGTCCCCATTTTCCATGCCTATTTTTTTCTTTCCTCCAAAAAATAACCTGTTTGTTATGCATCTTCTATGTGCTCTGGTCAAATGTGTGTTGTTTTGTGTCCTTGTCTTTTTAATTTTCATAAGTGGGCCTAGGTTATAAATCTCAACCAGTTTTTCTCTGTTTCACTCAGGTTCTTTGTATGTTGCTGGCTGTTTTTCAATTCCTCCAGGCTGCTCACTGCTGCATCATTTACTAGGATCTGTGTAGTACTCACACTCGCTTTTCAAAAGCACAATTTGGGTTGTCTTCCCTCATGTTCATTATTTATTAATGTGTTCATTCCCTACCTCTATCTTTCTAATAATCAAAATGGTTTGTAAATGAAGATCTTAACATACCAGAAGGAGGGCAAGCAGCAGCCTTTACTAACATTCACTTCCCAGTGAAGTTCTATAATGACACAGGGACATCATATCTCTCTGACCAAAGAGAGGATTTCCCTTGTTAGATGAAGACATAAAATACATGAAATACCCTCTATTACTTTTCCAGTCTCCTCTTGCTTTAAATAAACCTAGCCTAATTGATGTTACAAAGCTATCTTTTAGAGTACCCATTTTCATTGAAACATAGAAGCTGCTTGTGCAGATGTGAGATCAGGGATGCATGAAGAAATACATTATTTTAAAATAACATAAAGCCAGAAGGTGCTGGAATCAGACCTGCTCATAACATTGGCTTGCTCAGTCACCATACCTGGTCATTAAGTGACTCTACCTTTTTTCTCTTCATAGATTTTAGCCAATAACACAGAATAGCCTGAGTTTCTTAAGGAAAAGTGATTGTTACTATTAAGTAGAACTATTTTCTGTAGTCTTCTTAAGATCTTTGTGTCCTAATGAGGAATGTGGGCCAGGCTGATGCGGACCTGCTCCTGAGAGCAGCCAGGCTGTACGTCCATCCCCTGGAACTGGGCCAGGAGGCTGTGTGCCTAATCTGCTCAGAAATCGTTCCTTTCTGTCTGTCACTGAAGCCTGAACACACTCCAGGAATTAGGTACTAATTAATGTCAACACATTATAAATGAAGAAAGAAGGGAAATTGCTTGGACTCATTTCTGAGGAAATTCTCAGCAATTCGCTCAGTTAAAGTTAATGTGTACCTCAGGGCAGCACTGAACCAAATCATAAAATGCTGCTCATGTGATGAGTGACCTGGAGGTGACCTGAGTGGGCCTCTCAAGCAGTATTTGTTTCCATATTGTGTCTATTTTGTTAGGATGCTGCTTATAGCATTTGATGATCTGATCGGTAGCATCAGATGGCTGTGGAATCCAATGTACGGCTTCACAAGCAGTAAATTCTAGGTTACCTACACAAAATTCTAGGAAATAACATTCAAAATGGCACTTGCCTGATTTTAGTCTGTTGCTGCTTTATGGGCTTCAATGGACAGTTTTTCAAAGACTAGAACAAGTAGATCATCACGTGGATCTGAGGAAGTCTTCCTCTTTAAATCAGAAGCAGATCCTAATATCCTGTTTTTATGTTTGTAAAATTAGGAAATGGATGTTAACATCCACATCATCGACTTGGATAATCAGGATAATAAATGTGTACTAGTATCTCACATCCTGAGTCCAATATTGAGTCCAGTATGTGGAAATCAGTTGGGAGTGAGTCTGTAGTCAGGAATGGGAGACTCGTTTTGTGGAAAAGGCAGTTGGTACTGCAAGAAATCAAAAGGGGGTTCAGTTCTGTGGTCACTGTTCTTTAGGCTTCCTTATCACATTGTACCCCTTTGAGGATGCCCCTGGTGTGCTCCTTATTGACCTTGGCCTGAGTAAGAATGTCTGGGCTTAGACAGGTAAACACCTTGCTGGTTTTGCTTAGGACTTGAGCTCAGTAGAGAAGACCCAAGGCCAGCCAATCCCTCCATCTCCAATGCTCAGCACAACATGTGGCATGTGGTTTGGGACAAGGGTAACCAAATTAGGAAGACTACAGAGTAACGCAGATGTACCTGTAACGTCAAACTGCGTTTTGACCATGGTAGTGGACTACTGGAGAACTCATTTTAGTGCATGGACTTTAGGGTTAAAAAAAGAGATTTCACTCCTGAAAACCTGTATGGCCACGGGGAAGCAGCCTTAAAGTCTCAATTCCCTCACCTGCACATTTGGGTTAAATCTGTAAATAACAGGTTTGTGGCAAAAAGGGAAGAGGTCTAGAGTGAAGATCTGTTTGGCCACATCAATGCCAATTATTTTGTTCAAGTGAAAAAGATAAGATCTAGAAAATTTGGTTCTTAATTAAAAACTGGTTTTATATTCTAAGACGTGTTTTTCTAACTCTTAATATGACAACAAGAATAAAGTGATTCAAGAAAAAGTATTTTTCTTTGTTTTCTCAAGTACTAAGTGCTTTCTATAAACTATGGTGTGGTAGGGAATAGATATGGAAGAACACACAAATAAAAAAGGATGAATAAAGCTCATTAAGAAAAAACTGTTTGGAACTTCCTGATTCTACCCATGGTTTAATACTCCTGCAAATAATGGGTATAATTTTCACCACATTTTGGTAAAGTGCTGGAAGAGAAACAGGAGGAAAGGTGCAAAGATCTGTAGAACTTATTCTAGAAGAGTAGCAGGCAGACCAGGACTAGATGGAAAAGTCATCCAGGGGGATTAATTCATTTCTAACGGTGCTAGTATTGGATGAAGAGGCTTTATTTATTTTTTTTTTACAAAGATGAGAGCACAAGATACACTTTGAAACATTTAAAAGCTGAAAGAAACAGTGGATGTTCTGTCTCTTTGAATATTTGAAAAAATTATTAAAAAAAAATAAGTGCAATAGCATGCACTTAACAAATGTCTTGCAGAGCACCCTTCCAAATGAAAAATACATATTAAGCATACCAGTATGGCTATCTATGTGTGGGATAGAGAATGGTGACAAGAGGGAATAAATACATACCTTGAGGGGCCTTGTCCAGACCACTGGTGATTAAGTTGACTCTCTCTGCACCTGGGGTCCAACAGAAACCAACCACCACCAAAACAACGAAACTGAAACACCATGTGAGTATGTAGGGTTCTCAGAGGAGCCCTTTTCATTTCCTACACTGGGGAATGATGCTCCAGGCTATGGAGTGCCTAGGATTCCCAGGTGCAGGTATGAGTGAGTGAGTGAGTGAGTGATTGTGTATGTGTGTGTGCACGCGCTTCCCTGAGACTGAATTTTCATGAAGAGAGATGGAGCCTGAGAAAACTGCTGACATTTGAATACTTTGGCTTTCTCGAGTCAGGATATTCACTGCCCAAACACAGCTTTTCCTTTCAATAGGAGCTCTCCTTAACTTTCCCATGGCTTTGTGCTTAGAATGTGTGCGTGTGTGTGTGTGTGCATGTGTGCGTGTGTACAGACCTTTGGAGTTTAGAAAGGACAACAGCACACTATTTCAAGACCCACTCACTCACTGTAAGGGTTAAAATGGTGCTGCATCAAAATTCCCAAGACCCACTCACTCACTGTAAGGGTTAAAATGGTGCTGCAGCAAAATTCCCAATAACAATGTACAGCCCATTAAAGGGCAATTAGATAAATAGTTGCTATAAGCTTGAAAAATCTGCCTCCTTTACCAGGGTGAATGGCTTGGAATCCATCTACAGTTAATAAAAAGGAAAGGGTGTGGGAACGTGGCTGAAATGTGAGACAAAGGGAAATAAAATATTATTTTTCAAAGAGAAATGTATAGGGATACCGGTGGAGGCACTCAACCTGAAATATGGGTCATTCACTTAAAAATCAGAAGATTTAGTTTTGTAAATTTAGTTTTTGTAAATAAGTCTGTTACACTCTGCCAAAAGGATGATAAGATCGTGGTCATAAAATATCTCAAATATTGCACTATATTTTTTATGTTCTATATTCTGGACCATTTAGCTACCTATCAGTTACCTGCATGTTTGATCAGTTTCAGATAACCCCACGTATATGCATCGAGGCATGCATGTGTTGGTGAGCTCACACATTAAGTCTTTGTGCATCATCTTATGACCAAGCTTCCCTTCTGTTCACTTACTGAGCGATTCAAAAGTTTAAAAAAAAAACATTATCCTAAAGTGATTATGCCAAAGGCTGTGATCCATCCAAACTTATATGTGAAACAAGGCTCAGCCTGATCGGTGCATTTTTGGGGCACCGGGCAACAGCTGCTTGTCATCTACCTTCACTGGAGTGCTTTCTTATTGATTGCATTCCTTCTTCTGACTCTTTGATCTTCAAAGAGACAAGGGAAGAAAGAAAGGGAGAGAGAGAGCAGGAGGGAAGGAGGGGAAGAAGGAGTGAGGGAGAGGGAGAAGGAGAATAGGAGGGTTGGGAGGCATAGTGAGCGTGAGGGTGGGAGGGAGAGAGAGAGAGGGGAGGCCACCATTAAGACCACAGTCACCTCACACCACTTACAGACTCCTTTACATCATCACGCAGGGCAGAGAAGGCACACCCCATGACCAAAGTCAAAATGTCCTTGTCGGCTTCACTTTTGTGGTGTAAACAATGCCAACTGAGCATTGGTAGTCTTGATGCAATTCTTGCATCAAGAATTGATGCAATTCTACTGGTTTGGGTAGCTTAGAGAAGAGAGACAGCTCCATCATGTTCAGCGTTCAGTGTAGGAAATGAGAAGTGACCCTTACAGCAGCAGTGAAACCTTTACAAATTCAAGGGGACTTTTGTTAGTGTGTAGAAGTCAGGATGTTAAGGCAGAGAGCAAAATCATGTCAGCATGGCTGAAATAGGTACACTGTTAAACTGTAACTTCCAGTTTGCCCTCATTCAGTAAAAGAATAAAAGCCTCGGTCTAGATGTTGTTTTCATCATTTTTGTTTATAATGCAGGACTAGACATAACAGTTCAATTTATTGAAAAAAATTTCTTAGTAAAATACGAGCTTAGAAGGTTTCATAAACAGTTATACTTAGAAAAATATTGAGTTAGATATATAAATTGGTAAAGGATAGGTTTTCTGAAAGACAATACGACAATAGCTTTCACCTTTAAAATTGTCTTGCTCCAAAGTAATCACTTGGACATTAGCCTTACCAACATTTTTCTGTATCTATCCCCTCAGGCAAGAGAAACAAAGGCAAAAATAAACTATCAGGACTACATCAAACCAAGAAGCTTTTGCATAGTGAAGAAAGCCATCAACAAAAGATAAAGTTAACCTATTGAATGGGAGAAGATATTTGTAAATGATATATTTGATAAGAGGTTAATATCCAAAATATATAAAGAACTCCTACAACTTAACACCAGCAAAATACCAAGTAATTTGGTTAAAAATGAACAGAAGACATGAATAGATATTTCTCCAAAGAAGACATCCAGATGGCCAACAGACACATGAAAAGATGCTCAACATCATCAGTATCATCAGTAGGGAAATACAAATCAAAACCACAGTAAGATACCACCTCAAATCGGTCAGATGGCTACTATTCAAAACACAAGAAATAACAAGTATTGGTGAGAATGTGGAGGAAAAGGAACTGTTGCTGCACTGTTGGTGGGAATGAAAACTGGGGCAGCCAATGGAACATAGTGTGGAATTTCCTCAAAAAGTTAAAAAAAAAAGAATTATCCTGTGATCTAGCAATTTCACTTCTGGGTATATACCCAAAGAAAAGGAAAACACTAATTGGAAGGTATATGCTCCCCGCCCCCCTGCCATGTTTATTGCAGCATTATTGATAATAACCAAGGTAGGGAAACAATCTAAACGTCAACCGATAGATAAATGGATAAAGAAGATATGGTATATATAGGTATATGTACACACACACACACACACATACACACACATACACACGTAGAATATTACTCAGCCATAAAAAAAGATGAAATCTTGCCATTTGTGACAACATGGATGGACCTAGAGGGTTTTACACCAACTGAAATAAGTTAAAGAAAAACAAATACCATATGATTTCATTTATATGTGAAATCCAAAAAATGAAAATAAGAAACAAAAGCAGATTCCTATTTACAGAGAACAAACTGGTAGTTGCCAGAGGGGAAGGAGACTGGGGGTATGGGCAAAAGAGGTGAGGGGGATTGAGAGGTACAAACTTCTAGTTATAATACAAATAAGTCACAGGGATGAAAAGTATAGCATAGAAAATATATTCAATAATATTATAATAAGTTTGTATGGTGACAGATGGTAACTACACTTATTGTGGTGAGCACTGTGTAATGCATAAAATTATTGAATTGTTATGTTGTACACCTGAAACTAAGATAACATTATATGTCAACTGTACTTCAGTAAAATAAGCTTGCTACAGAACCAAAAATCCATTTCTAAAAAATCATTCTAAAAAAAATAAAAGTTGGTATGATGTAGAAGTATTTATAATAGCACATTTTTAAAAAGTCCAAAAATAGGGGAGTAGTTAAACAAATATTTTTACATCCATACAATTAAATATGTAGCTCTAAACAACCGTGCCGTAAAAAGATTTTATTCTGGGGGGAAAACTGTCATAAAATATTAACAAAGAAAGATGTGGCCTATAAGCTGTTTGAATAGGATGTCTATCATGGAAAATAGAAATGGAGAAGCATCCGGGAGGGTAGGAAGAACATTCAGCAAAATGTAAAACATTATTTTTCTTTCCATATTTTTAAAATATTTTCCAAGTTCTTTTCTGAGTGCTTTCTTATGTGGCTAGATACCATACCATAATTGTGACTAAAAAAGCCTTGTTAATATTCAAAGGCCTTTCTCTGAGTCTAGTGATTTGCTTAAACTCAGAGTTGTGTTACACATGCTATCCTATGGGTACTGGAGTAGGAACAGCCAATGGAAAGACCTTTGAGGCTATCTCAAGCTTGTACTACCTGGGGACCATCTGTGTAAAATGACAAACTAGAACGTGTTAGGATCCTAGGGAGGAGTGGTTCTCCCCAGGTTTTCCATCTTGTCTGTCACCCATAACCAGATGCTCATACTATAGTACAAACGGTAACAAACTATGAGTTCATGAAATGAAAGGCACTATTATATTGCTGATAGTGAGGAAGGGGGTCCAAGTTTAAATTGCTTTGGCAATCCTAACCCTGTATTTCCTGATTCTGATGCAAGTGAAACCCCAACTTTCTCATATTACAGCGGTTTATATAATATATTTATAGATACGCAGAGAAGTATATGATAAAACAGGGCTTTATGGTTGGAGTAAGTAAGCAGCTGGATATCACTTTGTTTGATTTGTACAGAAGAGTGGAAGTTCAAACATAAAATGAAATGACTACCCCTTTGTTTAGCTATCATAGACTGTTTCTTTATCACAGTCACATGCAACCTATTGGAAAATGGAGAGGCAATAACAAACACAGCACCAAGCTCCATTCTAACAAGTCCTGCTCCAGCGTATGATCCCCACATTGGTATCTCTGGATTCAAGGTAAGGGGAACAGCTTCCTATGGTCCACTTTGTGTTTTATTGCATAGCGATTGCTTAACACACATTCAAAATAAATACTCATAGGAACACTCACACACAAAAGCTTTCTATTTAACACCATCCTGGCTATGGTGATGAATAATCTCTGATAAATTTCTACTCCCCACACCTTACTAAGAGGCCCTTAAAACCAGGGTTTACAAATGGCATTTCTTCTCTGCATGCTTCCTTAGATTTGGCAAGAATAAATGACCAAAATTATGAAACAAATTTAAATCTTTTGCACAATGAAGTAAAAATGTGCTTTTACAAAATAATGTCTATTCTATTGATACTGGAGAGGAACCCTCTTAAGTGAGTCAAATAGGAACCCCAACGAAACACTGGGAACTGTGGAAATTTCAGTCTTTTTTTCATCACCTTTCTGATTTCACACAATAAAAAGCATGACTCTGCTCAAGCTAAATTTCCTCGCATTGATTGCTAGATATCAGAGGATGGGTGTTAAGTGTTATCAGATTACCAAACACATGCAATGTTTGCTTGATTGACAATTTTGCAGCTGGCGTACTGAAATATATTCTGCTTAGCAACTAACGTTAAGCAGAAAAAAACTTTCCGACTATGTCATGGTTGTGAAAACAGGTGCAGGGTATCTGGAAAAAATTTTACTCTGAAAGGAAGACAAAAGTGGTCTTCAAGTGAACAGCTTGAATCTAAAGGATGTTATTTCACCTAATAATAAAAGCAAATACAACTTCCTATTTCTAAAAGTTATATGGATTCCCACAAAAACAAACTTACCTTTCAGCTACCAAGGCAAACTTAATCAACTAATTGAGTTGGAATGATTTTTCTTCAAAGATTGCTATTTAAGTCTAAGGACACTTTTATTATCATTAGAATAATCTGTGCTATAGTTCTATTCCTCTGTCCTAATGGTGGTGAACTGGGTCATACAGTCTTTTGAAATGTTACCCAATTATAAACTGTAGGAAAGAGTTAAGAAAAATTGGAAGACATTTTTACCTTGCTTAATTTTTCAGTTAGGTTAGGCTCTTTAATTTTAGACTATTTAATGAACAAGGTGAATAATGGTCATATCCTTGAAGGAACAACAGAGAGAAAATTCTGGGGCTTTTCGTGATGATCTCTAACAGGTACTAGCGGCCTCAGTCAGGGGAGACAGCATTGTAGGTTCTAGGCTTCAGATGATATGGTACATGTTAGTAGGGGTTTCTGCCACTAAGAGTTCAGCTTATTCCTCTATTTTTAACCCAAATGAAAATTCTCATTCCTCATTTCACATCTACCCTTTTATTACATCTGATTGATTCTGGAAACAATGGACTTTACTAAAAAATAGGGCTTTTTTTTTTTTTTTTTTAGCTAAAACTATTTATAATAAACTACAATCTAGTGTAGAAATACAAAATCCTATCTTTGGTTAGTTTGGAAATACTGGAACCATGTCTTTTCACCATTTAAACAACCCTGGAGGTCATCAAATGACTCTATTTCTAAGTTAATTACTAGTTGATAAAAATAAAATGCTCTTTTGTTTTTTTCCCTCTGCTATCTTCTATTTAACAGTTTTCAGATTTTCCTCCCCCTAAAGTTATTTAGTTTTGACTCAAAGAGAGTGATCAGCTTGGTACAGTCACTCCCAAAGGATGATTCATTCATTTAGCAACCTCTGTCTTCTTCCAGGCAACCTATGATGAACAAGTGTGTGGCCTCTTTTCTATGCTCTTCTCAACCTCCCAGTTTGACGTGAGAACACAAAGAGGAAGATGAGCCTGGAGTGCATCTTCTCCCACTCAGAGGGGCACAGCCGGGAGGGAAGGCCGAAAAGTTGTGCTCGCAGACCACACAAAATACTCCCCACCAGGCTGCAGCTGTGACAAGCCAGCAATCCTTCCCCGGCACCTAAGGCACATCTTTCATAGTCTAAGAATAGAGGTGCTTACATTGATCAAGAGTGGGGGAGGCTGACAGAGCTAGCCTCATGCGGCTAGGGCTCAGATGCATAAAGATGTCAAGAGATCTGGTTTTAATTGAAATGCAAGCGTTCCCCATGTGGTTTTTTACACACAGGGCAATTTTGCCTTATATGGTCAGTAGCATATGTTTTGGCAATATAAAAAAAAAACAAAATAAAAACAGTGAACATGAGTTGTAACAATAACTTATCAGGGACTATAGAAAAGAATTATATCCAGTGAACATTATAAAAAACACACAAAAAAACAAACAAAACAAAAACATTCCATAGTTGATTATTGTTTAATTCACTTGTAGAGAGGTGATTTTCCTACAGACAGATTTTCTTGTGATTAATAGGTTAACACCCGATAAAACACTTTGGTGTTTTCAAATACTCACCTGGCATTAGGATCACTTCTTTGAAAAAGTCCGAATAGTAAAAAAAAAAATAAAATAAAAAACAAAAAAAAACTGCTACAATATTTTCATGATCATGATACCATAAAGTAAACACTGAGAACTGACTCATGATTCAACTGATACAGAAAGATCAAAGAGCCATATCATAATTTAACCTTAAGTGAAGGTTTGTGTGGAGATAAAAATTAGGAGAGCAGGTCAAACCTAAAATAAAACTTATTTAGACTATTTCTCCCTTTCAAGTTTTAAAATAAAAAGTCTTCGTTGGCTAATTAGTCCAGATGCCACCTTAGAATAAAAGCCAAATACCATTAGGAAATGGTATTTGTTTTTTATTGCTAAGAGGTCATCTCTACCTTCTCTTGTCAAAATGTGAGACCTCCATACTTGCAAACTTGCTGTGGCATATGGAATTGAACGGAAACTTGGTAGTCCATTGTTGTGTTTATGTGGCCTCTGAGAAAGAACATTTTTTTAGGAATGCATGTGACGAGGTAAGTTGAAAATACATTTTTGTAGAGTGAAAAACTTTTGGCTTCATTATTGGTAAAGAAATAGTTAAACCTTTGAATAAAGCAGATTATGGCTATGTCCCCAAAAGAGACAAAGTTTATAGGTGAGGCAGTACCTTTCACATCTTGTACTGCTTAAATCCCACCAGGCCTGTGGCCACCCATTTTGTCTAGACATAAAACAGGCTACATAAAGACAGAAGGTGATAGATGTACCAAATAATTATCCTACCTATCTACATATTGTTGACTAATTTGTTGATTAACTAAAAGCTATGTACTAGGATCATTGAGATCCAACTCTGGATAAACTTGTTATTTAGCTTCTGGGAGGTTGTGAGAACATGTTCTAGATTGTTCTCACACCAGATGTCAGCTGTTTTCCTGAGAAAATTCAGGCAGAATTCAAAGCACTTTTGGGAAGGCCCGCCTCATGTGGGTGACACTTGTCAGACTGCCAACCAGGGCAGAAGAGAAGGGGATAGATCTATAGTTACTTCATCCAAAGAATAAAAAAATCGAAGTCTTCCTTAAACTTGGCCACTGAGCGACTTATAGTCCCCTTTGCCTCCTTTGTCCAAGGAAGAAGTAAAGACCCTAAGCGCCAGAAGTTGCCCCAGAATAGAGCAAGGAAGCTCACCAGATAGAGGCCAGTGAAACCCAGCTACAAGCAAACCACCTTTCCTCATGGTTAGTGCAGAGCTTTGGGACAGCCACCCCTCACCCCAGTTGTCCTCTGATGCCTCAGAAACCTTTATACCATCTAGTGCCTCTTGGTCACCTCACTTTTAGGTACTTGGAATTCGTTTCTGGAATCTGGTCCTGTTCAGTCACTGCACTCTCATCTTTAAAATTCACTCTTGAAGTCATTGATTCTCTGGCATCAATTCCCTTCTGACCACATCATCTTAGAATCCTGTCACTCGATCCTCTTCCAACTGCTTTCTTTCCAAAGTTCCATTTCTCACTGATTGCCACCTAATCTGGCACAAAAAAACCCCCAGGAGTCAGAGCCTCCATGGGGAACTCCCATGCAGGCCAAGTTCTGGCTTGAACCTTTGGCTGGGTGTTCATTCGAGGTCTCAAACCCCATATTGGTCACTTGAATTCAACAAAAGGAATCTGTAAGAATGAGTAGGGCCTCCAACAGCAGGCCACATGGGGAAGCAGAGATTCCAGTGCTCCTGAAGTTACACGAGCCTCAGAGAATGGGGGTGTGACAGTGAAGAAGTATGTGGGAGGGAGAGTGTGTGTTGACTATGAGTGTGTTTGAGTATGAGAGCGAAGAAATAAGTGAATGACTATAAGCATGTGAAAGTGTGAAAGCACGTGTGAGTGTGTGTGTGTGTGTGTGCGTGCACGTGGTTTGTGTGTGTACAGTGAGAAATAAACCCAGGAAAACCTAGTAACAAGGTCTGAGACACGAGGTATGCCACAGGATCTCTTGGCACCAACTGAGTCAGACTCTAGTTCAGCTTCTGTGACCCCTCACTGGGTGATCCAGAGAAGCCACTTTCTGTCTTGTGGATCACAGTTTTTATACTTGAAAAATGAGTACATGAAAAGTACTATAAACTCCCTGTACCACAAAAGGTACCCTCACATTGCCATCTTGATTCTCTTTTATCAGCCCTACTACTGATGAGTACTCACTACGTGAGAAGGTGAATATACAGCTGGAAAAAAGGAGGCTATGGTTGAGAAGGGTGAAGGCAGGCTCAAACCCCCTTGTCACACACTTTTTGGGTCTGGTTAAAATAGTAAGGAAGAGAGACACAGGGTGAGAAGAGGACATCCACAGGGTGATGGTAAGAGGAACACAAGCACACTGGTGATCCGCAGTCAGTCTCCTGCTCTGGAACATCTCCTTCTTAAATCCTTCCGAGACCTGGACATGGAAATAAACCCATATACCTTGCCTACTGCTTTTAAAAAGTGTCTCGACTCTTTAATAGAAAGAATCGGATGGGCAGGAGATAGTGCATGTCATCTTAATTTGAGAGTAAACGTTACATGTCCCTGAGTGGCCTCCATTAATTATAACCAAGAAAATAAGCTTGGAGCACCTCACTTTTTTCGCTGACTGTCAAAGGCTTTCCCAGACTTCTACATAGAAGGCAGGCCCAAAAGGCAACAAACATTAGGCAATCCTCTCTTTTCAGGCTGCTAAAAATAAATCAGTTTAACTGCAGTGCTATCTAAAGACTCAAACCAAAGCCAGAGACAAATGTAAATGTCATCCCTTTTAATAAACAGTCATTAATAAGTTCATACTTCTCCATTCTAACTCAGGCTGAGTAAGGGCATGATCAATTCATAAGCATTTCCTTTTCATAAGGAAAGAAGGAGATTTGTAAAGCAAATATACTGGAAAGTCATAACACAATATCCCCATCGACTGAAACTCAGACCATTAAAACAAGAAGACTATAGAGATGAACCGGACTAAGTAAGATGAAGATCTTGCGGACGGAGGCCCAGAGAGGCAAAGTGGCTGCCACAGGATTGCCAGAAGTTTAGGGCTTGAGGGTCATTTTCTGTCTCCCGGATTGATGCCTTTGCCATAGCTGTCTCCTACTTGCTATGCCCTGATGCTTCAGAAAAGTCAAATATTTTCCCAACGTAGAGTTTTTGAAGTAAAAATTCCCATGGCGCTTTCAGTGTTCCTTTTTAAAGTTCCCTCCTTGGATTTGACATCTTTCAAGGTGGGATTTTCCACCTCCCCTCTCTTCCTGACCGGACTCACACACCTACACAGCTCCCTCCTGTGCTCTTCCTCCTCAGGCTCCCTCTTCCTGAACATCCTGCTTTGCTCCCTACCTTAGTGTCCCAATAGGACACTCTTCTCTCTCTCCAGTCACATGGGAGCCTCTCCAGCTCCTGAATCTCAGCTGTTCTGACTTGGAGTCAACCATTTCTGTGGTTTTCAAAGTGTGGTTCTTAAGACAGCAGCAACACATTACCTGGGAGCTAGATGGAAATGCAAATTCTCAGGCTTCAAACCAGACCTATTGTCCCAGAAACTCTGGTGGTGAGGCCCAGCAGTTTGTGTTTTAATAAGCCCTTCATGTGACTCTGACCTCTACCCAAGTCTGAGAACCACTAACCTACCTTATATTCTGGTGGCACGAGTTCAAAAGCGAGAGCTCTGTCTGCATGGGACCGCTTGTGTTCGGAGTCTGCTTTCTGGTTGTATACTTTGGATAAATTACTTATATCCTCTGTGCCTCATATTCCTCACCTATGAAATAGAGATAATATAGATTTGACCTCAGAGATGTGTCATTGGTGATGAAATGATACAAGGCGTGCACATAATGTACTTAGCACAAAGCAAAACCTAGGAAATGCTAAAAAACATTATCATTTATTCTTTATAAGATAGTTCTACTCACAATAAGTGAAATATGAGTCACTTTTCTTTCTATATCATACTCTTATGAAACCTGTAAACAAATATTAATCAATAGCGAAACCACATTACTTAAGAATGTAAATTACATTCTGAATCAGCTCTTGATATTATCAATTTCTATGAGACTACTTTCATGTTTGCATTTAGAATAGTTACATGAATATTCATTTTCTGTAATTCAACAATTAATAAAAATGATGACATAATGTCACTCAAAAGAATCAGTTTGGAGAAAGCTATTGCACTGCCACATAGAAGTAAACTCAAGAAAAGCTTTGCAAGTTTGTTCTTGTAGCCACTGATATCCATGAAGGAAAACACACATACATTGTTGCTAATAATAAAGCACCCTGGTCTTTCAGTCTAGGACAACTGTAAACCTGTCTGTGCAGAATGTCCCTCAGGCATAAATCAAGCTCAACAGATGGAACAGGACCCCACAAGCAACTCTTCAAATCTGAATCATACATTTTTCTTCCCTGTAATATAATTTCATATTAATTGATATTACTAAACAGCACTTACAATTGTAGTAATTCATGCAATTATCATACAGAAATGAAATCATAATATTTTATATATAAAATGGCCCTTCTGTATATATTTCGGAAAATATAGTAAAAGTTGGGAAATTTCTTGACCCTCCCATGCGAATCTCAAATCCTTTCAAATATCATACACTTGTAATAAAATAATGAAAATATTAGAAATATCCTTGCTCTCACTCCAGTGAGTAGGGCCATTAATTAGCAGAGAGCTTTGTATGTGATATCTACATTTTTAAATTAGATATTACTTTCCAATACAAATATTTAGTAAATGGATATTGCCATTTTAAAACTTGTGTTACTTGGAACGTATGTAAGGTATATAGTCCTGGTGAAATGGCTCAAGCCAATAGTGAAAACAGAAAGTCCTCCTAGAAGGGACCTTTTTTATGGCAGGCCAAAAACTATATGTGCATAGCATTTTCTGGTAAGTCACTGGCAATGTCCTCAGCTGTGAAGATCCTGGACATAAGGTTATGCCATTGTGGTTAGGGAAAATGGTGGTTGTTAATTTAATTCCTAGCTGACCCAATTTCTATTCCTTTAAAATATGCTTTGGAGTAGTCATCAGGAGACTACTTTGACTTTGGCTTAAATGGAATTTCCTTGCCTTTCATGATATTTCAATTTTCACTAAGAGACAGAAGTGTACTATGAAACAAGTTGCTTTAACAGGTAGAAAATATGTAGGTAAAGTTTAACAGTGTATCAGCAAAGGTTCATATGCAGCAGTTAAGTACAAGGAATTATAGGATAAGAAAAGCAATGTAATGGAGTAGAGCCATAGAAAATCTGGTGTAAAAATCAGACACGTGAATGGGAGGTGCTCCACATGGAGGACACACAAGCACAGCTCTCTTGAGTTCTTTCTCAGGTATCACCATTTTGGCCCTGAGACCACTTTGTTTAGTGCTAGAGAGGAGATCTGGAAATGAGAAATCCTCCTCTGGGGCCAGAGGCACTTACTAAGATGTCTGGCCCAGTGTTCCTCCCTGGCATTTGTTATGATGAATTTTCCTAATAATCATCTTGGAATAAGGAATCTGCACTTGCATTCCCATTGTGAAATCAATCCTTTAAAAAAAAAAATAACAACAGCACCACTGTTAAGTTGAAACACTAAGAGGATAATGGAATCAAAAGAGCTAAAAGAGCTCTGCTATCAAAGAATAGATTTACCAAAACAAATACTGCCAGACAGTCTTGATGACATTCTCAATAGAATTAAAAACCATGAGCACAATGAATGTACCTTAACACACATATATTTATATTTTTGTAATGCACTTGATAGAGTTTCTCAAAAAACCTTATTTGCCAACCTCATTAGCGTTGGCTTTGCTATGTGCTCTGTCACGTGAACTGAGAACTGGCTGGAAGACAAGTCCTAATGACTCAGGGCAACGTGTTGACTGTAGGGTCAGTGGGAGGTCTGGTTTTGTTTAATGTCTTTATTAACGATCTGGACGAAAGAGCAAATAATTCTTGAATGAAAAAATATTTTAATGATCGGCACATGGGCTTAACTGGGGAGCATAATGAAGTCGAAGCGTGGAAGCACCGGTCCCAAGCTTGCTACTGACTCGAAGGAGGCAGTCACTCGATCTTTCTAGGTCTCTTTCCCCTTGTGGAAAATGGAGATAATGGTACTCTTGTGAGAAAACAAAGATAAGATTTTATGATTTCAAACACTAAGTATGATAATACTCCCTCTGATAATATTTAGCGCTTATCTACTGCTTAGAAGTCACTTTATATGGCAAGACCTAGCGTAAGGGCCTGTGTCAGCAAGGAACAGAACAACATTGTCGAAGGACAATGTGTTTGGAGGACAAATGGCTAAACCACCCTGGAAAAGGGCTTCATAAGGAGGCAGAGGAAACTCAGAGAGAAAAGGACATTGAAGAATACTCACACACTCTTCAGTGGAAAACTGCATAGCAGAGTAAGGGATGACACAGAAGAGGGTAAAGCGGTCTTGCTGAGTTTGAAGATGGGGCAGAGGGATGAGAAGGAACCCCAGGGAGGCCTCCCATACCATCCCCCTTTTGTCCCCTCTGGTCCAGGCAGACTATGCACATAGAAGACATATTTACACCCAAGTACTCATAAATTGCTCTTCACACCTTATATTAAAGTTTTGAACTATTTAAAATCACAGGTAGAAATCAGTAGATGACTTCAGTTCAAGCCTTCGAAGTGATTATCTTGGGAGAGTCACTTCTAGTCTGATGCAGTGTAGTCTCAGGGACCCTGCTTTCTCAGTTTACAAAGGGGGAAATGAGCTGTGGGGGGCAGGGGTAGGTGGGTGGATGGTGGTGCTCATTTACACAAACAAAGCTAAAAAGGATATACCAAGATTTTTTTTTCCATTGAGAAATATGATTTTCAAGCAGATCAGAATTCCCGCGACAGCTGAGAAGTCTATTCTTTTAGTAGTAAAGAGTCTCAGGAACCAAATGAATATTAGAAAGTTGTTGGTTCTTGTACTATAAAGTAGGGTTGCTCAAACCAGCATGATCCTAAGTATTACTCAGGAGTGCTTTTCAAAAATACAAAACTCTATGTCTCAGCCAAGAGCCACCAAAGCAGAATCCCCAAAGAGGCCAATGTAATTGTTATGATCAGGCAAGTATGAGAAATCCCAAGGTTGAGTTAAGGGTGTTAGATTGTTCTAAAGAGTTGTCTAATCAATCTATGATACTCTGATGTAACTATATCTGCTAAAGATGGAGTTCATTCCAAGCCAACTTAGAATATTTGTGTTGGCTTATTTGAGCTTTTATTTTTTGCCCCGCATGGAACCAAAGATTACATAGAAAATAGACTAGTTCATTTCTTTTCAGTTTTTCTTACCAGTTAGCAAAGGGTATGTTAGCACTTTAGAATTTCATTATACGAAAAAAAAAAAAGAATTTCATTTTACAATTTCTAAGAGGATGGCTTATTTTTTCATGAGTGGTTTTGAGTTCATTTATAATTTATATCCTGCCCATTTCCAAAAAACAGTTTGAAGATTTTATTTCAAATTGTGTTTCTACTGAAGGGTGAGGCAAAAAAAAAAACAAACTTGAGAGTCCTTAATGTGACTGGAGGGACCGGTCTCATCAGCAACATTCGTATAAAAATCAGACTAAGATCCACTCCACCCTCTTCCCTAATGCAGTGGTTTTTATGCTGAGCCACATTTTTTTATTTATTTGAGAGACAGAAAAAATGATGTCAAAGAGGGTGAAAATTTGATAGAACATTTCCTGTGTGCTATGATAGAATTATAAAAACAGTAGAAACTTTAGAGGAAGACCAAAGAGGCTCCCATTAGAACATTAGGATCTTTGTTACATATAAGTCCTTTTCTGGTGGTATCTGGGCTGGTGGAAGGCAGACTCATCACTGATACACTGCTCTTAGCCTTTATCCATGCCACTTCTAGAACTAGAGATTTCAAGATTAATTTGATGTTTATCTAGAAAACATAAGACACAGTTTAAATTACTGTATGTAGGAGAAAATTGCACTGCCATATAGGAGTAAACTCAAGAAAAGCTTTTCTTTTCTTTTCTTGAGTTTACTCCTCAATGTGGAGGATCTGGGATCTGAGAAGATCCCAGAAAAATATTCAGGGAAAAAACCCCAAAACTCACTGAGAAAAAAAAAAGCCTTAAAGGCCACTATTAAATAGGTTATAAATGATGAAAACATTCTTTGAAAAAGTAAATCTACTATGAGTGATCATGTGTCGCCTAATTTTACTTTGACTAAGTATCGTGGTTGTTTTAAAATCTTTTTGGTGTGCATTTTGTGTCTGAGGTGATTTTGCAATTTCAATCAATTTTTCTCTAAGGAGAGCTAATGTTTTATTCTTTTCCTCTCCTGACAGGCTGTGACTTACCTATCTTGATTAATCTACCTTCCCCTTCATTTAAAAAAA
>CM053607.1:66505206-66549823 GCA_028646535.1 Procyon lotor
TTTATAGCAGCAATGTCCACAATAGCCAAACTATGGAAAGACCCTAAATGCCCATCAACAGATGAATGGATAAAGAAGATGTGGTATATATATACAATGGAATACTATGCAGCCATCAAGAGAAATGAAATCTGGCCATTTGCAGCAAAGTGGATGGAACTAGAGGGTATTATGTTAATCGAAATAAGTCAGTTAGAGAAAGACAATTATCACATGATCTCTCTGATATGAAGAATTTGAGAGGCAAGGCGTGAGTTTGGGGGCGTGGGGGAGAGAAATGAAACAGGAAGGGATGGGGAGGGAGACAAACCATAAGAGACTCCCAGACTCACGAAAGGAACTAAGGGTGGCTGGGTGGCTGGGGTGTGGACATTGGGGAGGGTATGTGCTGTTAAGTGCTGTGAAATGTGTAAGCCTGATGATTCACAGACATGTACCCTGGGGCAAATAATACATTATATGTTAATAAAAATAAAAAAAAACTGAAAAAGATAAAAAAAAAATAAGAATTATTGGGGGCACCTGGGTCGCTCAGCGGGTTAAAGCCTCTGCCTTCGGTTCAGGTGGTGATCTCAGGGTCCTGGGATCGAGCCCTGTATCAGGCTCTCTGCTCGGCAGGGAGCCTGCTTCTCGCTCTCTCTGCCTGCCTCTCTACCTACTTGTGATCTCTCTCTCTCTCTCTCTGTCAAATAAATAAATAAAACATTAAAAAAAAAATTATTAGCAGTTTGCCACTTGGTCTCAATTCCATCTTGAGTGACAATAAATTAAGGTTTTTCCTGAATTTTTTTGATCTGCAGGCTTCATTATGAATAAATTATACCTTACTATGGTCTCATTGACTAGACTTTTAAATATAATATTCTCAAAAATGTATCTCCTTACATTTTTAGCCTCTATCATTGTATAGTTTTATACAGTCGATCTTTAGCTACAAGAAAAAATGTTCCTAGATACAACAAGATTTTGACAGTAAAGTCAATATTCTCAAATATTTATCATTCTTTTGATGTGTTCCCAATTAAAAATGGGACCTGTTATGAAAATATATCAATGAGAAGGAAAACATTTTAAATAGAAACACTGTTTTGATCCTCTTGTGCCTACAAATAAACAGAAGATATACTTTTTTCCCCATAATGTTAAGCAATGCTCTCTCAATAAAAGTAGGGACCAAAGACTATTTAAATAACCAAATATAAAATCAAAAGCTGGTAGGTAGAATGGAATGGCATGGCCAACCAAAGCCAGGGTGAATGGAAAAACTATAAAATAAAAAATAGAATGAACAAATCAAATATAAAATTAATCTATGAAAAGCATCTGAAGGAACAAGAACTGGAATAGTTAATGCTCCCCCTTAAAAGGGGAAATCATATAGATAGTCTGATATTCTATATTCTGTGGTTGGGTGAATGTGATAATTCTTAGTGTAGGCAAGAAGATGAATACACTGGTTATGTACCAAACAGAAAACTGATGTTAGAAAAAGCAGCAGAGCTTCTAGTAGACTGAAATACAGAGTGATAAAATTAGAGATTAAAGGAGCTTTGAACACAGAGCTGCTTCAATCTCAAGTTGTCTACAAAACGCTGAAACTATACAATGATAGAGGCTAAAAATGTAAGGAAAGAACTCTAAAAAAAAGAACAAATTTGTGTTGGTCTCTACTGTCAAGGACACAAGGATTAGAATTTTAGACTTTCCAGGGACAAAGGTCACAGCAAATGCACCATGCTCTCAGATGAAAGCCCTGCAAGTCTATCTATGTCCTAAGAACAAGGTTATATTAAGCCTTTCCAGACCAGAAACCCAGCCTCAACTCTCTCTGTTCATTCAGTGAAAACTTGAATGTTACTATCTAAAATCAAGAGAAAAAATGGAAAAAAGAAACAAACTCCAAATGGCCCAGATATCATAAGTGGTAGACAAGAATTTTATAGTAACTATTATTTATAGGCTTGAGAAAGAGATCTTTGCCCTTAAAGAAACAACACAATAAACAGCTCCACAGAGATCCAGCATAGAAATAGCAGTTTGAAAAATGCCTGGGGTATATAGGAGAAAGAATTTTATACTAATCTCAGAGTGTGTACTGGAGGGGCAGGAATCATTGGGAGACTTCTCTAGGAATAAGAGAGCTGGCAGGTACCATTTCCATCCCACAGCCCCCAATCTAGACATGCAGACACCTGTGAGAACAGGCACTGTGCCAACACTCTCCACCTAACTTGATAACAGCATGCCTGACCCCCATGTTCTCTTGTGGACCTGCTCCCTCCAATATGCCCTTCGCCAGAGCCCATCCATATCATTGCCACAAGGTTGGCATGGGGCAAAGCAGGCCCAACAGGCAGCAGCACCATTCCAAAGTGACTTCTTCTGGGGAAAGAGAAAGAGAACCATACACACAGTCCCACTGAAGCCCCAGCAATGGGCTGGGGCAGACATCTGGTCTGACTTCAGGCCCCACCCACCAATAAAAGCTTCTCAGGGGACAATTCACGGAAAGTGCCCTGTAGTTCCACACTACTCCATCTCTGGCAAACACCTGGTCTGACTCAATTCAAGTCCAGGGTGGCCCCAGACAGGCCCATTAACAACACAGGCAGCAAACTCTGCTCACAGCAGGCAGAGAGAGCCTCTGCACTCAACTGGACTGAAGGCAAAAGTGGCTCAGCCACAAAAGTAAGGCACATGCAACACACATAGGAGACACTCCTGAGGCACCAGGTTCTGGTGAACAGGGGACAATGTGCTACAGGGCACTGCAGGACCTTTTCTTCATAAGGCCACTGCTTTTATGACCAGAAGATGTAGCTGACTTTCCTAGAGTGGAGAAACAGACACAGAGAGTTAGACAAAATGAGAAGGAAGAAGAATTAGTCCCAAATGAAAGAACAGGACAACATCACAGCAAGAAAGCTAAATGAAATGAAGTTAAGTAATGTCTGAGAGAATTGAAAGTAATGGACCTAAAGATACTCATTGGACTTGAGAAAAGAGTGGAACCCTCCGTGAAACCCTCAACAGACAGAAAGCAAAAGAGGACCAATCAGAGATGAAGAACTTAATAACTGAAATTAAAAAAATACTAGATGAAGTAAATAGTAGACTATAGGAAGCAGAACAGATAAGTGACCTGGAAGACAGAGTAATGGAAAGCTATCAAGCTGAGCAGCAGAGAGAAAACGAAAAATACAAAGTGACAACAGGCTTGGAACTTAGTGACACCATCAAACAGTTACATACAAGGAAAACTCCATAAAACTATCAGCTAATTTTTCATCAGAAACTTTGCAGGCCAAAAAGGAGTGGCATGATGTATTCAAAGTGCTGAAAGAAAAACCTGCAGCCAAGAATACTCTATCCACCAAGACTATCATTCAGAATAGAAGAGAGATGAAGAGTTTCCCAGACAAACAAAAGTTAAAGGAATTCATGACCACTAAGCCAGCCCTACAAAAATTTAAAGGGGATTCTTTGATAGGAAAGTAAAGACCATAAACAGAAGTAAGAAAAGTAGGAAGTGCAAAAACAGTAAATTGAAATATATATATTAAAATCAGTCAAGGGATTCACAGAATAAAAGGATATAAAGTATGACACCATATACGTAAAACGTTGATGAGTGGGGAGAGGAGTAAGGAAGGTTCAAAAGTAAGCAACCATCAACTTTAATATAGACTGCTATATGCATGAGATGTTTTATACAAACCTAACGATAACCACAAATCAAAAGCTAGTAATAGACAAAAAATAAAGAGAAAGGAATCCCAGTACATCACTAAAGGAAGCCAGAAAACCATGAGAAAGCAAGAGAAGAACGTAACAGAGAACCACAAACAACCATAAAACAAGTAACAAAGTGGCAATAAATACATACCTATCAATAATTACTTCCAATATAAATAGACCAATGCTCCAATCTAAAGATGTAGGGTGACAGAATGGATAAAAAAGCAGAAGTCATCTATATATGTTGCCTGCAAGAGACTCCTTCAGATATAAAGACACATGCAGACTGAAAAGTGAGGGATGGAAAGCATTTATCATGCAAGTGGAAGTGAAAATAAAGCTGGGGTAGCAATACTTAGATGAGACAAAATACATTTTAAAACAGACTATAACAAGAGAGAGGAAGGACACTTCATAACCATAAAGGGAACAATCCAACAATTGATACAGATATAATAATTAGAAATATTTATGAACCCAACCTGGGGGCACCCCAATACATAAAGCAGCTCATAACAAACATAAAGGAAGTGATTGTTAGTAACACAACAGCATTAGGGGACTTTGATACCTCACTTACATCAATGGATAGATCATCCAAACAGAAAAGCAACAAGAACATAATGGTTTTGAATGGCACATTGGACCAGATGGATCTAAAAGAGATAATCAGAGCATTCTATCCTAAAACAGAAGAACGCACTTTGTGTTCAAATGCATATGGAACAGTCTCCAGAATAGATCAGATGTTAGGCCACAAAACCAGTCTCAACAAATTAAAAAAGATTGGTGTCATACTATGATCTTTTCTGACTACATGCTATGAGACTAGAATTAAACCACAAGAAAAAATCTGGAAAGAGTATAAATACACAGAGGTTAAATAACATGTTCTAAATGAGTGGGTCAACCAAGAACTCAAAGAAGAAATAAAAAAACACATGGAGACAAATGAAAACAAAAACACAAGGGTCCAAAATCTTTGGGAAAAAAAGTGGTTCTAATAGGGAGTTTATAGTAATACAGACCTACATCAAGAAGCAAGAAAAATCTCAAATAGACAATCTAACCTTATACCTAAAGGAGTAAGAAAAAGAATAAACAAAACCTAAAACTAGTAGAAAGAAGGAAATAATAAGACTAGAACATAAATAAATGAAAGAGAAACTTAAAAAAAAAAACCCAACAGAACAGATCAGTGAAACCAGGAGCTGGTTCTTTGAAAAGATTAAAAAAAAATTGATAAACCTCTAGCCATACTCATAAAGACAAAGAGAGAGAAGAAGAGAGGACTCAAATAAACAAAATAAAAAATGAAAGCAGAGAAATAACAACTGACACCACAGAAATACAAAGGATTATAAGAAAATATTATGAAAAATTATATACCAACAAATTGGACAACCTAGAAGAGATGGATAAATTCCAAGAAACACATAACTTCTTAAAACTGAATCAGGAAGAAATAGAAAATTTGAACAGATTAATTACCAGCAATGAAATTAAATTAGTAATCAAAAAGCTCCCAAAAAACAAAAGTCCAGGACAAGGCAGCTTCATAGGTAAATTCTACCAAACATTTAGAGAAGAGTTATCACTTATTCTTCTTAAACTACTCCAAAAAATAGAAGAGGGAGGAAAATTTCCAAATTTATTTTATGAGGTCAACACTACCTTATTACCAAAACCAGATAAAGATGCCACAAAAAAGAGAGAACTACAGTCCAACATCTCTGATGAACATAGATGCAAAAATCTTCAATAAAATATTAGGAAATAAATTAGAAAATAAATCCTGGATTCATTCCCAGGATACGAGGGTGGTTCGATATTTGCAAATCAAGTAATGTGGCATATCACATCAATCAGAGAAAGGGTAAAAACCAAATGATCATTTCCACATTACAGAAAAAATATCTGACAAAGTACAACACCCATTCAAGATAAAAACCCTCAACAAAATAGATTTAGAGGGAATATATCTCAATAAAGGCCTTAAATGAAAAACCAAGCACAAACATCATACTCAATGGGGAAAAACTATGAGCTTTTTTCCTAAGATCAGGAACAAGACAAGGGTGTCCACTGTCATCACTTTTATTCCACATAGTACTGTAAGTTCTAGCCACAGAAATCAGAAAAGAAAAAGAAATAAAAGGCATCCAGGATGCCTGGGAGGCTCAGTTCCTTAAGTGTCCTACTCTTGATTTCTTGATTTCAGCTCAGATCATGATCCCAGGGTTGTGAGATCAAGTCTTGAACTGAGCTCTACTCTCAGAGGGAAGTCTGCTTGAGATTCTCTCTATCCCTCTCCCCCTGGCCCTCTCTACCATGCTCTCTCCTCTAAAATAAATAAATAAATCTTAAAAAAAAGAAATAAAAGGCACCCAGATTGATGGGGAAGAAATAAAACTTTCACTATTTGCAGATGTTATGACAGATATATAGAAAACCCTGAAGAGTCCTCTAAAAAACTACTGGCATTGATAAATGAATTCAGTAAGGCCACAGATACAAAATCAATATACATACATTTCTATACATTTCTATACACTAATAATAAAGCAGCAGAAAGAGAAATTAAGAAAATAATCCTGGTTACAATTACACTAAAAAAAAAAAAAAAGAAAGAAAAGAAAAGGAAAAGATACCTAGGAATAACTTTAACCAAGGAGGTGAAAGACCTCTACTATGAAAACTATAAAACACTGATGAAAGAAATGGAAAATAAAACACAAATGGAAAGACTCCACGCTCATGGATTAGAAGAACAAATATTGTTAAAAGTCAAAAACACAAGAAAATAATAGGTGTTGGTGACAATGTGAGAAAATGGAACTCTCTCTCATGCACTGTTGGTGGGAATGCAAACTTGCACAGTCACTCTGAAAACAGTATGCAGATTTCTCAAAAATTAAAAATAGAATTACTCTATGATCCAGGAATCACACTACTATTTACCCAAAGAATATGAAAGCACTAATTCAAAGAGATACATATACCCCTATGTTTATAGCAATATTATTTATAATAGCCAAATTATGGAAGCAGCCCAAGTGTCTGTCAATAGATGAATGGATAAGAAGAGTGGACTATATATAGACCGGGATATTTCTCTGCCATAAAAAAAAATAATGAAATCTTGCCATTTGCAACAACATGGTTGGATCTAGAGAGTAAAATGCTAAGTGTAATAAGTCAGTCAGAGAAAGAAAAATACCAAAAGGTGTCACTCCTATGTAGAATTTGAGACAAAATAAATGAACAAAGAAAAAAGAGACAAACAAAAAACCAGGCTCTTAACTACAGAGGACAAACAATGTTTACCAGAGGGGAGGTGGGCAAGGGGAATGGGTGAAATAAGTCAAGGGGATTAAGAGTACACTTAACATGATGAGCATGGAGTAATGCACTGAATTGTGGTATCACTCTATTTTGCATCTGAAACTAATGTAACACTATATTAATTATACTGGAATTAAAATAAAAAAAGAAACTTAATAGATGGATTTGGTAGCGATTCAAAGAGTAGAAGACAATATTAGGGAACTAGAAGACAGGTTATTGGAAAATAGATAAACCAAATCTTACAGATAAAAGGACAAAAGTACATTAAAAATGAGCAATGGATCCACCTAGACCACGATGGAAAGTTCTAAAAGGCCACAAGGAGAAGGAGGAAAGAGACAGCAACAATATTAAAAGAGATGATGGCAAATAATTTTTCCAAAGTTGATGAAAAGAAAAATCCATAGATTTAAGGTTCATGAAGCTGAAACAGGATAAAAAAAAATGAAATAAACAAAAGAATGAAAAGAAATTAGACACATGGTGATAGAAGTGCTGAAAACCAAGGAGAAGAAAAAATAATGCATCCTAAAAAAGAGACATTAAATCTTCAAAAAAGCAAGAATAACAGGACAAACAGGAGATCTAGGAGCAATAGTTTTAAAATGCTCAGAGAAAAAAAACACTGTAAACAAAATTTTCAACCTAGAATTCTATTCCAAAGAATATATCTTTAAAAGTATTTTTTAGAAAGTAAGTTTGAGAAAATTAGTCATTAGCAGGCATGTCTTAAAAGAAATATTAACAGACGTTCTTTTTGAAGAAAGAAAATGATTTTGGACAGAAACATGGAAATGGAAGGAGCACAGGAAAGAATGAATAGATGGATAAATAGAACAGAATATTGATTGTTCAAAATTATCATAATAATGTCCTTGGTATTTGAAAAATATGTATAATTAAAATGCATGAGAATAATAACACAAAAGACGGGAGGAGTAAATATAATTAAAGTGGTTAAGATATTAGGATTACCAGGAAAGTGGAGGAAAAAATTTGTAATAACTTTAAATCAGTCAATGAAGCATGACATATTTTGGCCCGTAATCAACCAAAGAATTTAACAGTGCATAACTGAGTTAATATGGAGAAAATATAAAAATTTAAATATTTGATTAATCTAACAAGGAGCAAGAAAAGAGAGGAAGGAGGTATGTAAAAGAATTGGGCTAAATGGAGAAAGAGTAAGATGGCAGATCTAAACATCACCATGTGGTATATCATTACATTGTAATGGACTCAGTGCTCCAGTTGGAGATTATCAGACTAGTTAAAGAAACAATGGAATATAGCTCTATGCTTTTTATAATAAACCATAGGACAGAATTGTTTAAAAACAGAACAAAGGAAATAGAGGTACTTTGTAATCTTTAAAAAAGATAGTATACCTATACTAATATGAGACAAAGAAAGCATTAATAAAAACACATTTGTAGAGATAAATGGGACATTCACAAGTGGCAAAAGGGTATAAAAGTACAGAAAGGTGTAAGGCCCTACATCTCTACATACTCAATATTATAGCTTCAACACACATAAAACACATATTTATAGAACTAAAGAGACAAATAGAAAAATCCACAATCAGCCTCGGGATGGAAGAAACTCTCTAAATATGTCATAAAATACACCAAAATAAAATCCATAAAGATTCAGATCTGAAAAGCCAATGAACACAGTGGATCTTTTTGACATACATAGAAGACTACATCTAATAAGAACAGAATAAAAATAGCTTTAAAAGTGAAAATATGATATTCACAAAAATTGACTGTATGGTGAATCATAAAGCAAATTTCAAAAGATTGAAATAATTAGGAGTGTGTATTTTTACCTCAGTGGAATTAACCTAAATATCAGTAACAAAAAATAAACTAGAAAATCACTAAGCATTGGAAATTTAAGCCACATACTTATAAATAAAGTGCAAGTCAAAAAAGTAATGATGAAAAGTAGGAACTATTTCAAAGTAAATGATAATGAAGATGCAACATTTCATACAAATGGTAATTTCATGAAAGAAGACTGATGATTCTCACCAGCATTATGTTGAGCAAAAGAAGCCAGACACACACAAAAGAACACCGTGTGATTTCATTTACATAAAGATAAAAGTTCATAAACAAGCTAAACTCATCACGGATCTTAGAATTCAGAATGACTCTCTCCTGGGGCTGGGGAATAAGGTATCTGGAGGCATTGCTAGGGAACCTGCTAGAAGGCTGGCTATGTTCTATTTTTTGATTTAGGCAATGGATATATTCACTTTGTGAAAATTCAAGCCATACATTTAGAATTTGTGTACTTTTAAAATGCATATTTTATGTCAGTTAAAAGCTTAGTTGTTTTTCGTTTTTGTTTTTAAAAGCACATTGAACTTCTAAGTAGAATGTAGTCTCATTGAGGTCATTCTTGTTAAGAGTCATCAATGCTTTGGGTTAAGTTTGAAGTGAAGGAGCTAAAAAAATGCCACAGCCTGCAGGGGCAGAAGCCTTGAACATAACAGTTATGTTCAGTTCTTTGCCTAAATGGAGACATATAACTGTGATTCTTCTCCTGAAGACAGTTATTCAGTCTTGGTAACTATCTATATTTTATACAGATAATCTCTAAAATAGTCCTGCTTTGTCAAATGGGAGAACAGATGCAAGTACACATATTGGATTACTATTATTTTAACTGAGACACAGAGGTTGAAGAACTCTTTTTCCTTCTCGTGCAAATATTTAAAAATGTTTCCCTTCCACTACGGGGAGGTTTAAACAACTGATGGGAGAAAGTGTTATCATATCTGATGGAAGACTTACTGACTACATAGAACTGACCACAAAGTAGATTATCCTGTTATATTTCTACCAAAATTTAAGAATCAACTCTTACTTGAAGATTAACACTGTTTTTAAACAAGACTGGTTAGGTTGACTAATCATGCCCATATTCATTTGGTGATACCAAGTAGTGGACCTGGGTCACTAATATAGATGGGATCAAGTTTTCATTCTTTCTCTAGTAAAGATGGCTATTTTATTTGCTATTCTCTATCCTGTGTTAAACAAATACATGTTAATTAATTAACTAGTTATTTAATTAATTCATCCATTCCCATGCCTATTATGTTTCTTGCCGTGTTCGGTCCTGGACATATAATGAAGAATAGGAAAGACACAGCAGTAATCCTCACAAAAAGTTATAATCTGGCCTGACAGAGACACAGAAATTCATAATACACATTGAGAAATAGGAAATTTTGTTTCTTGAACAGGTGCTATACTCAAACCCTCAGCTCTGTGTCCTCTCTTGTAGGTGAGAAGTGCTGGGCTCTCTGCTGTCAAATATAATATTTGTGAGTTCATAATCAAAACCATGAAGTCCTTTACTATGGAAAGAGTAATAGAATTTCTGCAGAGACTCCTAATAAATAGTGGACATGGGCCACTGGCTACTAAGTAACTTTTAAGTAGTTAATTGTTTTTTAAAAACTATATTTTTATTTTGTTATAGTTTTATACAAGTGTAGTTTCAAGGCGAATAATTCTGTATACCTTATTATAAAAAATATTCCCCCATCTACACTCTCCTGTCCCACTCCTTCATTCCTACGGCCCTTGGGCAACCATTTTAAATTATTAAGCTGCTTATTGTTTTTTTCTTATTTAGTAATTACTATTATATTTTGTATCCTTGTTTATAGGGTTCAAAATTGCAGATACATTTGAAGCTCCAGTATATATACCTTTCCAAATGCATTCTTCTCCCTCCCCCCAAGAAGCAACCACAAGCATGTGTTTTATGGGTGTTGTTCTCTTGCATTTGCAATTTTATGATTTTGCTTTACGTCTATACATCCCATAAAGAATATATACTATGGTTTTACAAGAGTGTAATATTATTTGTTGTAACATTGCAATGCTTTAATATTGCCTATTAGGGAATTTTTCCAGCTTTACCTAGGTACAATCAACATGTAATGTTGTATAAGTTTAAGGTGTACAATATGTTGACTTGATACACTTACATATTGCAAAATGAATGACCACCATAGCCTTACCTAACACTTCTATCATGTCACATAGTTGCCATTTCTTTTTCTGTGGTGAAAACATTTAACATTTACTCACTTGGCAACTTGCAACTATATGACACAGTATTTTAGCTATAATCACCATGTTGGACCATATATCTCCAGAATGTATTTATCTTCTACCTCGAAGTGTGTAGCCTTTGAGAAACACCTTCCACATTTCTCCCACCAGCCCCTGGTGACCACCACTCTACTCTCTGTTGCTGTGAGTTTGGCTTTTAGATTCCATTTATTTTTTTTTAAAGATTTTATTTATTTATTTGATAGAGACAGAGAGATCACAAGTAGGCAGAGAGGCAGGCAGAGAGAGAGAGGGGGAAGCAGGCTCCCCGCCGAGCAGAGAGCCTGATGCGGGGCTCGATCCCAGGACCCTGAGATCACCACCTGAGCTGAAGGCAGAGGCTTTAACCCACTGAGCCACCCAGGCGCCCCTAGATTCCATTTATAAGTAATATCACACAGTATCTGTCTTTTTTCAGTTTGGCCTATTTCCCTTGGTGTAATGCCCTCAGGGTTCGTCCAAGGTGATGCAAATGGTAGGATGTCCTTCTTTCTCATGTTTGAATAATATATATGCCATATCTTCTTTATTGGTTCATCCACTGATGGATCCACGTTGTTTCCATAGCTAGCGAGGTTTTTGTGAATGCCACAATGAGTATGGCAATACAGACAACTCTTTGAGATTCCTGTTTTCATTTCTTTTGGATATATCAGAAGTGGGATCACTGGACATATGGTAGTTCTATTCTTCATTTTTTGAGGAAACTTTATACTGTTTTCCATAGTGGCCACATCAATTTGCATTCCCACCAACAGTGCACAAGGGGTCTCTTTCTCCACATCTTTGCCAATGTGTATTATCTCTTGACTCTTAGATGTTAGACATTCTAACAGCTGTGAGGTGATTTGCTTTCAATTTGCATTTCACTGATGAGTAGTATGTTGAACACCCTTTCATGCACCTGTATGTCATCTTCGGAAAAATGTTTGAGTTCTTCTGGCCATTTTTTAAGTGTTTGATTCTTTTTTTTTTTTTGCTATTGAGTTGTATTGAGTTCTTTATATATGTTGAATATTAACCTCTTATCAGATACATGATTTGCAAATACCTTCTCCCATTCTGTAGTTTGCCCTCTTATTTGTTGATAGCTTCCTTCACTGTGCAGAAACTTTTTGGTTTGATGTAGTTCCTCTTGTTTATTTTTGCTTTTGTCGCCTTTGCTTTTGGTGTCATTAACTGTGTGAAAGTAAGTAAAAACCTGACTTTCAAATGCTTCTTTCATTACATTTGCCTTTGTGGAAGAAAACTTCATTTGTTAATTATTTGGACAAACTTGAATAAGTCAATTTTTCCAATATAGCACCCTATGTTGACTACTGATAATGCAAAACCAATCATTGCTCAAAATGATTATCATAATTTACGATGGGTTACACTGCCAGACATGTTCCACTAAGAGTCTAAGAAGGGAGAAGCCTGGAAACGATTTCAAAATAGACTATATATTACGAATGTCATTAATAACGGTAAGAATGCAAAACAAATTGAGTTGTGAAGACACGGTTCTTTCCTTTTATGGTTAACATGTGAACCTTTGTGGTGCCACACAGGATTAACATGAAGCTCATTACCGCACACATTAAAAATAAGAAAGGTCTTCCTGCCGGCACATAAGCACCTGCAAGGGTACCCCAAAGGCTTTGTGTTGTTGATCAGCGGGAGGGCCTCTCTTCACAGAACAGCTGTCTGACATGCAGCCCAAACTGTTCCTCCCTTGTGTTTTGAACAAGATGATGTCTGCACTGAACGGACAGGCACACAATAATGGGAGTTTTGGCTCGTAGTTGCTCTGGCCGAGAGACAGATCTTCACTGGTGAAAAACGGACATACAGAACCTCCTCTGTATCACAAACTCCGAAAACTGCGTTTGAGATGCATAGGTTGACATTCTGCCTAGTTTTTCTTTGTTTCCATGGAAAACATAACACTCAAGGCTGTTCTGTTTTTATTGACCAAACTGAGATTTTCCATCCTGTTACCCTCCTCCTCCTCCTCCCTTTTTCCTCCCAAGGATAAATTTAAACAAAATTTCTCAGTGATTTATATTGCTCCATGGTCTCTAGTACTGTTTTACAGAGATATTTTTATATATGCAAAGTTTTTTTTTTTTTTTAACTGTCTCCAGATGATAAATTGACTCTCCTGGAACTGAGAAGATTTAATTTAATGTTCAGAAAGGTCTAGTCAAGTTGTGACAACTTCATGGATAGGAGTTTCAAAATTTATCTTTTAATCTAGTACACTGAGCTCATTTTTAAGAAGCATTAAAGGAGTCTAAGACTAATTCTGTTCATAATTTCTTTTTTTAAAATATCTTATTTTTTTAAAAACAGAGTGTCATTTATTGAAATACATATAAGGTTTTGTTTGTTTCTGTTTTGTTTTAGAACAGACTTGTAGTGTTTTTTTCTCAAGCTTCTAATAACTGGCAGAATTCATAAACAGCATATATACCAATCTCTAAAGCTTAAATTACATGTATTCTGACTCTAGAGTTGTTAGATAAAATACAGAGCATCCAGTTAAATTTGAATTTCAGATAAATCACAAATATTTTTTAGTATAAGTAGTCCCAAAGATTATATTTTTATCTGTGAAATCTGTCAACCCTACTCTGTGATGCTGTTTTTAACAAAAGACAGTTTTGATGTTAATGGCTCAAATATTAACTACAACTTAAAAATGAGGTTTCCTTGGTGCGTGTTTTAAGACCTATTTAGTTTGCTTTTGAGACACACAAAAAGCTACATTTATTTATGTGTCTCAAGAGAAACTTTAAAACTTTGGTAAGGTCTTTCATTTTGTTTGTCTTACACTTTACTGCTACAAATCTACATTTTCTTCGGCACCCCACAATGGTGGTTTATGGGGCCATCATAAAGAAAAATAGGCAACCTGCTGATAGGCAATCTGGTGCAAGATCCATTTCTTCAATATATGTGTTTGTATATAGCTGCTTGGTTTATGAAATCAGCTCCTATGTTAGCATGCTTTTTCTTTCACACATTAACAACAAAGATTAATAATGACTAAAGAACAGCTATTATTGTTCTTGTTAAGAAGATAATCTAGTACACAGATTCTGGAACCGGTGGATCTGGGTTTTAATTCCAGCTCTAACAGTTTAACCGCATTGCTTTAGAGGAGTTGCTTAACATCTCTATGCTTCTGTTCCCACCTGTTAAATGAAGGTAAAAATGGTACTCACTTCATAGGTAACTATTTCACAGGATTTAATATGTGAATGTGTACGCATGCTCATAGACCTATGTGCAACACATAGTTGTGCTATGTAGGTTTGTTGTTGAGATTTCTTTTTTTGCTGTCTATGTGCAGTTAATATGTCAAGATTTTATACATATTACCAAATTTAATACTCAGAGCAATCATCTGAAGTTAATTTTATTAATATACTTGAAATGTTATGTAATTTGCCTAGCTAATGGACTCAAGCCCAGTGCTTTTAATCAGTGTGTTATCTTGCATGTTGATAACACACACACACACACACACACACACACACACACTCTCTCCTCCAGGATGTGAGGGGCTTTTTGTGGAGCATGTTCTGCTTGTGATCTAATTAAATCTATATAATGAATTCCACTTAATAGGTAATAGTGTTCCCTAATTCTGCTGCCTTTTTCCTCCTTTTGTCCAAGGCAAGATTTATGAAATCCCAACATCTTACAACCCACCTTTTTCTGGGCTGTTGCTTTTACTTGTTGTCTTTATCAAGTAATCACATTTGCAATTGTGTTACTTGGCCAGTGCTGAGACTTCTCTTGATTATGAACAATCCCTAATGCTTCTTGACATTTGACTGGGGCTTCTTTTGGCTATATGCCAATTTACTTTTTTGTCCATGAGTACGCACTCACAAGCATGAATGCAAATGTGCGCATGTATGTATGTGTTAAACTTATTGTTCAATTTAGTAAGAAACTGCTTACAAGTTATCTGATGATACAGATTTCAAGAAAACAGCAAAAGAGAAATGTACGCTCACATGTTGGATGTGAGGTGATGACAAATACAGAGAAAACATCTGGGAGAATTTAGTAAATGAAGATAGCTGGGGGGTTGCCTATCAGTCAAATAAAAATAAAGGAAGTAATTGAAACTGTGCAAACACATTGAAACACACTGAAATCTAGTTTTAGGGGAATATTTCAGTCAAAGAAACACACAGCAAAAGTAGGCAGATTGGAAAATAAAACAATCTTTAAAAAAACTTGAATTATCAAAATACTGTGAGGAAGACATTTGATCCTTAGTGATATTTCTTGAAGAATCATTTCTTCTTATTTCCACTAGTAACCTCTTCTAGATGTTTCCATTGCTTCTCTCTCTTTTACAACAACAGGACTCTCTCCCCTTTGCTCTGGATAAAAATTCCCCTTCCAACCTTCTCCCTGACCCTTCAAATCTCCTCCCTCCTCTTTTCTTCTGTCAGCTCCCCACCCCCCAACTTCTAGATTATGCATCACACTCAGTAATCTCTGTCATATCCAGTCCCCAGGGTTCAGAAGGGAGGGGTGAGGAACTATGCCAGCAAAATGAGGACCTTCTTGGAGAAGGGGAGGGAAGAAAGGCCAGGAACATTCAAATACTAGTTCTTTTTTCCTTGCTGTGCAGTTACACTTGAAACACTGTGAAGGCACATATAAGGCAAAATTATTTCAAGCATTCTGCAAAATCATTGCAGAAATGAAATAAATGCAATTTATATTTACCCACCCTACTAATCTACCCAAGTATAAGCTCTTTATGACACTGATCCTTTTTCTCAGTCTCTCCTTCTCTGTCTGTCTTCCTTTTCCTCTCATTTTCTCTCTTTGTCTCTCTGTTTCCACTCTCTCACAGACACAAAGACACACACATGGAGACACAGAGACACACGGACACACATATAAACCTAGTTCTCTTCTGGTTTACATTTGAAGCTAACCAATGTACCCAACTTATTTTGCAATGTTGATCACAGGCAAATGATTTCTCAACCAGTTCTAATCTTTCATTTGTAGGAAAATGAGACAAATATCATTGTCTGAAGAATTGCGTCAAATTACCACATATAACAGATATGACAAGAAGGCCAAATATGGGATTTATAATGATGCATTTTCTTGTAGTTAAAATTTAGTGATGGTTTAAAAAGAAAAGATGTGCCAAATAATCAAGAATTTGGTCTCTATACTCTTATGGTAAACAAAAATTTGGCACTAGTAAAGATTTAATATTTGTAATGTGGGAAACAAGAAAAGCAAGTGGACAAATTTTGGTGGACAAAGAGGGTTATAAAATATTAATATTAATAAGAATAGCTACCACGCACTGAGTACTGACTTTCTGCTGGAAACTGGGAAAAGTTTTAAACATACATTATCTTAGATCAAGACTGATAGAAGTATTGTTATTCTATTTATAGAGGGAGGATCTGAGGTTTATATGGATTAACTGTGTATCATCTATCAAACAGTGTGTAAATTGAAGAGCTGGGATTCAAATTTATCTCTACCTAAGCTATTGTTGAGCTTTAGACTATATGGTGAGTCTGCATGTGTGTTTGTGTGCATGATATGTGTACATATTTATGTATATACAAATATACATAGTAATTGCCCCCATAGGCAGCTTGTGATTTCAGGTAGGGGGAAGAGGTTTAGGAGGTGAAGACAGCTTTCTGGGAGGGGATGGGATAGACAGTCGTAGTGCAGCTTGTGAACTAAGTGTGTTTGGGGGCTGGAGGATTACTGAGTAAAGGGAAGACACCTTCTCAGTGGATTCTGTCATGTGCAGCAGTTCAGCGCTCTCTTTGCTATCCTTTCCCTGAGGCCTTCTCTCATAGTTTCATCTGCTTCTTTCCTGTGAGTGTACTATTTTCCTTTTTCTCTGATTTATACATGAGTTCTTATTTTTTTTCCCCTCTTGGTATCTACCTTCAGTGTTGAGTATCCTCATTAACTGTTGCATCTGCCCATCAGTGGATGGTGGTAAAATAGAAGGATATGTGCAGGGAAGTGAACACTGTTTTACAAGTGGTCTCATAGGAGGGGCTGCGCACAGTATCAAAATTCCTAGGCACCGAGCACTGGTGCCTGTGGTTTATGGGCAGCCTAAGAGACCTTCATTCCTGAAAGAATGGAATAGGGAACCAGGCTGGTCATGCTTTAACACAAACCTTGTCTAACACTATTTGGTACTATGAGTAGTGCCTGATTTTCATTAGTCTCGGACGCCTCTTATATGAACATCAAATAGCTAAATGTGTCCCCAAACCTCTGACATGAGGATGGGTCTATAATTCTATATTATACATTCTCTTCAGTTATATATTATTCATTCTCTTTAGTACCCCAGAGGTCATATATGGGATGCAATGGGTTTCACAGCATTTAGACATGGTCACTAGTCTTCCAAATATACTATTTCGTGGGGAGACAGGCAGACCTCTAGAGAGTCAGAACACTGTAAATAGGTATGCTAGAGGTTCCTGCTCATTGTATCCTGTGAAGTGCTAGAGGGCAGGGATGATTTACAATGTTGTTACAAACTATTCCATAAAAAGGACCCTCATTTACCTTGTAGTAGAGGGCTTTCCTGGAGTCTGGAAAGTATACTAATGATGACACAGAACATGTTTGTTGTTTTCAATAATGCTCCAAAATGAAAAAAACTTAAATACATGGAGGCTAAAGAGCATCCTACTAAAGAATGAATGGGTCAACCAGGAAATTAAAGAAGAATTTAAAAAATTTATGAAACAAATGAAAATGAAAGCACAGCTGTTCAAAATCTTTGGGATGCAGCAAAGGCAGCCCTGAGAGGAAAATATATAGCAATACAAGCCTTTCTCAAGAAATAAGAAAGATCTCAAATACATAACCTAACCCTACACCTAAAGGAGCTGGAGAAAGAACAGCAAAGAAAGCCTAAACCCGGCAGGAGAAGAGAAATAATAAAGATCAGAGCAGAAATCAATGAAATAGAAACCAAAAGGACAGTAGAACAAATCAACGAAACTAGGAGTTGGTTCTTTGAAAGGATTAATAAGATTGATAAATCCCTGGCCAGACTTATCAAAAAGAAAAGAGAAAGGACCCAAATTAATAAAATCATGAATGAAAGAGGAGAAATTACAACCAACACCAAAGAAATACAATCATAAGAACATATTATGAGCAAGTATACACCAACAAATCAGACAATCTGGAAGAAATGGATGCATTCCTAGAGACACATAAACTACCATAACTGAACCAGGAAGAAATAGAAAACCTAAACAGCCCCATAACCAGTAAGGAGATTGAAGCAGGCATCAAAAATCTCCCAACAAACAAGAGCCCAGGGCCAGATGGCTTCCCAGGGAAATTCTAACAAACATTCAACAAAGAATTAATACCTATTCCCCTGAAACTGTTCCAAAAAATAGAAATGGAAGGAAAACTTCCAAACTCATTTTATGAGGCCAGCATTACCTTGATCCCACAACCAGACAAAGACCTCATCAAAAAGAATTACAGACCAATATCCCTGAAGAACATAGATGTAAAAATTCTCCCCAAAATACTAGCCAATAAGATCCAATAGTACATTAAAAGGATTATTTACCATGACTAAGTGGAATTTATTCCTGGGCTGCAAGGGTGATTCAACATCTGCAAATCAATCAATGTGATACAATACATTAATAAAAGAAAGAACAAGAACCATATGATACTCTCAATAGATGCTGAAAAAGCATTTGACAAAGTTTTAGTTTAGAAGAGTTCTTTCTTCATGACACTGACTTGCCAAGAAGAGAGGATCATTTATCCTGTAGAATATCTCATTTTTCTGGATTTGTGTTGTATCCGTGTGGATAGGCTTAATTACATCACAGTAAATATTTTGGTAGGAGTAGATACTAGCTTAAGTCTGTATTCCATACTATATTACATCAGGGAACACAGATTTGGGTTTCTCACAATTTGCATTGCTTTGACTGCATATGTTAATAACTACCTAATCATCCACTATAATACTGTATTTTTTTCTCCTCATTACCAGAAAATAATCTGTATGTTTTAGTGTTACATGGACTTCTAATCCTGCTATACATTTTTCCTCACAGTTTTAATACCACGTGAAAATTCTTGTCAAAATCAGTAATTTCATCAAAATTTACAAAGTGGTAATTTATTAATTCTATCATTCCTTCCACATATATTAGCTGGCATTCTTTCAAAATTAGAGCTGTTGCTTATAACCAAGGCTATTTGGTCACTTAAGATGTATTCTCCACTGGAAACCTTAGTCTTGCCGATAATTCACCGATTTTCAAAGTAAATCACTGGTTTAATTGAATGTCTCAAACATTGACAAATCAGATATTCAAGCTTTCTCTAGAAAGCATCATTAATAACACGTTGATTTTCATAGATGAATTGTGGCTCAGTTGTCTATTATTATTCTGAAAATGTATTCACATGACAGGAATAAGCTGTCAAGAAGCAGTGAGCTGAAGACTAAAAGGACAATTTATTATGATAGAAAACATGTGAGTACTCTGCCAAGAAAACTCAAGGCCTCAGATTTTCTTGTTAGTCATTTCTGGGTGAAGCATTCAAGGAAGACGCATCCAACCAGTAAAGTACTGATAAGCGAGAAAATACATACCATTTGCTTTGAGAGGCATTCCTTTCTACATGGCTTAATAAAGCCAATTGAGATTAGGGAAGAGTGGCCATCAATTCTTACTAGTAGAAATAGTAGGGAAAAAAAAAGTCAGGGTAATAAGAAAGCTCTAAAGAGGATGTAATATTTGCACCGTTTGAGCCTATTTTTGGAATGGTGATGGTGGAAGAAATTCTGTTCTTTACTGTATTTATAACCATGCTGAGTTTGCAAAAGGAAAACAGACTAAAGTCATTAGGGGAATATAGCAAGGCATTCACTCAATTGTAAACACAAGGAGAATCATTTATATGGAGGTCTTCAACATTTTTTCTATCTCCTAGAATTGATTAAAAAAAAACACACAACCAACCAAAACAAAACAAAAAAAGACAAAAACAAAACCCAAAAAAACCCAGCATTGCAGAATTAGAAACGATCTTCTGTTACCTCATGTTAAGGTAAAAAGAAGTACCAAGTTATTTTGGTAAAGCTGCTGGTGATAGCCTTAGGTTTTAATGATGTAGGTACAAGTAGTTGAACTTCTAGCAGATGTTTTAGAATCATTCTTTCTTGGATGTTGTCATCTCTTCCTTTTGTACAAGTCTTGCATCACTTTGATTTCTGTGCCCTAATTGTCTGAAGAAAGTGACCATGGGATCTGTTGACATAAACGGAGTCCACTCCCTCCCTTCCCCCTATGCTGGAGAGCCAGGTGTTCCCTGGAAAGTCACATAGAACTCTGAGCTGGATGAGCTTTCAATGGCAAATGCCATTAGCTTGGACCCTATGCATTCTTAGAACTTTGGCCCTGAAATCCTTCTGCTACATTGATCTTAAACCCAACTCACACTGATCTCTTTCATTTTTTTCTAATACCCTCATGTCTGTTCTCTAGTTTTACAATGAGTTACCAGTTTTCCAGAAATATGGGCAAAAGTAATATCCTGAGAATTTTTCAGGTTGAACTTTCTGAGCACACAATGTTTGTCAGGTGGAGAGTGGACAGAAAATGGTATTTGCAGAAGAATAGTAAAAATAACATTATTTCTTATTCTGGAATCATTTATGGAAGACTTACTATGTACCATGAAGGAATAGCTCTTAAGCAGTCAAATATGTCATCTGTTCTCTACCAACCATCTTAGTCACAGATCATGACTATTCAAGGCAATTAAGTGTATTAAGATAGAACAGTGTTTTTGCTCTTGCAGGTAGGGTCTTCCATTTGACTTTCATCATGTTTAAAGAGTAAGATCTGAAATGTTTCTTTTTTTTAAATATTTTTTTAATAAATATTTTTAAAAATTTTTTTAATTTAATTTAAATTTTTTTAATTTAATTTAAATTTTTTATAAATATTTTATAAATTTTAAATATTTTAAATATTTATTTATTTGACAGAGAGAGAGCACAAGTAGGCAGAGAGAGGGGAAGCAAGCTCGCTGCCAAGCAAAGAGTCCGATGCGGGGCTGGATCCCAGGATGCTGGGATCATGACCCGAGCCGAAGACAGAGGCTTTAACCCACCGAGCCACCCAGGTGCCCCAAGATCTAAAACGTTTCTAAGTCTCAGCTTATTGCCAGTTATATGGGCCTTTGAATGTTTGTACCAGTCACATTCTTATACTTTATTTGTAGCGAAGAGTTTATGATACCACATAATTTGATAATAACAATCCAGCAATTCATGTAGCTTCTTGCTAACTTCACTTCCTTGTGAATGCTTTATATTTCATGCAAGGTTCAAATTTGCCTTTGAGACTATTAACTTTGGTTAAAACTTTGGTTTAAAAAGACAATAGAAAAAGAAAATAGGAGACACTTTGCATGTCTGCAAAGAATTCTTTGACTACAAAAAACACTGTAAATAAATTGGTAACTCCAAGAACCCTGCAGTTGTTTTAAGAACAAATTTTCCCAGGTCTATAAAAATAGGAAATAAAACTGCCATGCCTGGTAAGGCTTTTGAAATCAATTAGTTGTATCTTACAGCCAATGAACACTTTCGTTGGAGGTTTTGATGTGTGACTTATGTCGACTTCAAAAGGAAACTTCTGGGGTATGGGATGAAATATCATTTTGAGAATTTTAATTCTGTTTCAGTTCAGAACCAGAGGCTATCGTACTTAATATTCACTGCATTGGCAAAGTCTTTGGATTTCGATAACCATGACTGTTAAAAATAAGAAAGTTTAAATGAGAGTTGGAGTCGTATAGGGTTTTTTGCACAAATATTATGATCTTCCTGAATCTTGTTACTTCCTTAAAAAGGGGAAAAGCTTCAAAATTTTCTAAATTTTGGGTAAAAAACAATATACAGTTGAACAAGAAGGGTTTGAACTATGTGGGCCCACTTACACATAATTTTTTTTTCGATAAATAACAGTGCAGAACTGTGAATGTATTTTCTCTTTCTTGTGATTTTCTTAACATTTTCTTTTCTTTAACTTACTTTATTGTAAGTATATAGTATATATAACATATAAAGGACAGAATATATGTTAGTCAACTGTCCACTGGTAAGGCTTCCAATGAACAGTATGCTATTGGTAGTTAAGTTTTTGGGGAGTCATGAATTATACACAGATTTTCAACTGTCTGGCGGTTGATGCTCCTAACTCTTATGTTGTTCAAGTGTCTACTATAGGATAAGTGAAAGCATCATTTTGCTTTCTTTTATTTTACCTGTTCAGAAAATGTGAGATTGCTTGCAAGGTACTAGATATGGGGAGGAATTTTGAGTCAGGAAATCTTCTAGACACTTCCAAAGATTACATGACCTCTTTAAGTGTCTCCTAGGAAGTCCTGCTCACCCTACTGTACAGATAATGAAATGCAGTGATATGTGCCACAAAAGGCAATCTCACTGTCCTGGATGCCTTGCTTATGACTCTCCCTAAAGACTCACTCTGGCTCCTGACTTTCCCCATTCCCTAGGACCTGGGTTACAGTGAGATAGGATATTTATTCCTTCATTCTCTAACCTTTAGTCTGATGCTAGGGGAAGATGCTCAATGTCCCTTATAAACAGATGGAGTATAGCTCAGACACCCAGCTGGAGAAGACATTACGGCCTTGGAACCTGAGCCTATCCTAAGGTGAAACAACCCTGAGAATCACAGAATTACAGCCATTGGAAGGTCTTTTAAGTTTAAGAATTTATCCCTTCCCTTCCCCACATCAATCTCCTATATGTGGTTATGCAGTCAATTTTGACTTCATTTAGCTCCATTACATTTTTAAAACCACTGTGAGAAAAACCTCTGCATTTCCCTTTAGTGTCTCCCCATTGGTCCTACTTGAAAAACCAGATACATCTGTAATAGTCTGTGTTCCCATAATGTTATAGGCCTTAGCTTAGTGATATCTCTCTCCAAGTGAGATTCATTCAGTGGGCCCCATGGTTGTGGGACATAATAATTTATTCAACAGACATTTATGGAATGCCTAGTAGGGGCCAGACCCTGTTTTGGGGTGCTAGAGAGACAGAAATAAACAGAAAAAAAATCTCTGCTCTCACAGAACTTCTATTGTTCTAGGTGAAGATAGATGAAAGGAAGAATTTAGAAAGTATGATCTGTTAGGTGGTAATATGTGCTGTAGAAAAAAAATAAAGATCAGTAGGCAGGTTGCAATTTAAAATTGAGTGGTCAGGAAAGCCTCATGGAGATGGTGACTTTGAATAATAACCGAAAGGAGATAGAGGTGATAAAAGCTCATCAGATATTTCAGAGGAGAGCATGTCAGGTAGATGAGACAGCAAGTTAAAAGACCCCAAGCCAGGGTTCCTGAGGACTGGCAAGGAGGTGAGACATAACAGCAACAGGGTTGGTTAGGGTCTTATATAGACCACTGCAATAATAACCTTGGCTTTTATCCAAATTGGGCTAGGATGTCATACCTTTGAACAGAGGAATGATACACTTGAACTTTTCTCTCCTAGGATGACTCCAGTTATTGTGTCAAATGTAGACCAGCAGGGGCCATGAGCAGAAGCTGGGAGGGCAGTTGGGAGGAAACTAATAACATGGATGGATGTGCTGGGGGTTTAGAGCAGGCTTGCAATAGCAGGGGTGGTGAGAACTACTCAAACCTCGATTATATTTTGAAGACAGAGCAGATATAGTCTGCTGAAGGCTTAGATACAGTGTGTGAGAGAAAAAGAGAAGTCAAAGGTGGCTTCAAGTTTTTTGGCCTGAGCAGCTGGAAGGGTAACATTGTGACTTATCGATGTGGAGAGAGACCTGGATTACAGTTGGCGTCTGTCAGTTCCTCAGAGTGTGACTTTGAGAGCACAGCTTAACCACTTTGTGCCCTCATCTCTTGTTTTCACTTGTAAAACAGGATAACCTTATCTACTTTGAGGTAGATACAAGAACTAGAGATAATGTATTGAAAGCCCCGCACATAGCGCCTGATACTGGTGGGTACTCAGTAATAATCCGAACTCTTAGCATTGCTGTCCCTTAGCAATAAAAGAACAAGTCTTGGTTTCTTTATGGGACAGGCCTTCAGACAGTTGGAGATAACTCACATGTTTCTTCCGAGTCTTCTCAGAGTGAATTCCCTCTTCGTGTGGGCTGGCTCGTTTCTGTGACTCTCCTCGGTACTTGTGGGGTTGAACTACTCTCCTGGTTTATAAAAGGAATGGGAAAGAGTTAGAAAAAACTTTAAGCAGCTTTCAGTAGTGAGCTAAATGGTCAGAAATCCACATGGTAGCAGACCATATTTCCAATCTTACACCCTTCAATAAAAATTGAGAAAGGAGAGGCTTTATTATGGATGCTCTTGACACAAATATAAGTCAGGATAATGGGAGTCACTCTTTACATGTATTTTCTTTTATCTGTAATTCTATCCCCACTATATTCAGAGCCCATACTTTGGAGGCATCAAGTTATTAAAGCTGGAAGCTTCTAGAATTGCACCGTCTAATATAGTAGCCACTAGCTGTGTGTGGCTATTGAGTACCTGAAATGTGGCTGGTCTTAACTGAGATTAAGTGTTAGAGTGATAAACTCTGTATGTGTAAAATTCATACACGAAGATACTGAAAGCTTAGTATGAAAAAAGGTTGAAAATACCTCACTGATAGTTTTTAATATCGATTATATGCTGAAATGATAATTTTTTAATATATCGGGTTAACTAAAATATATTGTTAAAATTAATTCCACCTGTTTCTTTTTAGGATTATTTTTAATGTGGCTAGTACCATAATGCATAAGTTGTAGTCCAACTAAACTTTAACCCTTCTGAGTTATAAAATTGATTCCAGCCAGCCACAATTATAATTACTTATGGTTCTGAATGTGCCAGAATGATCATCCATGGCTGTCAGTTACAAAGAGACTGGTGGCTTTTTTAGCCTCTCAGTCCTGTGAGCTGGCTACATAGGCAAAACGTTCTAGAAAGGACAAAAACATCAAATGATTTCTCTTTGGCTGAGAACCATGTGTTGAAAGCCAAACAGTTGGAGCAAAAGACTGAACACATAAAGAAATATAGAAGACTGTACTAAATCAGATTATGTCTTTGGTCCTCATTCTTTTTTAATTAAAAATTAGGGGGCTAGATTTAATAGTTCTTAAAGTTGTATCTAATGCTTATACTTTATGTCCTACTTTCTTTCTTCTGGTGCCCTCTCAAATACAGTAGAATATTCACATTCTATCTGCCGTGGTGGAGGTGATAGCCTTCTGAATTTTTTTCATGGATAATCAAGGCTCATAGTTCATACTGCACTCAGCAGCTAGGTATGGCCCAAATTCTAAGCTCCGTTGGTGAAACAAAGCAAGGAATTAAGTAGACCAATATGTAGAGAAGACAAACGAGATTCTCATTGATACAGGCTGGAGCCTCACATTCAACTATAATTTCAATTCTTTATCCAGAAAAAAAAACTTTACTAATGTATTTAAACAATTTAATAAACTTGATGATGCTTCTAAATCACTTAGCACAATGCCTGAAATAGAGTATACATCTAACAGGTGCATTTTGCAATAGTAACAATGATAAGATTTTAATTTTTCTGTGTCTTTCCAGTACAGTGCTACTCTATATTCATTGAGATTGGCTAGTCTATTAGGCCCCTCAAAATGCACAGCAACACTGACTTAACTTGTTAATAAACTGGAACTTCACACCTGCTCCCAGCAGTCCCCAAGAGGCCCTGTGAAGTAGAAACACAGCTGAAATGGCCCAGGGATTGCTGGCTGATTTTTAAATCCTTAACATTCGTGTTGGTCACATATATATTCACACTGCCGAATGAAATACATCTTTGTGCAAGAACAAAGAGGTTTCGGTAAGCTGGTAGCTTGGCTGGAGATGCCTTTATGCTTTTCATCCTTTCCCTCCCTTCATTTCTACTTCAATTGAGAAAAGCATTCATGACTCTCCATATAGATAACCCAGGAATTTCAAGTGAGTCTGTGTGTGGGTTTGTAGTAATTGTTAACCTTGAAGGCTGGGGAGCAGGCACGTGCACACAGACATCTCTGGGTACATGCTCTAGTGCCTGTTTGCCAAATAACATGTTTTCTCTTGGTACTGCATTTCTGATGGTTGCACTTAGTTCATCACTAGTCTCATCACTAAGAATTCCTCTCCTACTGCTTGGTATTTAATTTTTTTTAAGTAATCTCCATGCCCAACATGGGGCTCAAACGCAAGATCCCCAAATCAAGAGTCCCATATGCTCTACTGACTGAGCCAGCCAGGCACCCCCTAAAATTTTTAATTTCAGTAAGAATGGATACATTTTTAGAGCCTATACAAAAGCCTCTGAAAACATTCTAGAAGGATCTAAAGCAATTTCTCAGAATTAAAAGAACAAAACCCCAACATTCTAGCTATTGCAAATTTGTCATTTTATGTTTTCTTATTTTATGTGACCATAGAAATACATATAAAATACACATACATTTACATATAAAAATACATATAAATGCACTTGTGTGTATTATTACATAATCTTTGTTCCTCAAAAAGTGGATGAGACACTTCATCAATTTTCATTTTATTTTCTTGCTATGATGACTGTGGATCTCTGTTTTTCCAACCAGAATATAAGATTCATGAGGAAGGAATTTGTTTGATCATTCTCTACCATATCTCCTATCTCTATAAAAGCACATATTAAATACCATATTGAGTACAGAAGAAACCTAAAGACTGGCATGGAACAAACATGGCATAAAGAATAACTGCTTTTAAAGGATAATAGAGACACTCGTATGTTGCTCTTAAGTTTGAATGTGCATTAAAAGAACTGGGAGTTTGTCAAAAATTTAGATTCTTAGTAGATATTCAGAGATTTTGGTTCTGTCTGCGATAGAGGCCAGGATTTTATCAAGCAACAACCTGTCTCCCTCCCTTTTCCACAAATCTTTCCAAGACAGGTGGTCTGTTGAACCACACTTTGAGAAACACTGCTTTATTATCTGCTTTTTATTTTTTTTTATTTTTTTTATTTTTTTATTTTTTTTTATTATCTGCTTTTTATTTCTATGTACTGAATAATGAGTATTCGAAGCTAAGTGACTTTGTTTCTCTCCCCATCCTGTGATAACATTAATGAAAGGACAGTCAGGTTTTTTGTTTTTTTTTTTTCACCTCTTTATTCCCTATATTAGAAACACTAGGGTTTGGCCAATAATCATAAAAAGAGCCTGCCATTTATCGACAGAAGCTTAAGAGGAGTTGGGACTGACTGACATCAGGAAATGAGACCAGGACACAATGTGACCGGCCAGGTTTGGAAGAGAAAGAGAACTAGTGAATCTGCTTAGAAACAGCAAAGAGATTGGAAATGAGGTTTGAATTAAGAGCAGAAGGGGACAGGAATTGGGGGAGACAGACCTGGACTGTGTGTTAAGGCAGGCGTTCAGGAGGGTCCCCTGGCAGAAACAACAGGAGGAGAAGCCATCTGCTTATGGGCTTCAGGTTGAAGCAGAGAAGTGAAATTGTGCCTTGAGTTTAGGGTGTTGTGGCTGGCACTTAGCCAGAAAGGATCTGGCATCCCCAAGGAATTGGAAATAAGGGAAATAGCTGGGCTAGCTGAGTATGAAACAGGTTGGAACTGAAAAACAGGCTCGCACATCATCATTTGCCAAGTTGAATTCTATGAGTAGGCTGGGTACTTCTAAATGATCTGCCTGTGGGTGCACTGGGCTCTGAGATCTTTCACCCTCTAGAAGAGAACTGTTTTTATATTATTTGTATTTATTTATTTTTATTTTAAAGTGGCTTGCTGACATAGAATAAAGTACAGATCAGAAGTGTGGGGGCAAGATTGTTGGAATCCAAGACTGTGACTGAAAGGCTGCCTTATAAAAAGAAAAGAAATTAATCTCCTTTGACCTTGGAAGTGAAACTGATAAATAGTGAACAGGGAAATTTTGTGTGTGTGCCTCAGGTAGTTGAGCACACAGCTCTCAGCTCTCAAAAGGTGCTAATTGAACAGCTGAACGAGTAACTGGTGACCTCAGGACACTCTTACCTAGAGCACTAGGTGGGTAGACAAGATCATTTTTCAAAATGATACACCTACATTTTCTGCTCATTCCACTCACAACTGAAATAGTCCAGATGATTCCAATAACTAACTGTGTGAAATTGCATAAGAAATTTAACTTCTCAGCATATATTTTTGTTTTTCTCATTTTTATAGGAAAGCATATAGCCTTTCTAAGGATAGAAACTAACATCCATATCAAAATTGCAAGAATACATTCTAGCTCTAGAATTCAATGTCTAAATAGGTTCTAAATATAAATGAAAGACACATGTAACAAAAACATTTATTTAGTTGTATAAGATATATATGATGGATAAGAATTCGTGCCCGCAAGGCTTGCAGTCAAGGAAAAAACAAGATAAATCCCAAACTTGGTTATGGCTCTAGAGTCTAGAACCAAGACCTAAAGTTATTTCACGTAACGTTTTAATGAGAGGAGATAGAAAATGTCTTGGACTAGATTACTAAGTAAGGAACCGAGAAAACACATGGGATGAATGACCATGTTTCCACTGGACACATGTACAGGAACAGCAAAAGTAGGGAGTAAGAGGTCAGTTACAAAACTCCCTCTAAACAAGTGTCCCTGTATGTGACTTGAGCACCGAAAATAACTAGTGGTATCCTACAGGAAGTTAATATAGTCAGCACCTACCCCTTCTCTTTACAATGAGTTTTAAGTAAAATTTCTCTTTATTTATTGTGCAAATGACCACTGTTCTCTGCCATGCACTGTGGTGGTGAGAAAAGGAGGATAAATTAGATGGGAGTGGGAGATGAACCACGAGAGACTATGGACTCTGGGAAACAAACTGAGGATTTTAGAGGGGAGGGAGTGGGGGGATGGGTGAGCCCGGTGATGGGTATTAAGGAGGGCACTGATTGCATGGAGCACCGGGTGTTATACGAAAACAATGTATCACGGAACACTACATCAAAAACTAGGGGTGTACTATATGGTGACTAACATAACACAATAAAAAGAAAAAATTAGATGGGAGTCCTGCCTTCAGGAAGCTCAAATGTAGAAAGCTATGGTGTGAGGAAGGAAGCTTGAAGAACTTTACAGAGTTCTGGTAAGGTGGTGTGAGGGTTCACAGAGAGGCTGTACCACATCTAGCTGGAAGTCAGGGAGGCTTCATGGAAGAGGTGGAGGATGCAAATTGGACCTGATGATAGACAGAACTGGACAGTGTTTGGAGATGTGGTGTGAATTCTAGATACAGAAATTCTAGTAGGATTGAAGGCAATGAAACAGAAAATAGCAAGTTATATTTGGGCCGACCAATGAGTAATCTGGTTTGCTCTAAGGAAAGGCACAGCTGGAGAGAGAAGTTGGAGAGAAATTGACTGACGAATAGTATTTGATTGCTTACTTAACCTAGAAACTTCACCAGCAGTACAACCAGGGGAGAGAACATGCTGAAAAGGATTTTGTAAAAAGACTGCTGAGGTTTTCTCTGTAGAATGGTAGTCACAAATTCAACTATCTAAGAGAGGCGAGTAAGGTAGATGAACTGAGCCCGGTGTAGGAAAAATAGCAACTGAAGGGAGATGATCAAGGTCAATACATCCTCGGCCTGCACGTCAGGAGGTGATTGGGACTGGGCTGAAACGTGGCTGAGGAGATGGAACACATGACTTCTGAAGATGACAGCTGCTCGGCAGCTCTGGACACTTGCTGCATTGTAGAAACTGAGGTTCAATCTGACCAAACATTCAAGAGAAACCAGAGGCTCCTATTTTATGTTGGCAAGGAATTTGCATTTTTTAAGAAAGTAGACCTCAGCATTGTGTGGGCCAAATAAAATAGGTCTGGAGGCAGTGAGTTTGAGACCTCTGATGATTGCTTAGGAGCCCTTAAAGAAAGGTGGAATAGGGAAGGGACTTAACCGTGAAAAGAAAGCAAAGCGTGGCCTTGCTAGGAATAGCAGGCGTAGCAAAGAGCCATTTGGAAAGCCCCAGCTTATTTGATTATTTGTTCAATGTCTGTCTCAGCAGGCTATAAACACCTCGAGAGTGGAGACCCTCCCTGTTTTGCTCCCTGACACCTAGAAGAGTGCCCAACATAACATGGGCATGAAAATAAATATTTATTGAATGGATATTATTCTTAGAAATTTATCCTTAAGGCTAATGAGAAGGGATAGATTCTGGTTTTCTCCCCCCGCTTTCCTTTAGACAAAGGAGGAGTATATTGATATGTGAATAATTATATTAATGACTTATAATTTTATCACAGCAATATGTTAGTAACTATATCATTCTTGTTTTCAGAATCTTCATGTACATTATTACAAAACCTGCAGAGTTTATAACCTATGTGGAATCTCTAAAATAATTGTGATCATACATTCCTCTAACCAAAATGCTTCATTGATCCCTATCACCTACTGAATAAAGTCTAAACTCAACATGGTTCAAAATTACTTCAATGATCTGGCTTTTAAATGTTTCCGTAGTTCTGTCTTTTCTTTCAATCTCCCAGTCTTGGAATAAGTGAGTAGGAAAGTGGCTTTTGGTTGCTGAGAAGAATTTTTAGAGGATTTTTGATTCTGAGAAGAATTATTAGAGGACACTCCTCATATTTTATAGTGGTTGCAGAGAAACATTGAACACCAGGGCATAGGATATGCTACCAGTTGCCGAAGAATCATGTGAAAATTGGGCAAGAACTTGTGATTGGGTTCAGAGCTACCATTCTCGGTACCTCTGTACCAACCTTGAGGTGTGCTTCGTTGCCCTTTGTAGGTAAAGGACCTAATGCATAGGCACAAAAGAATTTTAAATGGTTTATTAATATCCAGAGTTTGCTTTATCAATGACTTTTTTTTTACTGTATTTTTTTTCCTGGTTAAATATTCTGCTTGTGAATGTTGCAGGCAATATTCACATAATGAAGAGGAGGGCTGCAAACTTTCTAAAAGTACCTTTTTATTTTTAAATGTTCTTTTACCCATTTTGTTCTGTTTTAGAGTAATATTTCTCAAACTCCAGACTAAGGAACACTTACATTAGAATGACCTAGACTGTTGAAAAAAGATTTCTGGAACATACCATAGGTATATGCTGAATGTAAATCTCTTGGGGAAGGGCACAAGGTTCTGTCTTTTTATAAAGCTGCTTCAAGGCACCTGGGTGGCTCAGTCAGTTAAGCATCTAATTCTTGATTTACTCAGGTCGTGATCTCACGGTCGTGAGATGGAACCCTGGTCAGGCTCTGTCCTCGGCAGGGAGTCTGCTTAAGATTTTCTCTCTCTCTCTTTCTCTCTCTCTCTCTCTCTCTCTCTCTCCCTCTGCCCCTCCCCTGACTCACATGACATGGTCTCACTCTCTCTAAAATAAATAAATACATCTTTAAAAAAATAAATAAAGCTGTTCAAGTGATCTGGATGCATATGAAATTTAAGAAGCCCTCTTTAAGGATATATGGTCAACCTAGAAGTGGCTAGGTTATCAGTGGGTGGTCCCCCTTTTTGTCTTCCCTTGTACTAGTGTAGAGCTAGCTCCACGAAAATGCTACCCCCTGGAAGCTTCGGAGTATCAGTACAAACACCTGCATACCAGATGGGCACATCTGTACAGCTGGTCCCACTGATCCAACTTTGGCACACGTCACGCACCACTTGCTTAAATCTGAGTGCATTGAAAGGAAGATGAGGATTTCACCCTGACATCTTCAGCACAGCGTCATTTTCCTTTCTTTTTTGTTCTTTTTTCCCCCTACTTATCTTGATTTGCAGTCATTTTCTTTCTCATGAACAATATTGATATTGCATACCAATAAGTAAATAACTCATCTAGCTGAAGGCAATGCTGTGTGAGTATAAGTCACTTTATACAGAAAGTCCCAAGAAGGTGGTGGTGCTAATTTACAGGGATAGACTTTTCGTTTATTTATATATTTTTGATGGATCCAGTTTTCTATTAAAACTACCTAACAATTTAAGGTTTATCAATTACTAAGTATAAAAGTATGCATAGCTACACTAAAATAGGATCCGAAGACAAAAGAATTACACATTTTTTTCCTAATGCAAGTGACTTATGTATCAGATAGATGGTTAATCTTATCTACCAAAATGGGATACCAGGAAAAGTTCATATAAGCTTTCAGTAGGCAAGTGTGATACATCTAGCTCTTTTCTTTTTTTCCTTCCTTTCTCCCTCCCACCCTTCCTTCCTCCCTTCCTTCCTTCCTTCCTTTCATTTTTTCTTTCTCTACCTCTCTACCTATACTTTTCCCTCTTATATTCTTTTTTCTGCTAGATCTAGAGGGAAGAACATTGCATTACAAGATAGAAGGAAAGAATAACAGTCCGTTGCTGGAATCACAGGGACCCAAGAAAAAGTCCCTTAGAGATGGGTCAGAAGTCATAGCTCATGAATAGAGGGAAGGGAACTGGGGGTATGTTGTTTAGTTCTAAAGAAAAGCTGCCTACTCTTTTAATACGGGGGAGGGGGAGGGAAATGGGGAAGAAATTTCCACAAGGTTTTTAAAAAGACCATGATAAAACTTTCTGACAGTTAAAACTAATGATGACAATGGCAGCATACACATAAGAGAGATAGAGATAAAGATATAATTGAGAGCTTTTCTTATACTATTCAAGGCATTCTGCTAAGCACTTTGCATCAGCACACTAAACTACATAAAAACCCTGCAAGACAGGAATCCTCCTATTTTATAGGTGAGTAAACTGAGGCTTATATAGGTTAGTTATCTTGCCCAAGATTACCCAGTGGCAGAGCCAGAATGTGAGTTCAAGTAGTCTTGCTTCAGACTTTGCAGACTTGACACTCTTCACCACTCCCTTAAAACTGCTGGAAAATGCGGCATGGAGAAGCACTAGTTACTAGGGGTTAGTGACTTCTGCTAAAGAAGGAGAACTTGGAAACATCCCAAAGAAAAAGAAGTTTAACTGCTAATCAGGATTAGCCAAATCTGGATTGGCATTAAGAAGAGAAAAGAAAAAAGAAAAGGAAAAGAAAAGAAAGGAAAGAAAAGAAAAGAAAAGCTCTACATTATGCCATCAGATGGTCCAATCTGCCCTTTGCTAGAAGGTGTGGGGGAGGGAAGAAGCAGAAACAGTCAAATTACTTGCACCATATCTGTGCTGGTTTTGTCAAAAGGTGTTGCTTTAAAACTCAGTTGGCAGAAGAATGTGCTGAATAAAGCTGAATAAACCTGAAAGATATCCACCAAGTCTGTCTGCTGTTAAAACTCAGCAGAATATGGTTGCAGTTCATCTCCCTTCCTTGCTAAACAGGGATGAAAATGCTGAGCGTTTTCCAGTCACTTGGAAAATGCCTCTGAAAGAGACGGAGCCTGGCTGACCTCTTGTCCCTTCCAGTAGACTGCTGTCCAAGTGCAGAGCTCCAGCTACTCTTCCACTCCCCACAGCATTGCCCTCTATGGCCAGTTCGCTGTGGCTTTGGAACTGTGGCAAGGGAGCAGACGTACTAAGTGAGCAGTTAGCCACTCTTCAACGCTGCACTGTGGAAGCTGATTTTGCAGTCTTTACAATAGACCCAGCTACAGAGCCCCCGGAGGAATTTCCTGTTTGGAATCCTTTTATTCTTGCCACAGCAAAACCTCTCAGAAATCTGTCCCGTGCTTGCCAGGTATGGCAAGATTAAATAATGCCAGGCTGACACTGTATTCCTTGAAGTTCCCGTCAAAGGATTTTATTATCTCCCAACACAGATTGGGGCAAACACATCTGCTCATATCTGGCACACATGGCATTTTGTCCGGTTCCATCACTAGGGACGGGAATATCTTTCGGGTATATGCTTTCACAGTCGTTTTGAGGATGAGAAGTAGCAGATTTTTATGTTTTCTCATTTCCCAACATTTTCTTGACCGCTCGCCTTTTCCTTTTCCATTCCCACTCCCATTTCCTTCTCTTCTGATATCACAATTTGGGAACAATAGGAAAAAAGAAATCTAAGGCATTGCACAGCAATCCAGGAATCATTCTCAGTGGAAAACATTCTTTAAGAATGAGAGTGAGTTTCCATTATTCAGTCACCAGAGTTGTACTTTGAGTTCATCCATGTCAGGAAACTTTCAATAAAATAAATAGAATCCCTTCTATGTCACAGGATGATAGGAGGAATAAATGAAGATGTGCATGGGAAAGCATAAAGCTCAGTACTTAGCACAGAGGAGGTGTCCAAGAAAGCTTAGTTTCCTACTTCCCTTTTCCCTTTTTGTGTCTTAAAACTCCTGAAGGAATTATTTTGTATTGATCCTTTAAAAATATTATATGTGTGTGTGTGTAATATATATTATATATATATTGAAAAATGTATATGTAGATTTGTAAGTTGCTAAAAATAAAATTTATAATTGCAATGTGGTGCTGTGCTAATAGGCATACCTCTTTATCAGAGCATTGGTGACTACTGTTAAGGTTTGACTTGATGTCTGACCACAGATCTCACCAGGGATTAGTCTTCTCTGTTTTAGAAAAAGCCTCACAGATTATTAAGCCAAATTGAATTCCTATGCTGGGGAAAGAGGTGATGGGAAGGCAAAAGAAACAGGAAGGGAAAAAAACCCTGGTTCAAAATGGATGAAAGACCTAAATGTGAGACAGGGATCCATTAAAATCCTTGAGGAGAACACAGGCAGTAACCTCTTCAACCTCAGCTGCAGCAACTTCTTCCTATGAACACTGCTAAAGGCAAGGGAAGCAAGGGCAAAAATGAACTACTTGGACTTCAACAACATCAAAAGCTTTGGCACAGCAAAGAAACAGTCAACAAAACCAAAAGACAACTGACAGAATGGGAGAAGATATTTGCAAATGACCTAGAGGATAAAGGGCTAGTATCCAAAATCTATAAAGAACTTCTCAAACTCAACACTCAAAGAATAATCCAATCAAGAAATGGGCAGAAGATATGAACAGAAATTTCTGCAATGAGGACATCCAAATGGCTAACAGACACATGAAAAAGTGCTCAACATCACTTGGCATCAGGGAAACACAAATCAAAACCACAGTGAGATACCACCTCACACCAGTCAGAATGGCTAAAATTAACCAGTCAGGAAACGACAAGTGTTGGCAAGGATGTGGAGAAAGGGGAACCCTCCTACACTGTTGGTGGGAATGCAAGCCGTTGCAGCCACTTTGGAAAGCAATATGGAGGCTCCTCAAAAAGTTGAAAACAGAGCTAGCCTATGGCCCAGCAATTGCACTACTGGGTATTTATCCTAAAGATTCAAATCTAGTGATCCAAAGGGGCACATGCACTTGAATGTTTATAGCAGCAATGTCCACAATAGCCAAACTATGGAAAGAACCTAGATGTCCATCAACAGATGAATGGATAAAGAAGATGTGGTATATGTGGAATACTATGCAGCCATCAAAAACCCCCTGAAATCTTGCCATTTGCAACAATGTGGATGGAACTAGAGGGTTATGCTAAGCGAAATAAGTCAATCAGAGAAAGACAATCATCATATGATCTCTCTGATATGAAGAATTTGAGAGCAGTGTGGGCAGTCATGGGGGGTTGGGAGAGGGAAATGAAACAAGATGGGATCAGGAAGGAGACAAACTATAAGAGACTCCTAAACTCCCAAAACAAACTGAGGGTTGCTGTAGGGTAGGGGGTTGGGAGGGATGGGGTGGCTGGGTGATGGACATGGGGAGGGTATGTGCTACAGTGAGTGCTGTGAATGGTGTAAGACTGATGATTCACAGGCCTGTACCCCTGAAGCAAATAATACATCATATGTTAATAAAAAATAATAACAATTAAAAAAATAAAATAAAATAATTTAAAAAAATAAAAAAAAATAAATTGCCACACCCAATTACCAATGTTTAAAACAGGCACCCAGGGGTATGTAGTAGCACACGTCATGTTCTCATCATTTCTGTTGTAGCATACAGGACCAACATGGCCTGTTCCTCCCTCATAGACTGAAACTTTTTGGCCCTAGTGTCTCAAAAGGTTTTTCTAGCTTGATTTTTTTCCAAGAGCCAAGTTTGGCAAAGGTGTCACTCAAAGCAATTGTTCGTTTTTTCAATTCTTTTTTAGTACAGGAGTGATAAGATCATTGAAAATATTTTATTAGGTGGAATTGATCAGATGTCTTACTTTTTGGTATGCTGGAAGCAGACGGCAAAGTAAAATTATTTTTTTAAAAGTCTTCCTTTAGCTCTCACTCCTTTTGCACATGCATTTACCTTGTTAGTGATGCACTCTCACTAACCTTTTTAGTTATTATTATTTTTTTCCCTTCCTGGAGAAAGCCGGCGCCATTTTGAAAACCACCAAGAGGAGTGACTATAGCACACAAGCTGTTTGAGAATCCTGCCCACAGACACCCAAGCACTATATGCAGCTGTGTAATAAACAAATGGTGCCTCTCGGAAACATAGGCGTTGGGAGGCAGTGGGCAGCTGTTAAAACTGGATCCCCATCATTCAGAATTCAAAGGGAAGGGGATTTTAACCATTAGTTTCTCCAACTTCATATTTAATTACCCTCAGAAGAAAAATAAGGAATTTCTCTTCAGAATTCCTATGACTCATACCCAAAGTTTCACCAAACACATTTATTGCAGTTGTCTCAACAGTAGCTGTGTGAGCAGAGGCGGCAGGAAAAGTACATTTTAGTTGTTCCTTTTAGTTCTGCAGTTCCTTTTAGTTGGAGTTTGGTTTTAACCAGCTCCACAATCAGTGGTTTAATTGTTTTTTGTTTTTTATCTAAAATAGTAAATAAATTTAAAAATATGTACTAAAAATAATTTTGAGCACTTTCTTATGAATTAGATTAGAACTTTTCTCTTATGAAAGAATGAAGCGTGAAAGAGTGGGAGAAAGGATGGAGACAGAAAAAAGAGAAAGAAAAGGTTAAGGCAGGGGTTCTTATTCTAGGCTGATCTCAGAGAGAATTTTATAAATTACCTGCAATTATTTGCAAAAGTTTGCATTTGTGTGTGTGTGTGTGTGTGTGTGTGTGTGTGTGTATACACACATGTGAAATTTATTGTGGGGATAAATATTAGCATGTTGACTGAAAAGCACTGCGCTAGAGATTGAACTTTTATCCAGAGAGTGCATCCTAAAGAAGTTCTGGAATTGCCTAGTTGGGCCTGAGGCCCGGGGAAGGTCAGGAGCAAAGAAAAATGGATATTAATTAATAAAAATATTATGTACATCACAAGTTTTCCCAGGGGCAGCCCTTATCCTAGCCACACAATTATGGGTCCTGGAACCCAAGTGGAATCATGGCAGCCAAGGCAGGCTTTTCTTGGGAATCAGTGACATATGATTGCTTCCTTCTTCTCCTTGTTAAGATAACAGCTGGTGTGCCCTGGAGAGGCCCTGACAGTGAACGATAGCCCAAGGACAAGGCACCAGCTGAAAGCCAGCTTGGCTGCAAATTAGAGTATAATGGCAGAGTGGCTTCTGCTGAGAAGCGATTTGCATCAGAGCCCACCGACAATGCACATTCTGCTGGGCGGGCATTTGTAAGAGAAGGAAACAAGAAATACTTCATTTCTAAATAATTTAGAAGAGGATTCAGCAAAGGAAGAGAAGGAGCAGAAGACAGTGAATCTATGATATCTGTTTTTAGATTATACTACATACAATACTCACTTTGCTCCTCCAAGGGGTGGATCCCTATCAAACTCACCTCTGTATACTTGCTCATTGCCTCTACTTCGGTACTCCCATAGTAGCTTATAACTATTACAGAACCATATAAATACAGTGAGTGCTTAGACATATATTTTATTGTTTGTTTATAATGCTTAAGTATGTTTCCCCAGCAATCAGTTTACTATGGTTTTCACATCAACACTCCGACATTCTAAGAAACCTCTGTGTGTGTGTGTGTGTGTGTGTGTGTGTGTGTGTGTGTGTGTCTATGCACACACACACATAATGTACTTTTAATTATACACATATATATCTTTAATTGTTTTAAGAAATTTTTAAGTGTTTTAAGACATAACTGAGCCTTAAAAAAAAAAGAAATAACAGCCTTGTGGAAGAACCCTGATAATGTGAAATATCAGAGAGATCCAATAAGACCTCAGTGAAAGTCTCTGATAACGAAGACAAAATGCTGAAGAAAGAAAACAGAAAGGTAAGAAGACAGAAACAGAATAGGATTCATGAAATAATAATCAACTGAAAACAGGGAGGAACATTACATAGGAACAGATGTTACAGCTAACAGCAAGATAACATGTTATACTCAGTATAAGATAAACACATCTAATGAACAGGACTCCTGTTAAGGTAACTGTGAAGATCTGCTAGAATGGCATATAGATACATGGTAAATTTTGATGTTTGATATGCTCTGTTTGTTCCATCTGATGATGGGTTTCATGGGAGTAGAGACTGTATCTTATTCCTCTGACAATCTCGAGTGCTTAGTTCAACACTCGTCACACAGAGAGTGCTAGACAAATAATTGTGAAAAAAGAAAAAAAAAGTGTCTGAAATGTAAGAATTCTTTGTAATCCTTCTCATCTTATCAATAGTTCCTATTTTTCCACTTCTCTCTCTTTGTCCTCCTGCTTTACTTATCACTACCTCCTGAAGCCATGCTAGAATGCTCTCTCCTCTTGGACTTACCCGGTCTGCCTGATAGCCATTTATGCTTCAGGACAGTTTACAACCCACATGCTCCATGAGGTCTCATCTGTCTGCTCTTTGTATATTGCTTTCCTTCTCCTCTAAGTCGGAACCCAAAGTGTGCATTTTTCATTGACTATTTCACTTGTTCAAGGCTCATTTCGTTGCCTAGACTACATGCTCTTTGTCAGAAGGAACCATAATTTGAAGAAAGTGAATGTGTGTATTTCCCACGTTGCCAGGGACACACCGGGCACTTCTTAGGCAGAGATATGCTTGCAAAGTAGCGAGCATTTCTGGGAAGCAGGAGGAATCTAATGTCATGGCAGAAGTGATGCATAAAGGACCTGAGTGTGACAGGTGGGTGGGGAGCTAGACTCAAAGGTTTTCCTAGACTTTGGGATAGTTTCACTCTCTGCAGGAGCTCACCTCTGTGTAAGACTTTATAAGGCAGGAGGCTGGGGCCCTAGTGTGCTTACTGGGGAACGCACACTTGGCCAAGCTTTCCATTCATTTCCTATCTCAGCAGCTGTAATCTCAGAGTCTACATATTGAAATTAGATGGGTTTCTTTTATGTGGTCCGACCATTAGCTGCTCTTTCTCTCTAGGGCATAAGTTAGTAGCAGGTAAGTAAAGAGTGGCGTAGAGATTTAGTGTTCCATCATTAGCAAGCTCCTCTCTTATTGTCTCTGCTTTTAGGTAGAGCTTAAAATAAGAACAAAATTGTTCCTATATTGTCATCTGGCATTTACTGATTTGACAGCATTTTCAGTACATGGAATACAGGAATAAAAGCTCAGATCTACGTATTGTGCTAACTTGTTAGGTTTTTTCCTATGGTTTTTCAAAGTAATTCAGTTATAATACCAGTCAATAGCTTAGTGTTCAATAAAAAGAGAGAACAAAAAATGTATTTCTATCTTTGCCAATTAAAAAAACCCAGAAAACTAAAAACTTGCTATGGAAATTCTAACCCTTCTGTCCTTGTAAACTCTACTTTGGGAATAAGGAGACTACTCTCCTGAAATTGTAGAATATTTTTGTATAGCTAAGCAATGATGTTGTGTTCTTTAACCTTGTTTTCCATAAAACCATCTAATAGCCTATTGGAAGAATAAAGAAAGGCAAGATTCAGGATCTATGTCAGCCTGATAGGATTGTTCTATGTGGCGGTGGTTTACTAATAGCTTTATTATTCAACCATGTAAGCAAAAGAAAGCACTACAGCTCAGAGAGAACTCAGACAGATCTGCTTTCAGCATGTAACTAAACCAGTGTGTAGAAACAAGTAATTAAAAGGACACAAAGCCCATAATCAATTGCGCACCGGTTATCTTTGATTGCTCTTGCAAAGGACAAATTACACACAAGGCCCTTGCAAGCCTGAAGAAAAAGAGGTTCTATTATCTTCTTTTTGAAATCATTTCTCTGCAAAGACAAGGGCGTCCCTATTCCAGATCTCTTGGTTTAATTAAAAGGACACAAACATCAGATGATGTTGCAGCATATCGAATGTTCCCCTGTCAGGGCAAGGGAGTGAAAGGAGAGTGGGGGGAGGGGGACAAAGGGGAAGTGGGGAACGGGTGGGGGTGGGTTGGAAGAATTTCTTGTCCATAAAGGCTGGCCTTTTTCACTCTGACCATCTGTTTTCTCATGGTGAAAAGCCCCATTGCTGGTATCCTGGCATAGCTTTGCATGTCTTTGTGCTTGAGGGACATTCAATCTTGCATCTGATACACGCTGATCTGTGACACTTCCTAACAAATGAGGCTTTGTTCAAACAAAGAGACTCCCTGATAGGAACTGTAAACTTGGAGCTTGATATCCTGTAGGAAGGGCAGGCTATGGCTGAGCTGGCACAGGAAATTCCCTTTGCAATGCAGCAGAGCCCAGGGAGGTCACACACACCACCCCCTTAACCCCCTGCACGCAGTGGCTCTTTCAGCTCTTCCCAGAACTCTTCTCATCTCTGTCTTCTCTTCAGAGATGGCAGCCTTGGAGCACAGCTGCATTTGGACCTGAGAATGCGCCCCATCTCCATTACAGGCTGAAGCTTGCTCCCAGGGATAATGGCACTTATCTGTATAGCTTCTTCATTTTACAAAGCATTTTCACCGTCATTAATCCATCCGACACAATAACCTCATAAGGGCCTGTCCAAATGTGACTGTTTCCAAGAGAACAATTTTGTAAATACGAATGCCAGTCCCTCCTTGTCTCTCCTCTCCTTCTGAGTCCTCTCTTCGGTCTCTCTCTCCTCTTCTCTCCCTCCTTATCCCCCCAATTCATGACCTTGAAGTTGAAGTTTCCAACTTTGAAACCATCCATCTTTTCATCAAATGATGTCTCCATAGCCCCTTGCCACTTAGGCTTAGCTGTGCAAATTTGAGAATGTATAATGAGCTGCTGAAGACGGATTTTGATTTAGAGCCTGTGGCAGAGAAGGCCCCCAGGCCAGGAAAACACTACTTGCTCTTTCTAATTGTGATTTAGAATCTTGTTAGAATGTAATTATGTGTCCTTAGCAAGAACCTCCCCCTTTCCCTCCTTTAATGCGCTATTTCCTCCTGTTGGCAAAGTCCTACACACTCTCGGAAGACCTAGCTGAGAAGGGGCTTCTCCTGCAGGCTGTGCCTCCTTCCTTTAGGCAGTTTATTGGTGTTTCCTTTGTGTTCTCACCCCACTTTACTTCCAACTCAGCCGCAGTGTGTAACACATTTTAGCCGGAGCTATTTGTTTACGTATCTATCTCCCCTACTAAGCTGTGAACCACAGGGCTGGGATCCTGTATTTATTATTCATCCTTGTATATTTCCAGTATTTTATGAAGTGCCTGACCCATAATAGGCTCCCAGTAACAGTATGTTGAATAAATAAATTGTACTGGTTAAACACTGATAGAGCTGGGAGGAAAGAAGCAGGAAAATAGGGCAAAAACAGGGAAAACTGACTTCATTACACACATCTATAAATTTTTCCTTGGCCTGGACCCGTCATCTGGTGTTCTGCTTCTCAACCACTTCAACAATGTGAAGCAGTGTGTGATTCAGGAATTATCTTAGACCTAGTTTCTCAGTTTTCTGGATCAGTACTTTTTTACAAAGATGCTTGAATTGCAGAGAACTTAAGTTACCTTTCAAAAATTCTGTCTTTGATTACTTAGTGGACCTATTACCAAATATAAAGATTTTTGGCCCAGTAAGGCCCTGGATTTACAGGAAAGAAAACTTGTCCTGTGGAATACTTTAACAGGAAAATTTCTTAGGGAGGGCAGTGAGCTGCAGAGGGGAAAGTGGCTACATATTCCTTCAATCTCACTTTGCAACTGCCTTGCTCAATCACTTAGCAATTCTTTAGTGTTTCTGAACTTTGGTTTCACTAGCTCTGAAATAAGAATATTAACTCTAGCATGCCTCAATGAGATTTTTTGAGGATTAACTAAATGTGATTGTAAACCATTTGGGGGGCATCAAATACTGGATAAAATAATTGATATTCATAATTTTGAGACTGGATAGGATTTCAAAGGGTAATGGTGTGAGGCGAATTGCCTTTCCATTGCATTTTTCAAGGGAGTGGCTCAAACTCATTTTGTTCCTTTTCTAATCTCTTTTCCTTATATGCCGGTAAAAATATAACAGAAACTTGATTAATTAAAGTTTGGTAGTTGGAATTTATTTGAAAATAACTTCTAAGAGTACTAGTGGTCAGTAGTCAAAGGGTAGAGTAACTGTACTCGTCTTGTTGCTGCAATCAGTTTGAATATTACCTTGTAAAACACAGGAAAAGTTCACAAAGACAGTAGGGACAAACCCTTTGGCTGCTGGCATCCACTTACTCATTCAAAAACATACCTTTTGTTGCTGCTGTTATTTAAAGTGATGAAGCAAGTGGTAGCAACACCTGTGGCAAGCATAGCTTAGCTTTTATATGTAGAGAAGTTGAGTCACTATGTTGTACACCTGAAACTAATGTAACATTGTGGGTCAACTATACTCAAATTAAAAAAAAATAATAAATTAAAAAAAAAGATGAGAAAGTGAGATAGCAAAAGAATCAACTCTGTTAGAGCAATGAGCACAACCAATGAGCTTAGAATTTGGGGCTCAACTTATGGAAATTCCAGAAACAACTGGAATCACAAAATTAGTTTGTTATCCCAGGAGAGTGGGAATGAGAATTTTAATGTGAAGCTACTGTTTGATTCTGCTTAAAGTAATGGCTTAAATGAATATGGTGCTGGCTTTTCGTTTGAGTTCTCTGTTCTGTATTATTGCATTTGATGCTCCTAAATTCTCTATTAAGGAGATAGGAGAGGTGCTAATCACTCTAAGGTTATTAACAACTTTTTGGACAAATTTTTACTTTGGTATCAATGGAGCTCTATGCTCTGATTATGCTTGTCAAATTTTCCAACTGTGTTTATCACATGTGGAAGGTTTGTTTATTATAATTTAATGAATGGAGCTAAGGGGACAATTTTTCCATTGTTTTCAAAAGAAATGTTGATTTCCCTTGCAAACTATTTTTCAGATTCCTTTCCTCTTTTCCATTTTCACTGTCAGTCCTGAAGGTCAAATCCTCATCCCTCGACTTACTAGAGTAGTTTTCAATCTTGGCAGCACAATAAAATCTCTCTGAGAACTTTAAAGATACTGACATATGAAGCGGAATCTCAGAGACCCTGATATAATTTGCCTGGGATGTGCCCTGTGTGTTGGCATACAGGATGTGCTTCATGTGATTCTCAAGTGTGGCAGGGAGTGGACCAATGGCCACGAGCTCTCCTCTGCCCAGTCCTTCCTGAGAACCACTGACTTAGATTTCACCTGATAACCAGTACAGTGACTGGCTCCTACGAAAAGTACATCTCGTCTCCTCTTTTCCTTTCCTTAATTCCTCTTCTCAATATAGTAGTTTGAAACTAGAAGTGGAATCACTGGAAAAGATCATAAAATTCCAGTGCTAGGTAATTTTTCCCCAACAGGACTTTAATTATTTTACCCATTCAAACATTCTGAAACTTCTCCACTGCTGAGTTCTAAAACTCTTTGACCCAGCATTTAATATTCTCCAACATTTGTTTTAAATTTTTGTTTTAATTCCAATGAGTTAACATACAGCATTATATTAGTTTCAGGCGTACAATATAGTGATTTCACACTTCCATCCATCTCCCGGTCATTCTTAAACATTTTAAACCTCATTTGACTTCTCCAGTGTCACCTACCACTACTATTTCTTTATCCAATACCTTACCAAACTGAGCTACTTGCTTGTCCCACAGTGTGCCTCATATCCTTCCCCTTGTGACTCTGCTCTTACTTTTCTTTCTACTGAGAATGCCTTGAACTAGCTCCCATTCTTTCAATATAAATTATCCCTCATATGTCAATCAATATGCCATTTTCTTTTTTTAAATTTTTTATTTTTTTTGTTAACATATAATGTATTATTTGCCCCAGGGTACATGTCTGTGAATCATCAGGCTTACACATTTCACAGCACTTAACAGCACATACGTCCCAATGTCCACAACTCAGCCACCCTATCCCCCCCCCCCCCCCCCCCCCCCCCC
>CM053607.1:66549923-66579444 GCA_028646535.1 Procyon lotor
TTATTCATATATTTTATTCTATTCCCTTCCTTTCTTCCATTTTACTGACAAGTCCTCAGGGCCCAAAGTAAAATATGAATAAAGCTCAAATCCTGGTTTTGCCTCTTATTAGATGTGTGACTTTTAACAAATTATTTTCCCCTGGGAGATACAATACCAGCTACTCATAGGTTGTGGGGAAAATTAAATGAATTAATACCCAGAATGTACTTAGAACAGTGCTCTGGTCAAGGTGAGCACCCAGCAAATGTTAGCTCTTGTCTGTCAGTTGCTTTATCCTGACAGAGACTAGGTCAGGATCTTGCAAATTTTAGGTACTGAAAATATTTGTCGAATGTACTAAATTCTTCAGAGCTTGAAAAGATACCAAACACCCAAACTATAAATATTTGATGACAGAAAATCTTCAAGTCATTTTAACAGCTACTTGAAGGAGCATGTGGGTCAAAGTAACCTGATACTTTGTTTAAAAAAGTGGAAAACATAATTTCTGACAGGTTTGGTACTTTGTGTTGAAACTCTTCAGTCCCAGAGTTAGTACTAGAGAATTGCCTCTGTGAGATGCCAGTGGTGTCAATCACAGTGATTTATTGCATACTCAATTCCACAGACATTTAAAAAAAATAGCTGAATGTCCAAAAGCCATTGAAATTCTTTAGCATAAAACAGGTATGTGCAAAGAAACCAAACAGGCATATTATGTATTCTGAGCAAAACTTCTCAATATAGATTCCATTTAATAATATACACTTCACAGGTCTTTGGAGATAAGACTATAAATATAAGTGTCAGGCTTAACCAATAAATATTTGAACACCAGCACACCCTAACCTCATATGCATTTATGTCTCAGATGCCATAAAACAGAATTGACCTTTTGTTTTTCAAGACAGAAAAAAGAATAAATAAAATGATGCAGCCAATGTCAAGTGTGACTATACGACCAGTTATTGGGGCTTTCCCTCTCCTACGTTGACTTTTGAAGTGTCTGAAGTAACTTTCTTTGAAATTAATAATTAATCTTTTCAAGGTGTTCTTTTTGCAGGCAGCGAGGGCAGTCAATGTTAAAGGAAAAAAAGATAAGAGCAGAGGACAAGTGCTGCCCAACAGAGGCAAGGTGTTTTCAAGGGAGCAAGACGCTGCCTGAAATGAACTGCTAGGTCCTCACCCACTAGATGTTAATGTGGCCTTTGTCTTCAGCCGCTTCCCAGGAAACCCTGCCAAAGAATTAACTCTGGAAGTGTTGTTTATGCAAGTGAAGCTGTACTAAAGGTTTGAAGTAAGTCTACCAGCTACAAAGAAGGGAAGTAATGATCCCCATTACACAGGGAGGGAGGGAGGGAGAACTGGAGGAAAGGGGAGAGGGAGGTAACAGACTCAAGAGAGACATTTCAGAGCAATGCTGAAGACAATTTATCTTCCAGGAGCCACTTTCTGAGTAGGGTACTTGGGAATTTTTTTTTTTTTTTTTTTATAACTAGCATTTTCTCCCTATTGCCAAATGTTCAGTTTCTCTTTGTTCAAAAATTCATGCATGATATTAACAACTTGGATCCATGGAAGATCCAGCATTTATAATCCTGGATAGGATTGTATTTCTTGATCAGATCCTTATATTGAGCTCATTATCTATAAGGCACTGTGTTCTAAGTTTTGCATGTCATTACTAATTCAACTCTCAGAGAGCCCTATCAGGTAGATACTATTATGATCCCCATTACACAGATGAGATCATTGAGGCCCAGAAAAGTTTAAACATCTTGCCCAAGGTCACAGAATAGGGCCAGGAATTGAACTCAGGCTGCCTGACTGAGTCCAGGCTCATAAGTGCTGATTTATTTGGCTTCAGAAGAAAAGTCACAGTTACCACCACAGCAATCTGATTTTTTGGCCTTGTTGTTTTGGCCCTGTTGTCTGAGCATTTCTGCTGTTGTTCTACTAAGCAGTACTCCCTTCTGAAGATAATAAGAGATAATGGTGCTAACCTGAAAAAGAAAGAAATTTATCCAAAAATGGACAAAAGAACACCAAGAATTTGAATGGACTGTAAAGTTAGTGCAAAAACCTCAAAGTGTTTTGGCCCCATGCCTGCATTGATCTACTGGTCAAGTGAGACTCTGGTGGCCATGGGAATGGCAAATCCTGAGTGGGGTGCAGTTTTATGAGAGAGCGAAGACAAAGGTAGAAGAGAGAGCACTAAAGGCCAGAAGTGCACAAATTCAGGAAGGACACTCTGTGACATCAGATAACGGTCTTACCAATGCTAAATACCATTGCCTCCACTTGATCCTTCTCTAAATCAGGAAAATATTATAAGGATATCTTGCAGAAGCCAGTGGTCTGGAAGTCTCAATTTAAACCCCCAGGCCACAGGTGCCTTGGTGGCTCAGTGGGTTAAGCATCTGCCTTCTGCTCAGGTCATGATCCTAGGGTCCTGGGATTGAGTCCTGCATCAGGCTCCCTGCTCTGGAGGAAGCCTGCTCCTCCCTCTGCCCCTGCCTTGAATGAATGAATGAATGAATGAATGAACAACTTAACACCCCTACCCAGTCCATAACTAACTGGCTTTATGACTTTGGTCCAGATATTACATTTTTCTTAATCATAGTTTTCCCATGGTGAGACAGGGTTAATACTAGTATGTACCTCAGGGTTATTGTGAGAATTACATGAGATAATCTGTATGAAGTACCTAGTATAGCTCCCAGCACAGTGAGTCATCAACTATACTTTTAGTCTTTTTCTCTCCTCCGTGATACTTGATGGATAATAACTTTGTATTCCACAAGTATTTATTCAGCTTCTACTGGCTAAGTGCTGGGATATATATAAGTAAATGAAATATAGTCCCTGCCCTGGGGACCTTAAAGATACTCATGAACCAGACACAATAGCCCATAAATGCAAATATTTGTAACAGTATATATCGCATATGTTTATATAACTAGATAATTGAGCTACAAATATTGAGATAATTTCTAATCAATTTTCCAGAATAAAAAAATAAAGTTTTGCAGATCTATCATGACACAATACAGTGCACTAACTAGTCTCTGCCAGGTGCATCTCTGTGGCGTCTCCGGCCACCTGGGGGATATTGCCAGGTGGAGGATTCTGCGCCCACAGTGTGTGCACTGAATGTCTCACAGGCTAGGCACAGGTGCAGTGTGTCCTTGAGACCAGCAAAGGTCTTTGTCCTCGATTATGTCTGAAGAGTATCAAAATCCGTTTTTAAAGGGGAGGCAAGATGGAAAGAAAGGGCTTACATAATTTAATTATAATATAATATATTATCTAATATATAATATATTATGTTAATTATAATAATATACTGTATTTAAAGTTCTTAAGATTTAAATTGTATTCCAGGGTAACATGTCACAAAGTTTCTTTGGACTGTACAGTTTTTTTTTAAGATTATATTTATTTATTTGTCAGAGAGAGTTCGAGCTCGAGCAACACAAGCAGGGGGAACAGCAGAGGGAGAGGGAGTAGCAGGCTCCCCACTTTGCAAGGAGCCTGATGTGGGGCTTGATCCCAGGACCCTGGGATCATGACCAGAGCCATGCAGGCATCCCGAACTGTACATTTTTCAAAAAAACCTTTCAGTTGGGGATGCCAGTATGCTATATGCTTCATATGAAGATATGAGAGATTAATTTTAAATATTTAATATTATTAACAAATTTGTAGTATAGCATATACTTCTGTTGCCTCACGTCCCATCCTTAGGCCTGTCTCTGATTTTAGCTACAGCTACAGGGCCTATTGTTATGCAATCTTAGCTTCAGGCTGACAACATCCTGCATCAAAGCCTTCCCCTGGGTCTCCCTGATTTCTGGCTTTCTATGGAGACCCTCTCCAAAGCCACAGTTCCTGCTCAGGCCAGGAACTCCCAGGATATTAATAACCCAGATGAGTTGGTGAGTGTCCTCAGCCTGCCTACCTTCTACTAGAATCATGGTGAAACACGTTCTACATTCTTCTCAGATGTCTGGCTAAATTGCACTGAATATATTTTTATGTTGCTTCTTTTCCTTCCTTCCTTGTTTTGATCACCTTTCTCCCTCACTCTTGTTTTTGAAGTTACCCCTAAGTAAATGGCCTACATCCAAGTCCTTGTCCAAGCTTTGCATGGAGAGCATTCATATTAAGACATATGATCTCAACACCCAGGTGAATTAAAATTCTCAAGCCAGTTAAATAAATTGAGTACAGGGAATTAGGTAGATTAGGAAATCTGGGTTTTTCACTTAGTAGGTGAGGTTGTGAGACTGAGACAATCAATGGAACCTCCAGTCATACCAGTTAACATCATAGCTATGGGGGGGTGGCTAGTTTCTTCTTCATAAGAAGACTTAATTCAGAGCATTATAATTCCTAGGAAAAAAACCCTCTAAGAGAACTTATCATTCTGAGAGGTGTTCAGTGGTCACATATTTCTATAATAAGAGCAGGAACGTTATGTTTTAAACACATGAAAGGAAAAATTAACACTCATATCTTTCTTTCCAATAAACAGTTTTAAGTCATAACTGAAGTTGTGCTAAAAGGACTTGGAGACATATGGGCCACTTTCACTTAGTTTAAATCAATAAGACCAACATAATGGCCTCATTCTTCTTTGGCTGGTTTATGACAGCTGCTTGTGTTAGAATGTCAATGAAAGCCTGCGACAGCAATATAAAAGCTTTCATATTGATTGTGTCATAAGGTTTGGGCTGATTAGAAGAAAAGTACATGGTGCAAAGTATCATTCTTATCATTTTATAATCATTATAAAAAGACCACAGTGATTATCACTAGCAAAGGTGTTTACATCATGGTGTGTGAAACAGACAAGTGTATAACCCAAACTGATGCAAATGACAGAAGTTAAAGACAGAGCAAATACACCTGCTCTGAACGAAGAGAATAATAAAAATGGCAGGATCCTTTTGGAAAAATGGTCTACATACTTTTGTATTACCAAATTTTGTGATTCTTTTTTTTTTTTTAAAGATTTATTTATTTGAGAGAGAGAGTCAGTGCAAGTAAGGGGAGGGCCAGAAGGAGAAGGAAAGGGAGAGAGAATATCAAGCAGACTCCCTGCTGAGTGTGGGGCCAAACTCAGGGCTCAGTCTCAAGACCCTGAAATCATGACCTGAGCCAAAATCACGAGTCAGATGCTTAACTGACTGAGCTACCCAGGTGCCCCGCAATGATTCGATTTTTAAAAACCCCGCCAATATTTTGCACAGTGGCTTTAACATCTTTGCATTCTGCACCAGCATGCATGAAGGGCTTAACATTTTTTTTTTTTAGATTTATTTATTTATTTTAGAAAAACACAGAGAGCACAGGGGAGGGGCAGGGGAAGAGGGAGAGAGAGAATTCTCAAGTAGACTCGCAGCTGCCGAGAACAGAGCTTGAAGGAGAGATCGATTCCACGACCCTGAGATCATGACCTGAGCTGAAACCAAGCACTGAAAACTCAGCAGACTGGGGCACCAGGTGCCCCAAATTTGTGAACATGATTATACTTCAGTTTTAAGTTACTGTTGGTGAGTTGAAGCATTTCATTTTAGATCCGTTACTGGCTTTCCCTCTTTCAGCGGTAGCAACAGATGTCCTGATATGCATAAAGCATTTAAAATTACCTATAACTCTAAGTAAGCCACATGCCAACTTTCAGAAAAGCACTCTCCTTATAAATGATAATTAGTCCATTTGATATTCTGGGTTTATGGGAACACTACCAGTGCAAAATTCAAGAGATCCCAAATAATTCAACATTATGGAATTTCTCCTGGAATACAATCAGACACTGGGTTTGCCCCTCAAACTGCTGAAGCTTCTCGAAGTAAATTCTCAGAAGAGGAGATGTTCCCCGGCTGTTGTGGGGAAATCTGGTCAGTGTCACGAAGCTGTCATTCCTCTTTAAAGTTGCTGGAGAACTATGTTCTTCATGTTTGGTAGCTATTCAAAAATTTACCTCAGTGTTGTTTATGAAATGGCAATTTCTGAGGTATTGACGTTGACAGAAAATTGTTATGTGACAAACAATCTGAGAATCGTTAACTGTCGTGGCTCAGTTCACTTCAGATTTCTGCTGCAAACACATGGCATTTTGTGGCACGTGGCTCTCAAATGGGCAAGTTGATTTGTCTTATAGGCTATGATGGGTATTACTAATATTTCTGGTCCTTCAATCCTTCTGGTAGCATGGGTTACACGTCTTTGCCTCATTAAAGTTAGACAAACATGTAACATGCTCTAACCGAGAAAACAGGAGTAAAGTGACGAGGGTCACCTCACAGAAGAGCGTATGCATGATTCTCTTTGTTCTCTTCTCTACTCTGCTACAACCTGAAGGCTCTTGTGAGGTAGCAGCTCACAGGAAGGCAGAAACTTTGTCCACCTGGGTCTCTGAGTGACTATCGTAAATCAAGCTTGACCACATGGGTTATGTCTATGAGAGATAGACATTTGCTATGAGAAGTCACAGAAAGTTGTTGGTGTTTTTTGTTACTGCACATAACCTAGTCTGTCCTGATCAATATATAAGGTTTGTTTTAAAAGGCACTATTTATGTGAATTGGCGACCCAGGATTAGAAATAGCTGTGATATATAAAATATATGTTTGCTAAATTTAACCAAAGGTAACTCTACCTTTATTAAGACTATAATGGGGCGCCTGGGTGGCTCAGTCAGTGGGGCATCTGCCTTTGGCTCAGGTCATGATCTCAGGATCCTGGGATTGAGCCCCGTGTTGGGCTCCCTGCTCAGCAGGGAGCCTGCTTCTCCCTCTGCCTGCTGCTCCCCTACTTGTGCTCTCTCTCTGTCAAATCAATAAATAAAATATTTTTTAAAAATGTTATTTGTATGCAACTTCCATACTTATGGCATGACAATATCTCAGAAAAGAATAAAACCCACGTCAGTGGCTCTTTCAATGATAGGGACATAGCAAGTACTCAGAAGATACTCTTTGAAATCAATCAGGTAACATGAGAAAGCAAGTGTGTAAGGAAGGAGGTTTTTGCCCACATACCATCTTATAACACAGAAAAAGGAATGTGGGTGGCGGGGGAGACAAAATCACAATGAGATAAAGAAAGGCATCATAGGCTGCAGGAGGTACACACACATAGTCTTAATGTGAATAGGTTCAGTCCAGAAAAATGTGAATACAATGATTTGGAGCCAGCTCAAAGTTTGAGGGTAGATAAAGGTAGTTGTGCAGACTGCAAAAGGACTTTAAAGAACTGAAGCTGTGTCTACATGATATCAAAAGTTTGAACAAGTTCCATATTGATTTTACTGGCCTGCTTTTGTTTTCTATCAGACTGATTAATTAGTGTTATGTAGGTAGAATGATAGTGTATCACATCTAATCATATGCTTTGACTCCTACAGGTTGGTGGTAAATATTTTTATGGTTAAAAAGCTTTTTTTAAATTATATCAACTTTTATAAAATCCTGAATAAGATAAAACCTTTTAAAACTTTAGTATTTCCCTTTCCCCTTGTATTTTTTTTAATGTTTGTATTCCCTGAAGAACTGACACTCCATGAGGGCAGGAATGATATTAGTCTATTCATCACAGAATCTCCAGGATCTAACACGATGTCTTGTACATACTGATGCTAATTATCTTTTGACTGAATATATATTTTTTAAGATTTTATTTATTTATTTGATACAGAGAGAGAGAGATCAGAAGTAGGCAGAGAGGCAGGCAGAGAGAGGGGGGAAGCAGGCTCCCTGCTGAGCAGAGAGCCCGATGTGGGGCTCGATCCCAGGACCCTGAGATCATGACCTGAGCCGAAGGCAGAGGCTTTAACCCACTGAGCCACCCAGGAGCCCCTTGACTGAATGTACTAATGTGTATATCAAGCTTTTTAACACGGTGCTGCCTTATCTATTTGATTTTATTCCCATTAGACTCCTCCTCATCCCCTGTGCTCTGGCCAAACAGATCTGCATATCAGCTCCATCCCATCTTTGTTCTTTGACTTACTGTATTGCTTTCCTCAAGATGTCCCCATCTCTCTAGCTAATACTAATAGATAACTTTTATGGCTAAGCACTTTACACATATCATGCCGTTATCTAAAACAAAATAAAGCCGTAAGACAGGTGCTATTATTGTTAACCCCACAATGCAGATGAGGTGAATAAGCCTTGGAAAGGTAAGTAAGCTGTCTTACTTCTTTGAGCCCCACAGCTCCTCAACTACAGCACTGCTAAGGTCTGCCTCCTAACAGAAACCTGACTCCTAACAGCCTTGCTTATTGCTAGCCCCTGTAGTTCACCCTTCAAGCCTCAGTTCAAACACTGCCTCCTCCATAAAGCTTTCTTTTATTATGTTGATCTTCATGAATCTCTCTTTTGTTCCAACACCTGTTACTCTTAAACTCAGTGCCACGCTGTTAACCCTTATTCCTTCAGTTCAGTATATATTTCATGCATATTAATTTTATAATAATTATAAAAGGTGTCCCTTGACACCTTTTTTAAGGTGTCCCTTGATACCTTAAAGTCTTGAATAGGAATTGAACATTACTTATTTTGTATATTCCAGTATCTAGCATATGAGAGATGATCAAGAAAAACTTCCCAGCTAAGGACTGATAGAGAATAGTGTTACATCTGCAATATTTATCCTGGAATTCCCATTAAGAAATTCTCTTTGAGGCCAAAGTCTGACAAAGAAAGATCTGGCTTTTGCTTTTAACAGCTTTTATTAAAAAAAAAAAAAAAAAAAAGATCAGCTAACTTCCTTCCTGCCACTCAGAAACTTAAAATTATATGTTCAGATTTGAAATTGTGAAACAGTTTGGGTGAAATAGGCTGCTTTTTAAAGATGAGGCTAAAATTATTATTTCCAGTCATTAAAAATGTTTAGGAACAAAGGAATCATCTGACAACTTGTGACTGGTGCAATCAGAGAAGCCAGAGATTGGGATGTTTATTTTTACACATTGGGAAGGAAGAAGCAAGGATCAGCTTCCAAGTTTGACACCTTTGATGAGCTCAGTGGTTTTGCATCATATCATAAGAACATAATGCCTCTCTTCATGCCCCCATAGAATTAGGCAGAGGCATACAAGTGAGCCTCAGGTCAGAGTTATGAACAGAAATTGGATCTGAGGCTTCATAACTGAATCTGACCATATAAACAACTCAGAACAAGTGAAGAAGTGTCCTTGTGTGTTTCCTTATGAGTTAAAAATAAACTGAAACAATTACGTCGTCAGATCATGGAAAGGTAATGAAATTGAAGCTGATTTAGGTAAATGATTCATGTTTCCCTAATATCTACAACTACAAAATTAAGTTTAGCTTATGGAAAAGGAAAACAAAATAAATGAGCCCTTGGTTAGGATTGATATTCTTTAAATCTATTTCCAAACATTTCATGGTGTCACCTTAAATTATAGATTCGAATTTTAGGAGTAAACAACAGTTATTACCTGAAGGCTCTTCGGTGGCCCGCGTAAAACAAAGTCATGATTTAAGTTCATTCCCAATGCAAAAATGTCCCATACAATTGCTGATGCTTTAAGCCTAGGCTTAAATAATTCACAAATTGAGTGAGAGCATGATCTTCTTTTTTATGTGCATCTTTTAAATAGCAAGCAAAAAAATATTTTCTTATTATGAATTGACTTCAAAATAGAGACTGACAAAGGGGATCACAGGGTTTGTGTTGAGCATATAGCAAATGAAATTTGCTAAACCGAGCTAAATGCAGAGTCTGCTTTGGACCATACTACCTAACAAACCTACAAAGATCATGCAATGGGAGAATTAGTAAGGCTTTACTATTTGTTGCCATTCATTAACTTGCCAAAACGTTTTAGAATTATTATACTTCTGTCATTATTAACTACAATAGTTTAATTTACAAAAGTGTAACACCTTCCATTCTTACCACATTTTTTGACCTATGGGATATCAATATGGGGGTGATACCTTGCTGTGAGGGACTTTTCTATGAGATCTGTTCTAGTGTTACTCGTACCTCTACCCGTCTGTCCTTTTCTTCATTCTGTCTTTTTTTTCCTTTTTTAAAAGATTTTATTTATTTGAGAGAGAGAGAGCATAAGAGCGGGGTGAGGATAAAGGGTTCCTGCTGAGCAGGGAGCCCATCCCAGGGACCCGGGATCATGACCTGAGCAGAAAACAGACATTTAACCAACTGAGCCACCCTTTCATTCTGTCCTTCTGACCCACTGCTGAGATTCCGATAAGCTTACAGCCAAAGCAGCTTGTTACATCAAGAATTCATCACATCAACTTTCAGGCTACATGGTCTTAGTATTACCTTCATGTTTCACTAATTTAGTAGTCTTCCTGACTCTTGCTCCTTCTAGGTGTCCCTCTCAAATGTAGAAGTTATCTCTCTGTACAATTATCTTCTCAAGTTATCTCTCTGTACAATTACTGAGATGGAATGCTAGAATGTAGTTGAGGTGCTGGGGCACCTGGGTGGCTAAGTGGGTTAAAGCCTCTGCCTTCAGCTCAGGTCATGATCTCAGGGTCCTGGGATCGAGCCCCGCATCAGGTTCTCTGCTCGGCAGGGAGCCTGCTTCCCCCTCTCTCTCTGCCTTCCTCTCTGCCTACTTGTGATCTCTCTCCTCTCTGTCAAATAAATAAATAAATAAAATCTTTAAAAAAAAAAAAAAGAATGTAGTTGAGGTGCCCTGGAAAGCAGAAGCTCAGATAAAAGTAGATTTGCCCTACAACCCAGCAATTGCACTACTAGGGGTTTACCCCAAAGATACAAATGTAGAGATCTGAAAGGGTACTTGTACCCCAATGTTTATAATACAATGCAATGTCCATAATAGCCTAATTGTGGAAGGAGCCCAGATGTCCATTGTTAGATGAATGGATAGAAAGATGTGGTAAATATATATATAATGGAATATTATGCAGCCATCAAAAATCGAAATCTTGCCATTTGCAATGACGTGGATGGAACTAGAGGATATTATGCTAAGCAAAATAAGTCAATCAGAGAAAGACAATTATCATATGATTTCATGCATATATGGAATTTAAGAGACAAGACAGAGGAATATGGAGGAAGGGAGGGAAAAATAAAACAAGATGAAATCAAAGAGGGAGACAAACCATAAGAGACTCTTAATCATAGGAAACTGAAGGATGCTGGAGGGGAGGTAGAAGAGGGGATGGGTAACAGGGTACTGGACATTAAGGGGGGCATGGGATGTCGTGTGCACTGGGTATTATATAAGATGAATGAATCATTGAATTCTACCTCTGAGGCTAATAATAAACTATATGTTAATTTATTGAATGTAAATTAAATTAAAAAAAAAGAAGGCCTTCCCATATCAAAAGTAAAAAAAAAAAAAAAAAAGATTTGCAAGAGACTGATCAGGAGAAATGCCTGTGAAAGATAAAAGGGGAGAAGGAGCAGAAGTCAGAGTGCCTCAGGCCCCATGTAGGTCTGACATCTGTGCAAGGAGAGGCAGTGAGAGCAGCTTCTGAGGGGCGCTTGTTGCCATGTAGGGGAGAGACCTCTGCAGCATCTCCTGCATGGGAGGAGGGCCATTTTTTATTGGGAGAGGTGTCACCCCTGCAACTCCATAGTTTCAGAGGAGTCTGCTGAGCCCCCATTTTTAGGGGCATCTATCTGACTGTTCCCATCTTTCATCTCAGTGCCCTCAATCTTCTCAAGCTGGCCCTGAATTAACAGACCTGCCATGGCTTGTCTTTTAGATGATCTGGGGCTTGACAACCCGAACTCTTAGGTCTTGTGCCTGCTGGCAGCTCTGTCTGCTTTCTCATTGCCCACACACAACACACATGAGGAAGGCCGCTTCAAAAGTTGCCCAAAATGCCCTCTGTATTTGATTAATTGTTAACTTAAGTTTCTTCTTGTCCTTCTGCAGGGCTTCAATACAACTTAGTATAACCAACCAATTTCATTGTCTTTACTTGTATATTTTTTTTTTCACCATACATTTTAAATGCCTGAATCCTTGCACCATCAAAAATGTGTTCCCTTCTAGTGGACTGTTTTCCCAGATAACCACTGGTAACATTTTTCAGCCGTTGGGTTCTCCCTTTGTACTAGAGATTATTTGTGTCTCCTTCTAGCCGGGCAGTAAGGAATCTAAACCACAGACCTTATGTCACCATGTTGTATTGGATCATCTCTGATACTATGTCAGCTTGGAAAGAGGATGCCGATATGGAATTAGATGGGCAAAAGTTTTACTTGGAGAATGGTCCACAGGAGATAAAGAGGAAAGGAACCAGGTCAGGCTGGAGAACCATGACAGGATTATGCAGGACTGTGATGCATGTTTGAGGACCTGTAAATAGATAAAAGGAAACAGCAGGATCGGATGGAAGGAACCTCACAATGTGATGCGGCTCTGAGAAGGCACTAGGCTGGCTGAAAGGTAGCCCCAGAGAAAAGATGGCCTGTCAGAGGAGTCCCACTGGGGGCAAGAATGGTGCAGCTCTACAACCACCTCTCTGCTTTGTCACTGGCTATAAGTAGTCTAGGAATAGCATGGCCTCAGCAAGAGTGCTGTGGTGGATAATATGGCACAACACTACAGGCTGTCCAGAGAATACACCCCTCACAGCAGGTTCTCTTTAAAAGGATGGCAGCACACTCCAATGGCTGCCACAGTTGAATTTCAGGTGTGTACATACCATAATTTTATAGGAGGAAAATAATAATTAATTGATTTTTTCCCCTTATCAACTAAAATTGCCCAATTACACCTCATGTTTGGTTTACCTTCAAAACCATGGCAACCTAGTGCAAACAATTTCCACACATTCTAAGTCCTTTTTCTTGATCATAATTATTAGCTCAGAACTCTTTGTATTATACTTAAGAGTTTGCATAATTTATGCCAAATGCATTACCTTGCTTTTTCTCATATTAAAATTTATCTAACCACTTTTCTACCCACTGTTCTGACTGAAATCGCCTTTTCATACCAGTAGAGTTTCTGTAATGGGGACTTCCCATTTATAAGGGATATTTGCAAGTTTTGACAAACATTTCTTCAATTTCATGCCTAAGTATCTCTGGGGATTTATCTATTGATTCACTTTAAATGGTTTTGAAATCTCTGAGCAGAATCTTCTGAGGAGGCTCCCTTTACACAGCAACAGGGGACTCATTTTCTCTGTCAGCCTTGCATCCTGGACTGAAGAGACTAAATGATGGCCCACAAGTCTGAAGAGCCTATCAAGTACATGTCATCTCTTAAGGGCGGGATTTCCTGATCAGGGTCATGGCTTAAGAAGCAAATTTTGCAGGTGAACACTGTCTTGTCACCTCAGACTCACCTAACTATACCACAGATAAAAAGGTGACAATGCCAGATTATCCATGGGGTGGACCAACTGCCTTTGGTGACTCTGCCGATATTCTAGATAGTGAAAAAAGTTGGTCACTTAAGTCCAGGCTATTATTATAAGGTTAAATATCTCACTCTTTTTTTTATAACTTTTTTTAAGATTTACTTTTTTATTTTAGAGGAGAGAGCAGGGGCAGTCAGAGACAGAGGGAGAGGGAGAGAGAATCTTAAGTAGACTCCTCGCTGAGTGTGAAGCCCAATACGGGGCTCAGTCTCATGACACTGAGATCACCATCTGAACCAAAACAAAGAGTTGGACGCTCAACTGACTGAGCCACTCAGGTTCCCCCAAACTATACTCTTTCTATGTAATCTTTTATGTGTAGCACTACCACCTGCTTCATGAGACAGTTTCTCAACTTATTCCAGATTGTGTGAGTGCTAGCAATACAATCTATATCTATAGGTAACTTATGTAAGTCTCTCTTTAATGCTAAGAAAGATAAGTTTTGCTTGACTGTATAATTTCTGTTTTTATCTAAGCCACAAATTATGCCTGTCCCATTCTCTCTCTGGACTGTGTTTACGTATTTTTGAAAAGTCCTCCACCCTAACCATCCTTTTCTATTTAGGGAGGAAACTGGTTCTGGTGCCTGTTTTTTGATCTTTAGGCCACATTAGTTTCTGGTTTTCTAATTCATTCAATCATTGCGATGCCCACCAAACCCTGCATTTCCTCCAGAATAGAATTATCACTGAAAGCAGCTGCTTAGTCCGAGACTGTACTTGCCAGCTACCCCAGCATCTAGATGAGGCTTTGTGTTTGATTCTTGATAATGGAATGGAGCAGAAATGATATGCGCTACCCTCCTTTTTCCTGGCCGGATAGAAATCATGATAAAGCCCTCAGAGATGGCACATTCCCAATAAGGATGGAACACAGGTCTCTGACTTCCACATAGAGAAAAGCTGTTTGTACCTCAGGAGTAACTAGGCTAGACCTAATGAGAAATTAAGTTCTATTGTATTAAATAACAGAAATTTCAGGGTTTATTTGTCATGGTTACTGTCAATACCCTAATGAATGCAAGACTTTTTAGGCAAGGAAAGATCCTAAGTATAGTTGGAGGAAATATCACTGCATTTACCTTGAGCTTAGGCACGTCTGTGAGTATATGTACACAGAATTTATAATGTTTTATGGGAAGGTAAAAAAAAATGAAACTTTTATATAAAAACAATGAAGTAGGATTAGACTCTTTTTGTATAGAAATATCATCTTTTACAATAAAAATGGATAGAAATATATTATAGACCAACAGACTAAAACCGTGTGACCGAGGTTCCAAAAACAAGAATAAAGAGAGGATTTAGGTAAGCTGAAAAATTAGGTCAAGTTGTAAATCCAAAAGATTCATTTAATAGGAGGTAGACTGTTGGAGTATTATATCAGCTTGAGGATGAGGGAAGAATTTTGGAGAAGATGGAGGAAATGTGTCAAGAAAGGAGGAATTGTGTCGAGTTCCAGAGGTAGAGGTCAGTGATTCATCAGCTGTATATAACACCTCATTAAATCACATGCCCTCCTTAATGTCGATCACCCAGTTACCCATCGCCCCATCCCCTTCCCTTCCAGCAACCCTCAGTTTGCTTCCTAGAGTTAAGAGTCTCTTAATGGTTTGTCTCCCTCCCTGATTTTGTTTATTTTATTTTTCCTTCCTTTCCCCTGTGAAAAAAAATATTTTTTGAGACCTTAAAAAAAAATTTTTTTTTGAGAACTTAAAAAAAAAAAGGGACAAAAGAAAAGAGAAGATGGTTAAGTAGGAACAAACCCAGAAGGGGGCAGGGCAGTGTATAAGCCAGTAAGAAATGGCAATCACAAACCAATAAATCGACATCTTAAATATAGAAAGCACCACAGATAGGTCCATTTTTATCTCCTATATGTCAAAGCTATTTAGCTAGAACTCAAGTCTCATAACTAAAATAAAAAAAAAGATTCAGTTAACTTTTGTAGCTGCCTGTTGTAGGGAAAGTTATGATGGACATTCAGGTCTCATATAAATGTGAAGAGCCACCTAAGAAACTCATGGAATGATTCAGGGCTGTCCTTCCCTTTGCCTTGATGATGCCGATAAACCAGTGGACTAAAATTTTTATTTATAGAGTTCAGGACAAAATTAACATGAGCTATGGAGGAAGTTCTACATGATCATCAAAAATAAATAGTGAGAGCTCTTTCTAACTGGATCAGCTGCATGTGTCAGAAGTCTTTGGAGGAAATATGTTTGGTAACTGGCTTCCTAGCTTTAAGAGTTAGGATAGTTTGGAATAATGACGTTTAAAGAACAGGACAATAAGCCTCATTAAAGAAAAAAAAAAAAAAAACAGGGGCACCTGGGTGGCTCACTGGGTTAAAGCCTCTGCCTTCGGCTCAGGTCATGATCTCAGGGTCCTGGGATCGAGCCCCGCATTGGGCTCTCTGCTCAGCAGGGAGCCTGCTTCCCCCTCTCTCTCTGCCTGCCTCTCTGCTTCCTCTGCCTCTCTCTCTCTGTGTCAAACAAATAAATAAAATCTTTAAAAAAAACAAAACAAAAATCCAACTAATGTTTTAGAGTTCAGACATCTGTTTCATTTTTTCCCCATTTATCCTACAAACCCCTTATTGAAGTATGGGGAATGTTAAGGATAGAAATGTGGAAGCAGTCCCTTCCCTAAAGGAGCTTTGAGTCCACTGGGGTATCCAGACATGTGAATGGATAGGACATGACCATGGAATCCAGTGCTGTGATGCGTTTATTTCAGGGAAATATATGTGTTGACTCAGAAGCCATAATAAAAATAGTCCAACTCATGGGGAGTCATCCAAAATTTCATAAGTCATTACTGAATCATTTAGTTTTGGTGGCAGGAAGTTAGACAAAAGCAGTTGGAATTTTGATTTTTTCCTCCAGTTTTTTTGACAGTCACATATTTTGCCTTCCATAGTCTCCCTTTCCACTCTTCTCCCCATGTAATCCTTCTCATTCTCTTTCCCTCAATTTTTAAGTTAATCTCATACATCTGCTTGAACCCAACCTCACTTTACTACTTGTTTCCCTGTTTACTTACAATTTGTGTCTTACTCTGTCTAAAAAATGGTGTTCATCTTACAAGACTTTTTTTTGTAAAGACTTAATAAGTTTATATACAGAAATGCTTAGTGTCTGGCACACGGTAAGTGCTCTGTGGTTGGGTATTAGTCTCCTATTGCAGCTGTAACAAATCACCACATCCTTTGTGATCTAAACCAACAGCCATTTGTTATCTCTCAGTTCCGTAGATCAGCATCTGGATAAATTCTACTGGGTTCTCTGCTGGAGGACATACCAGGCTGAAGTAAATGTGTTGGCTGGCCTAGGCCCTTGTCTGAGGCTCTGAAATCTGAATCTGCTTCCTGGTTTATTCAGATGAGTGGCAAAATCAGTTCTTTATTATTGTAGGACTGTGGTCCCTATCTCATTGACATTTGGGTCCCTCCACTTGAAGCCAGTGATGGCACATTGACTCTGTCTCATGCTTTGAGTCTCTTGTGCTTTTAAATCTTCTACCCCAGCTCTCTATTTTGCCTTCCTCTTCTGCCTTTAAGGGCTCACGTGAATACATTGTCCATACCCAGAGGCGCCTGCATAATCTCTCTATTTCAAGGTCTCTAATCGAGGTGAATAGTAACTTTAATTACAACTCTAAAGTCTCCTTTGCCATGAAACACAACATATCTACAGGCACAACATGAGGTGGTGAAGATTATAGGAACCAAAATTCTGTCTACCACAGGTTATTAGTTATCCTCATTGCTACTATTTAAATGAGTGGAAGAACCAGCATTGGTAGGCAACAGAATGTTCTAGATGCTAATGTTTTCTAGTGACTTGGAAGTTATTTCATTTAAAGAGTTAAACTTTGGGGCATAAGGAACTAATGAACTGGACAAACAGAAATCTTGAATTCTTATCTGTGTACACATATGTAATACCAATCTCTACATTTTTTTAAGTGTAACACTCTGTTATCTCTAAACTTTATCACAAATCTGTCAACACACTTTCAAAAATATTTATGAAATTGCAATGTTAAGGCCACTCCTGATTTAAAAAACTGAATAAAATTAGCAAGAAGAAATCTTTATTACAAATTTAACTTGGGGGGAAGTTTCAGAAATCTGAAAAATCATAGACCTTTCTCATATATGTTTTGTCCTGAAATATGATTAGGATTAATTCCTGATAATACAATAAACATGAAGCATATTTATCAAACAATTAGGCTTCAATATAAAATGAAAACATTTAAATTATAATTATTTCTAAATATTTCACTGTCAGAATAAACCTAAACTAGATCTTGCTAGAAATTAAAAACACCGAAAAAATAAAATAAAAATTAAATAAATAAATTAATTAATTAAAAATAAATTAAAAACAGAAAGCTTCAAAAGATCATGAAAAAGAAAATAAAAAATAGAACAAAATATAGTGTTTTACTTCTTTTGCATTCCTGCAGTATAATGCTGGAAACTTGTCCTTCACACAGATAAGGTATTTCTAAAGATTATCTTTTTCTTTTGGTTTATGGATTTATGACAGGCAGCTTGTAAGTATAGATATTGGAATCTTCTGAGCATGGAAACTTCTCCCTAGCATCCGTTCATGGCTAAGAATCTCACTGTGGGGCTACTTATTTGTATTTGGGGGTTGCGAATGTCCTCATACAGGAGCCATTTCGTTGTTTGGGACAGTGGATCTGTATACACATGTATGTGCACATACGCATATGCAAGTGCTTTCACTCATACACACACACGTTATTGATTTACCTGACCAATTAACAATGATTTGGAATGTTTTTCAAACATACTTTTTTTTTCTTGAGTATTTAATCTATATACGACAGCCAACACACCAGTGATCCTTAAACAGAGGCATGTTGCTGAGGAAGAAGTGGACAGAGATAGGCAACGAGTATTTCTAGACCTTCTGGGTTATACCATAACTTGCAATGTTCTTTCTATTTTGCTCTCATTTCCTGCTCCTATTTTTTTCTCATTCATTTTTAGATCTAACTTGCCAAAGTCTCCTTCTAAGCGTGTTTACTCATACAGTTACCGTTTTCTCTCACTTCCCTCACATTAACCAGATTTTGGCCCAGTACACCCTTTGCTTGACATCTTGGAATAGGGTGATTTAGATCAAAATTCAACCTCCTGTTTCATATGGACAAGATGACATTTAAATCTCCAAGGGTTTATTTATGCAAATATCAAATATCAGGAGTGCTTATGAGCCACTATGAAATTTCCTAAATCTCCTTTTAGCTATAGTTAATAATTTACAGGTTGAATGATACATGCTGGATTACACTCAAATCCTTCAGAAGAGAGGATGCGGGGATGATAGCCTTTCACTATTTAGCATCCATTTATATGATATCACTGAGACTTTTGGCATAGTTTTCATGCCCAAAATGTTTTTAACATCTGTGTGACTGTTCTTTTTTTGAGACTGAGGATTCAGTATTCATTAATCTCTCAAACCCCAAATGGCCTTCAGAAGCAGCTGAATGCTTTCTTTGAGGAGTGCACAAAATATAATCTCAAAATAAATCACAAGAAGTGTAAGGTAATGGTTTCTAGTTCTAGGAAATGCAAGAGTTCCTGGTATGCTTAGGGAGTTACATTTAATGTGGTGAAATATTTTATGTGGCTTTGCATTATCTTTCACTTAAATCTGTCATGTGAAAAGCAAAGAAAGTTGAAAATCTCAGCAACGATAGTGGATTAGATTTAGGAGGGAATGAATTGATGCCCATTTTTATGATATATCAACCTAAAGCAGGTTTGCAGATTCTCTGTTGTTCAGAAATGCAGAATATCTACTATGGAAAACATATTAAAATTCCTTTTGGAAAATGAGGATGACATTCATTTGACACAGAGGGTGCCTAATCTCTGCAGGTAAATCAGATGGGGAAAAACAGCTTTTTCATGTGGGTTGCATTTATTATCATTTCTGCACCTTTGATAAGATGGTCAAAATGAACAGATCAACCGGGATGTAGGCAGTCAGAAGGTTATGCTCAGAGGCATGAAATGAACAGTTACTGACAGGGTTTTCAAGAGAAATGGCATGTACCGAGCTGAACCTAACCAGAATGCCAATGTGGAAATGGCATAGAGAAAGTTTAGTAAGAGGAATTTTACTCTGGGTGAAATATAAACGCAAAATATACAACTCCACAATTTAACATTTAGCTTATTGTCATTTTGGGAAAATAAGTATTTCTAAAGTGTGAAGGACATTGAATATCCCGTTTGCCTTAACAGGGTCAAAAACTAGATTATTCCAAATCTACTGAAGCAGAATTTTGGGGGCCTTTCAGAAAAGGTCATTTGCAATAGTCTTAAAGGGAGGGAGAGACTTAAGGAAACATGTAATTCCTCAAAGAAATGTCCAAGAAGAGTTCTTTTCAAGTGCATTATTAGTATCCCTATAGGAAAATTTAGAAACTTCATGAATAACTACATGATTAGACAAGAAAATACATCCTTGTTGTAAGACACAGACTTGCTTAATCAATTGTATGCAGCCGCTTTCAAGTTCATGGTTGCTTTGGATGCAGCTTGCCAATGAGTGCTTATTTGATATGAGAAAGAATATTAAGAAGATACAATGGTGAAACAGACTTGAAAATAGTTGAAAATACAAATAGTGCCTTTGCTTTTTAAAGAGAAGATTCCTGCCAGGATAACACAGATCCAGATAATAGAGAACTCAGGAAGCTAAGTTCTGAGAGTTTGTAGTTCCTTCTCAGCATGGTTAAACCACTTTGGAAATAGGCTTCAACTCTCACATTTCTGAATCAGCTGGTGTGGTCGTTCCTGGGTGAATGCTGCTTTCTCATTTTAGGCCCATATTCTGCTTTATTTTTATCAAAGTTATGCATGCATGCAGATTGAAGAGACAAAAAGTTTTATAAGGGTTGTTAAGAAAAACAGCAACTCCTCACCACCCTCCCTAGATGAAACCACTTTTAGCTGATTTTTTTTTTTTTGGTACTTCTCACCCTTTTGCTAGTAATATACTTGGAATGCTATGTCTTGATCTTTCAGTGTCAAGTTATAATCTATCGACTTCCCACTACTAAAATGTCGTTGTTCACCTCACTGCTCCCTACACCCCTGGAAAATAGGGTTACCTTCCTATGTTTCCACCAGCCTGTCAAAGGTATATGGTAATTTTGAATAGATCTAGATTGGTTGCTTACATTATTATGCCTCTGTAAATATCACCACTGCTCCATTTAGTAAACTGTATTACTTTTCCTTTTTGGCGCAAGTTTAAATTTTTCTATGAAATGAAAGTTTTTCTAGTTTTGCTTTGTTTTCTTCGTCTCTTTAACCACAAACTCTTGTGCATCAAGTGTTCTATTTAGTATTCCAGAAGCAGTCCCTCGAGCCTTCTGACCAGCTACAATCTGGGCTGCTTGCCCTGCTGTGCCCTGCTACCCACCTGCTGTGGGACCTTCTGTCACCACCATCCTAGGGACTCACCTTCTCTTCCCTGTGCTCTGTCCTGTTTGTTATGCCTATTCTTCTTTCCTTCCTTCCTTCCTCCCTCCCTCCCTTTTTCCTTTTCTTCTTTCCTTCTGTCTTTTATTTTTGGTAGAGCAAAGCCACTTAGGAGCTCCAAGAAAGGATGGGGGGGGGGGGAAGCGCTGGACTCCTGAGGCTTTGTATTGTGTGAAAATGCCATTACTTTTATTCTATCTTATTCATAGTTCATCTCGTTATAGAATTCTCTACCAATTTTCCATCAGAAATCTGAAGGCATTTCTCTTTTGGCTTTCAGTGCTCCCAGTTTCCCAGTTGCTGCTGACAAAAATCTGAAGCCATTTTATTATTATTATTATTTTTGTTATTGTTGTTATTATTATTAGAGACAGACAGTGCATGAGCAGGGATGGGATGTGGGGAGGGGGAGAGGGAGAGAGAGAGAATCTTAAGCAGGCTCCATGCCCAGTGTGGAACTCCATGCAGGGTTGGATCTCACAACCCTGAGATCATGACCTGAGCCAAAATCAAGAGTTGGATGTTCAACTGACTGAATTACCTGGGTGCCCCCCCAAAATCTGAAGTCATTTTAATTCCTAATGCTTTTTAGATGAACTCCAGTCTCTATCCCCTCTTCCCTCCACCCACCTCTCTAGAAGCTTGCTGCCTATTTTTTTTGTCCTCAGTATTCTGAAGTATAGCAATGCTACACTATAATACAGATCTCTTTGCATCCATTACGTTAAGCATGTAATGGGTCTTTCAACCTGAAGCTTTAGTATAAAAAAAAAATTCTTTTACTTTTTTTTCTTTTTTTCTGGTTTTCCATTTCGGGAACACTTTTTTTTTTTTTTTTTTTTTGTATTATACCTTCTGGATTGATCTCATTTTCTTGTTATTTTGGTTTTCTTTATCAAAATTATTTCTTGCTACTCTTGTTTTTGTTATGCCAAATGAAGTGAATGTTTTCTTTATATTCTTGCCTTTAATAATTGGTGTCTAGAGACATTTTTATTTCTCATTAGTTGTTAGGTTTTAATTTGATACAACTCTATTAGATCTATGTTTTCCAGTTTACCAGCTCAAATGCATTAACTCCTTCTACGTCAAATGACCTGGAAGTTATAACCATCTACTTAGCATTTTGCTTTGCTTTTTTGTTTGTTTTGTTTTTGCCTTAAAGATTGCTTAAACCCATCTTCTATCATATTTTTAATATGCTAGAGCACTTCTGGTTCTCAAGATGTTTCTGTATTATAACATCCTGTTCTTTTTTTCCCACAGTTGCAACGTCTCCTCTTACATCTCACTGGATATTAATAATACATTTCTCTTTAAAGCTGTCTCCTTTTTACACTGTCTGTTTCCACCAAGCTGATTTTTCTATTTTTTCCTACTTTTCATGGGGCAGGCTTCCCTCAGATATCTGATAATTCTAGGGGACCAGGAAAGTTCATCAGAAGTTCTGAGACACGAGTGGATCTTGTCATCTGTGAACATCACAGTAGGATGTTGAGGCTGAGTTTTTAGTTTTCTGATCTCTAGAGCTCTTATCCTGAGGGCATCAGATTCCCAGAAGAAGTGTTTCTAGTCCTCTGTCTAAAGGGTGAGGTCCTAGCTTCTAGCTATCAGGAACCCAACTAGGAAAGGAGAGCAGGAGGTCGCAGTCATCTGTATTCATACTCCCTTTTTAAATTATGTTATCTCTACCTTCAACCTTGAAAGGTGTCTTAAGCCCTCCCTGTTTCATTTTCTTTAAGAGAACATGCCTCCACTGTTGGGCAAGCATTTAGGACGTGTAGGCATCTGGGGAGGGGAATCTTGAGATTCGACTGCTACTTAAAATCCTCCTTATTCTAGCTCTTTCCTTCTACTCACTTATTATGGTGTCTGATGCTACCACATCTTTAGCCCTCGGCAAATTCTGTGTTGGAAATCTGATGAGTTTGAAGCTTTCCCCACTGCTAGTTTAAGACTCCATTTTCTGGGTTCTCTGAAGTCTTTTGCCAGTTGAACATCTGCTTTCCAGCTTCTAAAATTTTGTTGCGTTTGCTTCTTTTTTTCATTTTCCCTGTGCTGGTGGGTTTATGCCTCGGGAGGGGAATCAATTTATTATTGTTTGAGTGAAATTTCCAGAGGGAAAAAAATTAGATGTTTATGTTTAATCTGCAGCAGATTGTGTTTTCCAAAGATGATCACAACAATATCTCCTATCCCTTATGTTCTTCTTTCAATGTGACTGTCACATTTCTTTCACGAGGTGGGTCCTGTTTTCTCTTCTCTTGAATCTTGATGACTACGGTGGAAGTGGTGCTTTATGGCTTGTGAAGCTAGGTCATGAAGGGCTAACGAGCTTCTGCTGGTTCTCTAGGGACACCAGCCCTTGGAATCCAGCCATTATACTGTGGCCTGAACACAGTGAGAAATGAGGAGTAGTAAAAGCCATGGTGGAGGAAAGAGGGGAAGGCTTTGTTTTTACTGGATATGAGTCAACAAAATCTCTTCTTCAATTCTAGCTTCTTCAGGTAACTGTGTCGACTTTGACAGTCTCAGTTTCTTCATCAGCACAATGGATGCATGACACAAGATGGATTTTAAGCTTCTAGTTCTAATGTCCTACAATTTTATGGCATTCTAAATAATCTGGGACCACAGTGCTGTTTAGCTCCAGAGAGTTTATTAAAACCGACTGCAATAAGAATAATGCCCTCAATTGCAAATAATGGAAGTTCTGATAATAATCAGTGAAGCTGATAATCGTATCTTTGACCTTAAGGCCTATGATGTATCTGATGTTGACATCGTACAGGAACTTATTGCTCAGTTATAGCATTTTAGCTATGGAACACTATAATTCAATTTCCAAAGATTCACTTGACTACAGCTTTTCTCTGAGTGTCTTATGATGGCAAGTAAAGACCATATCTATGGCAGTGTTGTCTTTGCCTATTATTTAGTGGGAACACAAAGCATAAGCACACTGATGCTGAACAATAATATAGTCAAGAACAACAGATTTAAAGTAGGAAGATGTCTTATAGTAATACATAATTAATTGTCAAATCACTTGTTTATACTCTGACTACTATTCTTTTTTTAAAAAATATTTTATTTATTTGATACAAGATAGAGATCACAAGTAGGCAGAGAGAGAGAGAGAGGGAAGCAGGCTCCCTGCTAAACAGAGAGCCCGATGCGGGGCTCGATCCCAGGACCCTGAGATCATGACCGGAGCCAAAGGCAGAGGCTTTAACACACTGAGCCACCCAGGCACCCCACTCTGCCTGCTATTCTGTACTTCCTTCTTGCTACCTCACAGATACTTACAAAACCCATGCTGCTTTCTCATATCATTGCTTTAGAACTTGAGTTATTTTGAACTTTTGAGAACTTCTTAAAACTTAAAATAGTTTTTCAAGTATTCTAAGTGTCCTTGTTTATAGATCCCTTGATGTCAACTTTTCTTGGCAAGAATTTTTATTCATATTCTCCCTCTATTGTAAATTATTTGTATCCTTGCCTCATGGAATTCCTAATTTTCTATATAAATTATTCTGTAAAACCAGGGCTCATGAGGAAAAAGGAGATCTGTTTTACATATGGAAAAAACCCAAATGTCTATATTTGCTTTGGACAATCTTTTGTTTTTGAGAGGAGGATGTGCCACATATGCTGGGTCTCATCTTCATTCCCAGACTAACTCAGTCCTCTCATGGAGAGCCCACTTGGACAATAACAACTGAAAGAAAATTCTACACTCACATTAGCCTCTTGGAGGAAACACAGCAATGAGACCTTTTCCCCTCTACCTAGATCTGAGATTTTGGGAAAAATCATGCAAGCAACTTGATTTATTATTAAATTTGTTTCAAAATTCTACTTTATCCTTGTCTGCAGAATACTCCTCAGTGGTTCTTGGGAAGCTCACATGTCATACCATTGTGTTTGGTTAGCAAAATAGGTAAGGGATAGGTAAAATTTGAGTCATTTTTGGGATGAAAGCCATTCTGGAAAACTCTTAAATAAGAAGCATGAAAAGGATAAAAACATATATGAACCACTGAGGTGCCCTACTTAAAATAATAATCTAGCCAATAAAGTGTTATCTTTTATGTGAGGATTTCTCAAGTATTCTAGGATAGAACTCAAAACTTGTGAGTGTCAGAATTAACTGAGGCTTGATAAAACAGAGATTGGTGGGCTCCGCCTTCATATTTTCTGATTCAGTAGGTCTAGAATGAAGCCTAAGAATTTACATTTCTAACAATTTCCCACGTAACATTGATATTACTGGTCTAGGAAAGCACATTTTGAGAACCATTACATGGGGTACCTGGGTGACTCAGTTGGTTAAGGGGTTAAGCTTCTGCCTTTGGCTCAGGTCATGATCCCAGGGCCCTGGGATTGAGCCCCACATCCTTCCTGTCTCCCTGCTGCGTGGGTAGTCTGCTTGTCCCTCTCCCTCTGCCCCTCCCCCCCAACCCTTGCATACACTCTCTCTCTATCTCAAATAAATAAATAAAATAAAAATAAAAGAACCACTATAATAGGGAGCCTGGATACTGAGGATCTCTACTTAATGAATAACAAACACTTTAAAAAATTCCACAATAAGTAAGATCATCATGATATTTAACTTTCTCTGACTGACTTATTTTACTTAGCATAATGTCCTCAAGATCTATTCATGTTGAAAGTTGCTAAGAGAGTAGATCTTCACAAAAAGTTCTCTTCACAAAAACATTTTTTTTTTGTAAATATGTGTGGAGAGGGATGATAACTAGACTTACTGTAGTGATTACTGCACAATATGTATGTATATTGAAACATTATGTTCTATACCTAAAGCTAATATAACATTATGTGTCAATTATATCTTAATTTAAAAAAAGACATTTTTGGAAGTTTTGATGCTTACAATAGTGAAAAAAGTTTTCCTTATTTTGTTTATGATTTAGTTCTGTTGTGGTTTCTTGTTCTCAATTTGAGTAAACAGCTGGAGTCCCAGAATCATCTAGCTTTTTGTGGCTGAACACATCTCTATCTTACAAAAAGGAGAAGAGGTTCAGTGATCCAAATAGTAATTTATCTTATCATAATGCACCATGATAATGCAAAAGTTGACATCCAGAAAGCTCTCCAGTGTTGGGATTCTACTGTCAAATTCAATCTTTTATCACTGGGTATTGGATTTACGCTATAGTTGTTGACTATTTTAAAAAGCAAAACACATATCAAATATGAATATTAGCCAATGAATCCAGGTGTGTGTGAAATATCACTTTTCTTAATTTTATTTAAATACTCCAGGTTTCTGTATTAAACTCCTCCAGGAGGACTCTGAGTCCTCCATTTGGGCGGGGGGGCAGGTAGCTGAAATTTTAGTCTGTCATTTTCCATGCCTCCTTCCATGCAATGCAAGGGCTTTTGTGAGCTTAACATCCCTCTGGACATTGGTCATTAGTAATCACCTTAATGTCTAGTAGGCCATTCTGTTGCTTTGGTACCCTAGTTGGCTTAATAAGTTTGTTCATTAGATAAATATTTTTTGATTGCTAGGTATGTGCTTTTTAAAATTACAGTTGTAGTATATATTTGATAATGCAAAAGAAAACCACAACACATATGTATATTACGAAACAAAATAAAATGAATACCCATGAATAATTTCCCAATAATAACTAGGTAACATCATTATTGTTGTATCTATGTGTGCTCCTTTTTTATTCAATGTCCTTGCCTCCCCTGGCCACCCTAAATTTTGTGTTCACCATCATCTTGTTTCTTAAAAGTAGTTATGTCATGTAATTACATATCCTAATCTAGAATATTTGATGTATGTAGTTTTCTGAAACATGACTTACTGATTAAATGTTGTGTTTCTAAGATTCACCTGTGTTGCTGTGCGAGATGTTATTCATTGTTATATAGCTTTTCTTTGTATGAATATATCAGAACATATTTGTCCATTCTCCTGTTGATGGACTTTTAGGTAGGATTGTTACAAATAAGGCTTTTTAAAGATACCTTGTATATATCTCTGTGGATGAATCAAGTTTTCATCTTGAATGAGCAATACACTGATGCTATAGAAAAGAAGGTGATATTAGAATACATTTAAATATCCTTTTTTTTTTCCTCCTTCAATGTAAAAGATTTTATCAAGTATGTTCTATGGAAAACTAGTTCCATTAACCACACTTTCAAAATGTGTCCCATGATCAAATAATAGTGATAAGTACTCTATTCTAAGGGCCTCCTTTGGGAAGCCACAGCAAAATTAGCATATCAATGGTTCTGAGAAGTCCTGCAATAAACGAAGTATTTAATTTTATTGAACCTAGTGGTTCTCATGGATTTTGTTCACAGAATCCTTTGTGTTCATTATATCCATTAATATCTCGCAGTACCAATTCTCCATTGAACACATTTTAGATGCGATAATCTATTGCATCAATGCTATAGCAATATATAGGGTTTTTAACTGTGTCCTTTTGACACATAAATGAAATTTGATATATCATTTATAGTCTAGATTAGGCAGGAAATCTCAATAGAGTAATAGGAAATCCTAGGAGTAATAGAAATTCTTACCTAAAATCATTAATTCTGTCTTAATGTGTGATCATTGTGATTGATCGCCATTCACTGCCTTGTCCTGGTCTCATTTCCTTTTTTTGTAGCAGGACCATTAGCTCTAATCTAGACACTGGAGGAACCATGAAAACAGTATAGCGATAGCTCTTATTAAATGCGCTAGCTGGGTTTAAAAATAAATTCTGGCTTCTTTATGACTAGGAGTGGAAATATTCCTTGCGTGGTGACCCCAGCATGTTTGAGAGGCTGGGATGAATCCTGGATCCGCTCATGCACAGTCAGGGCTGTTTTCCTGGTCACATCAAGACTTCAGACATTCCAGAAAAATCCATAGTTGCTCTACTCTCATTGGAACAAAACGTAACTTTTATAATTTACTGCTCTCCCCTTAAAACATTTTTCTTTGTGTCTTATTTCTCTTTGGCTCAGTTTTTGAATATTCCTTCTCTCTTTTAACTGATGAGATTGTTGGCTTATTTTGATGGTATGCCCAAAGTTTTTTTTCAACATTTCCTCAGAATTCATCTTTAGGATTTTCTTTTCAACTCCTTCCATGCTAACACTTGGAAAAATAAAATCTCATCCCTGATTTTTTTTGAACTAAAATTTTAGGATGCTACAACTCAGGGTCAACTCTCAAGGTCCATTTAGCTAAAAAATTCTGGGGTACCTGAGTGGCTCAGTCGGTTAAGTGTCTACCTTCAGTTCAGGTCATGATCCTGGGGTCCTGGGATTGAGCCCCGCATCAGACTCCTTGCTCAGTGGGAAGCCTGTTTCTCCCTCTGCTTGTGCTCTCTCTCTCTCTCTGACAAATAAATAAATAAAATATTTTCAAAAACCCAGAGTCATCAGTGACTCTTCCTTAAAAAATAATTGGTTTTAAGTATCAGGTTTTCTATGTCTTCTTTCTCCCCAAATAGCCTCTAGAGTTTAGAGTATAAAACTCTAGCATTCATTCCCATTGGCTAAGGCTTGCTTTCCCACTTTATCCTATTTGCCCAACTGTGGACTTATTCTGATTTTCCCCTTTCTTGGATTTTGTGAGATTTTCTACCATGTCATTTTTATGACAGATGTTATCACTCTCTCTGCCTTGTGGCACATGCTGTAGTGAAACACAGCAGGAATTGGTGAATTATGCTTCACCAACAGACTGCCTGTTTTTATAAAGTTTTATTGGGAAGAGCCATGCATATTCATTTATGTATTGCCTATAGATGCTTTTTGCCCTATAATGGAACCACTACATCTTTGCCATAGAGACCACATACCTATAAGCTGAAAATATTACTATCTGGTATTTTTAGAAAATGTTTACCAACCTCAGGATCTAGCTTTTTTTTTTTTTACATTGAGCATTTTCCAACATAGTATTATATCACAATTTCTTGCATTCTTTCAAACCTCATTTCCTCTTTTTCTTCCTTCAGTCTAATTCCATCTTTAGGACTATACTATCTTGCTTTCTCTATGTTTAAAAATGGTGCCCTAATTGCAAAGCCCAGTATATGCTTTTGAGTCTTTATATTTTGGTTTCCATGGCTCTTACCCTCCTCTTCCTTTTTATACCTCCTTGACTATATCTTTTCTTTTTCTTAGAGAGTGCTTCTTCTTCAGGCTGCCCCTTTAGAATTTGTATATCTGAAGACTCTCTCCTTAACCCAAAGTTCTCAATCTGTCCACTTTTTCCTACAGAAACTCATTTTAAACCTGACTAGAATCAATCTCACTGACCAAGTTCTGGACACATCATTTTTCCACTTGATCTTCGTGGCAGCCTCCGGATTGGCCTTCCTGCCTTCAACTTTACCCCAGCAAAGCTACCTCCTACCCAGCTGCCAGAATGTCATTTGAAGGCAGTGGCTCCCAAACATTATTGTTTATTAGGCATCAGATTCACTTGAGTGCTTATTAAAATATAGATTGGTAGGTCCCACTCTTGGAGTTTTTACCAAGTAAGTGTTTGCATTTCTGTGTTCCCAGTGATGCTG
>CM053607.1:66579944-66606497 GCA_028646535.1 Procyon lotor
TTCATCTGATAATAAAAATACAACTATTATCATAAGCAGAGTCTGAGGTTTTTGATATTAAAAAGAAAATCCTATGCATAGAAAGGTTGAGAACCTCTGATCTATTTCCTGAAGCGTTCCTTATATTACTGGTATATAGAACTATATGTCTGGGAGAATCTGAAAATAACAAAATAGAAATTAAATATTTGCTTTTGAAAGTAAAAAGACTGGAGGTATAAATGGTCTTGTTTTGAAATAATCGATAATATAAAATTTACATACTTAGACTGTTCTGAGGAAGCTCCCAGAACATCAGGTCTTGGTGAGAGTATCTAATAATTTTTAGATTCCAGTGCTTGGTTTGCATGAATGTGATAGGTTAGGAGGGAGGCAGGAACACTGCAATGGCCTTCTGAGCATGCACCTCTTGGGGGAACCAGAAAGTCTGCCAGCTGTTCACATTATTCTCAGTTAAGTTCTTCATTGGAAACCTGTGGATTCCACGCTTCATTTTGCTTGTGAAAGCATCTGTCACAAAGTGTAATGAAAATGGCTGGTTACTTTTTCCATATGTGAGGATTTTGATCCTTTGTGAGAAATTAGTTTATTGCAAATATAGAATGACTTTGTTGAAAGCATTGTGCTCAACTTAAGTACCAGAAGGTGATGCCTTTTATTGTTATTGCACTGAAAAGTCAAGGAAGGTTTAAATAAATGTTTTCCTAGGAAAGTGTAGGAGGAATCTGTAATTCTGTTCAGCGGAAAAAATCTAAAATAAGCAATTAGCAAAGGCACTGTTTAAGAATGACATTTCCTTGGAAGTCAGTTGTTAACTATCAGCATGGAAGTTGGCCTACTACTTGTGGTCCTCTTTCTTGACTTGGGAATCAGTTAACACCAAGTAGCTGCTGATTTCATTTTGCAAGGTTTTCTTTGTTAACATCGCCAGATATTGTATAAGGCTTTCCATTGGCATCAACGTTTAATTAAGTATAGTCAACTTGCCTCTGCTTTGACTTTGATGATTTGAATTGCAACTGCCTTTAGGGAGAAAAATACGGAAGTATATTACTCACCATTTCACATCTGTTGCAGTTTAAAACACCCAGTTGCCAAGAATTTTATGAAGCATCACTTAGTAATGATTCAGGAAATGATTAGTCAATGAATCTTATGTACAAAGTGGATGGCACCCTCTGTTGTCCATCATGCTATGATGCTTCTTCTATGTTTCCTCAAAACATAGAACCAGGCTATGAATTTTCAATCTTTTCTTAAGTGGACACTGATAACTGATAAATACATATAGGAGGATTCTTTAACATTTTAATCCAAATGTGAAACCATAAAGATAGGGCGGTCTAAAAAGACCCTGATGCTAATAATTAAAAAAACAAAACAAAACAAAAACTGGGTTCATTCTCAATTAACTTGGATTTCCAAAGTCACTTGATATTTCTGTGTGTCAGCTTTCTCCTTTGGAAAATGAGAACGTTAATAATTGTACCATGTATATTTATAAAAGTTTTATTTTTATAGTTACTTAAATTTAAAGTGCAGATGAAGTTTCTGACATTTTGTTTGGTTTTAGCAATTTTAAGATGCAATTATTATTAACATTTCACTGCAATAAGGCCATGCAACTGATGACTACATCTTGAATGTTTAGGTGTTTGTCTGAAAACTGGTATCTCACAAAGTTTGCTTCTTTGAACTTTCTCCTTATATGACCCCTATGATCTTATTGCTTCTTTTACTCCTTCTCTGAAATGTGCTATGGATCTTCTTTATGATTATTTGTCTGTGTTTTGGTTCTTCTTTTTAACATTCTGTTTTGCTTATTTATTTATTTTTACTGAAGTATAATGAACATAACGTTTTATTAGTTTCAGGTAAACAATATAATGATTGCTCAGTGCTCAGTACAATAACTGTACTCTTAAACCCATTTATCTCTTTTACATATCCCCTCAACACCTCCATATTTTGATTCTTGATGATTTCTAATGGTTCACACCTTAGACTTCTGCTATTTCTCTTAACATACAATTCATTAATTTTTATTGTTTCAAATACCACACCATAAAAATGACCCTCAAATATTTATTCTAGTTTTATAAGGCCTTCAGTATATTTTCAGATGGTTACTATGCTCTTCCTTGCATAGCACACAGCATGTCAAAACCGAATTCATAACATTTATCCCAAATCTACCCCAGTTTGATCCAAAGACTACAGATGGGTATTCTGTTTTTTCACTGGGAGGCATAATGATATTTAGTTTGGTCCTTGCAATTGGATAGATCATTGTTTCTAGAGCTTTTCAGTGGTCAGAGTTAATGTAATCTTTTTAGTGGATAAAGCTAATACATTTTATATATATTATATATATGTATGTATATGTATATAATTTATATACTATGTAAGTGTATATCAAAGATAAAATATCTCATGAAGTCATACTAATATTTGCTATACAAATTTTAGAATAGAGCTTTTACTTAATCTGTTTTACATTCCATCTGTTTCTCCTTTCACATTCTCCTTGGAAACACTAGTTCTCAAGAACAAAGGGGATCTTAGAATTAGAGTATTCCATAATTTTTCATTTCTTTTATTCTGTATTACATGCATTATTGTCTCCTGATAATACTGTTACTACCAACATTATTTATAAAAGCAATTATTTTTTTTTTTCATTTGTTCTCCTCATCCTGTTTATCCTTTTAAAATATAACTGTTCTATGGGACAAGCTAGGTGGCTGATTCGGTTAAGCATTTGACTCTTGATATGGTCTCAGGTCATGAACTCAGGGTCCTGAGATCAAGCCCTGCGTTGGGCTCTGTGGTGAGCTTGGAGACTGCTAAAGACTCTCTCTGCCCTCTCTCTCTCTGCCCCTCCTCCTACTTGTGTTCTGTCTTTCTCTCTCAAAAACAAACAAATGTGTGTGTGTTTGTGTATAATATATACATATATATAAAATATAAAATTGTCTTATATCTACGTTGTCATAGAGTATTATAGTATTATATACTAGAATGTCGCCTTTTGAACCTTTCTTTAGTATTAGTTCTATAAGTAATTATGCACTGAGTGCTCAACACCAGTCCTCATAAAAGAATATATTTTTTAAAAATTTATAGCTGTATGATTTAACCTCCTGTACTTGTCAGCCTATACATAAAATAATAAAAGAGCTTCACTGATCAGATATGCTTATTTTCCTAGACTAGACTAAGTACTGGTGACAGATTGTCTATATCAAATTGGACAGATCCAAGAATTATTTTTTTCCTAACTTCTACAAATATATCTCATTCCTTGGGGAAAAATACCGAGTTACATATTTGATCATAAATACAGCTGTTCATCTATAAGATGAATCCTTAATCTAGTGCCTGTTCAATCCTGGTTTGCCTTTATGAAGCACTAAAACATTTTTAAAAGCTACTTTAAGCATTTGTGAAGAGAACAGATAATTAGGAGATTCATGTGTTAACATAAGTACAACCTATTAATTTGTTAAACCGCTGACCAACACTAGCCAATTCCTGTATATTACCCAAAGTAGACATACACATAAATGTTTGTGAGAATTCAGGATTATGTAGAATTACACATTCAACTTTCTTTACATAAGAATATTTTCTTTTTTTTTTAATATTTTCAATTATTGGAATTAACTTCTGTGTGTTCAGGTGTTACTAAAAAGATCCCTGGTGAACAATAGGGTTCAATGTACCACATATTGTTCAAAAATAGATATTGTATTAATTTACCAATTTATATGTACTATAGAAATACCCAGAGGTCAAACATTTCTGCATAAAGCTTATTGAGAATAGACTTTGCTAACTCATTTCCACCTGCAACAACTGATACCAAAATCCTCCTTTGAAAATACAACATATATTCCTTCAGCAATTAATTCAGATTTAGCTCTAAATAAAACATTTTAAAAAGCATCATTACAGGGATAGTTATATAATTTTACTACATAAATGTTAAAAAAGGAATAGGCTTCTGTTACTCAGCATGTAAATATAAAAGAGAATTGAATTAGAAGCCATTCAGCTGATAAAAGATAAATTGAGGCATATAAAATTTAAAGAGCTTATTTGAGCAAAAGTTGACTGGAATGGGACATTACCAATCTGGAAGTGATCAGCAGCCCCCCATCTCCAGGAGCTAGGGGTAAGACTTGTCTATAGACGAGGTGGAAGCAAAGTAAGGATATTATTTGATTGGCTTATTTGATAAAGTCTTAAGAGGTGACATTATTTGGAAAAGCTTAGTTGGCTGGTTGTGACTGGTTGTCCCTAGGTTTTGATATTTTAAAATTGAGGCATTTACAGGCTTAGGTTTCAGTTTGTTTGCATAGGCTAGTATATTAAAACCATCTTAGTCTACTGCCTACCTTACTTAATTAATTTAACAGATCCTATGTGAATGCTCCAATAATTCAAATGAGTCGAATGCATATACTTGGTCCCCACACATCTTTTTCTTTGTCACAGAAGTTCTATAGCCGATAGTTAGGAAAATGAGAGCGATATCTCTGTTTTCTCTTTGCTAGTTTATCTTTTTCTAACATACTACGTTTTATTCACTCTAATTGTTTTAAATGGAAAAAAAATGTTTTAAAAAAAGAGAAAAAAAAAAAACCCTTACCAATTTCGCTCAATAAAAGTGACTATTTTATGCTATATAAGTCACTTGAAAAACAGTCTTCACCGCTTCCAGGCACTATTCTTGGTGGCCCCCAATGTGCATTAGGGAACAGCTGCATCCTCGTGGAGCAATGGTGACCACCTGAGTCATCTCATTCATGTGACTTGAATTACCACTGCAGACAGCTGTGCTGGATTTTTTTTTTTTTTTTTTTGAATGTGTTTCTAAAACATTGTGATGTATAGAAATAAGTACATGAAAAAATGAAAATAATCATGAAGATAAAAATTGAGGATATGAGCTTTGTTATCAAACAGATTTGAGTTCCGATAATGCAAAAAACAGATGTTTAATAATACTTGTTGAATGAGTGAAATAATCAGTCATCCAGACATTTAATAAATCCTAGTTCTATTTCTTACAGAGTATGCAATATTGGGCATGTATTTGGAAAACTGAAACACAGAAATGTTTTTTTATAAGACAGGGAGTAGCTCACAGAATTGGAGTGGAGACAAATGGCATACCGTATGCAAACATCTGAAAAAATGTCTTGAGCATAATGATTGGTCAATAAATGCTTCTTTGTCTTTTATCTTTCTTGAAGACATTTGGGCTGTTTTTAGCAATATGCTGTCAAGAATGCTGTCAAACTTTATGTGACTTTAAATGAGGGTATTTATTTATGCATTTCCATAGAACTGGGCTTCTAACCAGACACAGGCATTCACTCTATACAAAGCTTAATCTGGAAAATAGCTTGAAGCTTATCAGATTATAAAGTTGCTTAGAGAATTTTAGGACTCTAAATGGATATCTACAAAAGCATTTCTTGAACATCTTGAGTGAGACATAACTTGGAGCCTTTCAAGGGGACTGTTACCAGCAAATTCACAGGAGTAAAGAAAACTCTTTTCATTAGATAGGTTTTCTCATATGAAATGAACCTATAGCTGAGCCAATTTAATTAGTCTGCTATTCTAGGTTTTAGCATTTTTACTTCTTGTTTTGGATGAAATCAAGTCAGAGTAGGAGATTAGAAATGGCAGGTGAACTTCTGAATAGAAAGAGAACACGTCCTTTTGCTGCCTGTTATTTTCTTCCTTAGCATATTGACTTCCTCTTTGCTTCTCTGATTTCAACAATGATTACTTGTCTGATTTCAATGAGTACACAGTTCTCGATTTTCTTTTATTTTCTCCCCTTGTACATAGTAACATTTAAAAAAAATAATAATTTTTGTGCCAAATTCCAATGTCCTTTTCTTGTTCTTTAAACTTCCTTCAGATATTATATCTGTTGTGTTTCTCTTCCTTCTTGAATCTTGGCTTCCAAAGTACACTTGTATCCCAGTGTTCTTATACCTCCAGAAACCTGTGCTCTATTTCACCCTTCACCATCGACTTCTTTCAATATAGGCTTTCCTACAGTGTTTTGTGCTTATCCATCCTGGCAGATATATGACGCACCACCAAGAACATCTTTTGGGGAAGAAGTAATTGTAACTACTGCAGAAGACAGATCTCTACTGTTAGCACCTCTTAGGAGTTACCTCAGTTGAAGACAGTCATTCAGCCAAAGATGATGCCTAGTTCCCAGGACAGTCATTTCCAATGGCTGACTGGTACAGAGGTATAAGGCCCAGCCTCTGTTCCACCTTGGGGCAGCTACAAAGGGTCATACCATCTTCAGAAAACCCTGGAGGATTAGCTGAAGTTTCTGTTGAAACTATATCCCACCTTGACGTCTTTTTTTCCCCAAAGTGCTGACTCTAATCCTTCTCCCTAATAAACATCATGCTAGCTAATCTCCATCTCAGATCCTGCTTCCTTGGGCACCCAATCTGTGAAAGTCATCTTTTTTTCTCATTCCATACTGCTTTCTCTTATAATCTCAAGCTCTCTGTACCTGGACTAACCTCAGATGATATCCAACTCTTTCTCTTGCTATGAGTTCTTTCCTAACCTTCAGATTATGGTTTCATACTTAGTGCAGTACATCTTTATAAAGGTATCAGCCCAAACTCATATGCTGTCAGATGTTGTCAATCTCTCACCCTCTCACCCATCACTATAACCACATTCTCATTCTAGTTCCACACTCAGTTAATGGCAATATAACCTGCCCTCTTAGCTCATCTTAAAACCCTGGAATCATTGATTTTACCTATTGCTCATTCAACTCCTGCCTCATATTCTTCCCAAATCACATAAGTTTTATTTACATAATGACTCTTAAATCTATACCCACTGTCACTTAATTACATTAATTTTTTCCATTCATTCAACAAGTATTTGTTGAAGGTTTACTAGTCTCAGACACAGGGTGGGGATTCATTGTCCCTAACCTGGAAAACTATTCCCTCATCATAGTGGATTCTCCCTTTCTTCTCTTCCCACTCCATCTTATCACTCATCTTACCTAAAAGATAGCTATGATCATGGAATAGTCATGTTCAAAAACCTTAAATGATTCCTCCTTTTTCATAGAATCTAACCCATATTTTTCAGCTTGTCATTCAAGCTATTTTAAATCTATCCTTGAAACCATTTCTAAAACATTTCTTTTCTCTCTCCCTTATACTCTTCTATTCAGTCAGTGTTTTCCCAGTCATGCCACACAGAGGTTTTCAGATCTTTCTGTTATATATGTCCTCCATGCTCTGCCTAGAACTCAGTTTTATTTTTTATGCATGGGGTTCTGAATTCTTCTAAATCTCAGCCAAAATGTTGCATCTTTGGAAGGACTTCCCTGAACACTTAGGCAAAATTTATCCCTCCTTCCATACTCTGTTACTGGTCTCTCTCACTGGATTCTGATCCCCTTATGCCAGGAGCCACATCTTCTTCATGATATATATTAATGTTCAATATTTTAAAAGTTACTTTTTGTTCAAGTAAATGAGGTTCATATTTATGTTAATGAGTATCCAATCAAACAATCTCTTTGTTTGTTCACTGAATTTGGGTGAACATTCCTTTACAATTTAGCACAGTATCATGTATATTGTGTTTCACTTCAGAAAGTTGAACTGACTTTCCAATTTAAAAAAAAAAGCATAACTGCCCATTTTCTAACTCCAACTCACCCAATAAGTTATGGTTGCATAGTTAAGTCATTGATTAGGGTTCACACACACACAGACATCCAGGTGGAAAGAATACACACACATACATATGTGTGTATGTATGTAGTGTATGTATATAAAGAGAGTGTATATATATAGGTATATAGTGCTACTAAAGACTTAAATGAGACTTCCGGTTCCACAAAGGCAGAAACCTGTTTGGGCATCACAGCATCACAGCTGTAACCTTAGCATCAAGTAAAATGTTGAAAATTAATAAGAAATGAGTATTTGTTGATGAAAAAATCATTTAAGTCTCATCCAGGGTACTCAACTCTCTCTTTTTTCAATCCAATTTAGGAGCAACCAATATTTTATTCTAAGTCCTTAGTTGATATTCCTTTTGTCAAAACTTGGAGTTTTACCAAATTCTTGAGTACTTGTGCTTTTTCGAGTATGGCTGAAATTCAAATGGCACATTGAATTAAGCTCATTTGTGTGTAATCTTGTAATCCAAGGGTGTGTTGAGGCTGAAACAATACGTAAGCACCTGGCACCTCTGGCAGTGGTTGTCTCTTTGGTACTGTTCTAAGGCAGCAGTTCGCAAATCATTTGGACTCAACTGTGGCCCAGAATGTCCCACTTATACTTTCTTATTCTGACTTTATCTAAATGAACGCTGCCCTTAAACAATGCAGGTATTTTAAGGGTACTTTTGTAACTCTATTAAGTAAAATAGTTTATTTTCCTCTTCTAGGTATTGCACAAAGGTGGAAAAATATGCTTGTAACTGTCCCTCAGAACAATGTACTGCTTAAAATATAACCTATGAGAAATTATATTAGTTACCAAGCATGCTTAGATATAGACTTAAGAAAAACATGTACTGGCAATGAGCCTCTGGGGGAGAGGACAACATACGTCCTTGAAGCCGAGCAGCTGGGGATGCCTGGCTCGCTCAGGGGGAATGCTGCCTGCTTCATTTTTCTGTTATCTCTCCTTCCCCGGAGAGCACCTGCAGTTAGTTAGATGACCTTCTTGTTTGGTTTGCTCACTATAGGTCATACACTATGTGACCAGACATATTTTGCCTTTCTTCTTACTTATCTACAAAACTCATGTTCAGTGTGTGACCTACCCTGGCTTCTTTGTTGGTCGTTACCTACTTTCTAATAAATATGAGACCGAGGAGTTGTTTTGGGTGACAGTCTTTTCTACTGTCGTCCCCTACTCCCTTACTCTTGCAGCTGACTTGTTTGTGCCTCATTGTTCTCCCATGAGCCCTCAGGAGGCAGCAAGTGGCACCCGAACAGGGATGAGAAGCCCCAACGTGTTCATGTTCGTGTGCATGGCTGTGCCTTTTCCCCCGCTGGTGTGTCTGGGTACTTATCGCAGGGTATGAGAACTCTAGAGAGCACAAACGTATATCGCCCTTACGTATGTTTATTGAGATGGCTCCTAAAGGCGGGAGGAGCAAAAGTCAGCGAGGGCCAACTTTTGGAGCTTTTTAAGGTACTTAAAGAACATCGCTCCTGGTTCTCTACATTAGAGACTTTTGATTTACAAACATGGGAAAAAGTAGGTCATGAATTAAAACGTTTGCATGCTAAATGAAAACGAATTCCAATTACTATATGGCCTACTCAGACCCTTATTCTCTCCATTTTGGAGCCTTTACAAACAAACCCCTGATTTGGATAACAATAATAAATGTTCAGGAAAAACTAAAAAGAAAGAACCTAAATATGTTATTCCAAAGGAAAAAGAAATTACTAAAGTCATTGTAAAGGAATATATAAAGGAGGAATCTCCTCCCCCACTTCCTCCAATAACAGAACAACTCTACGCCCCTATTCAGCAGGAAGAAGTTACAGAAGATGAGACCTTCTACCTTCAACAACCTCATCAAGATATAAGGGTCAAAATTGTTCATAGGGGAATGATGAGGGAACAGAGACTTATAAAGCTGATTTGTTAGCTCAAGCGATGGCTTCTCTGACCACAGGAAAATTTAAAGGACAATGTTTTAACTGTGGGCAGACAGGACATACTAAAGCTCAATGTAGGCAAAAAGGAAAATTCCCTACATGAAAGGCAAAAAATAATTTACTTGGTCTCTGTCCTAAATGGAAGAAAGGGAACCATTGGGCAAATCAATATCATTCCAAATTTTACAAGGATGGATCTCCCCTTCAGGGAAACTTATCTCGGGGCAAGCCCTCAGCCCCAAAAAACAAGGGGGCCAATTCTCCCTTAACACTCAGCTTTCAGATAGATGTACCGTTTTAAATTTATCACACGCTACTCCTGACAGTGCTGGATTAGATATCCCTATTTCCAAAGATCATCTCTTAATGCCTGCCGATCTTCCCACCAAAATTCCAACTAATGTTTTTGGCCCTTTACCAAAGGGAACTACTGGGTTACTTTTGGGAAGATCTGGCCTTACTTCAAAAGGAGTACTAATCCACACTGGCATTATTGATTCAGATTATACCGGTAAAATTTCAGTGATCATAACTACTGTGGGTCCATACTGCTTTCAAAAAGGAGACTGCATTGCCCAGTTGATACTTTTACCCTATTTCCAGGGGCAATTTAAAAACAAGCAAAGAAACTCTAATGGGCTTGGGAGCACCGGAAAAACTGGGGCATATTTGACTGAGAAACTCTATCAAGATAAACCAATTTGTCATATTAAAATACAAGGAAAGGAATTTTCAGGTCTAATTGATACTGGAGCTGATGTCTCTATTATAAGCTCTCATCACATTGGCCTAAAAAATGGCCTTATAATTCAGCCTCTATTATTATTACAGTATTAGCTCAAGCCAGCAATATATGTCAGAGCTCCAGTATTCTTTTTTGTGAAGGACCCAAGGGTCAAAAAGGGTTATCTGCAACCATATATTGTAGACTTGCCCATAACCTTTGGGGACGAGATTTACTAAGTCAATGGAGAGCCTCTTTGGTTATACCTTCCCATAAGGAGGATTCCCAGATTTTTCACTGAGGGCCACTGATTCTAAACCTATTAAATTAAATTGAAACAATAACAGAGCCAATTAAAAAAAATTACAATTTTTAAAGTGTAACATGTCAGAGTGTAAATACACGTAAAATGACTCCATGTATTCTGGAAAAGAAAGAAAAAAAGAAAGAAAGAAAGAAAGAAAGAAAGAAAGAAAGAAAGAAAGAAAGAAAGAAAGAAAGAAAGAAAGAAAGAAAGAAAGAAAGAAAAGAAAGAGCTTTCATTTTTAGAGATCAGACCTGTTCAGAGTGGTATGGCCATAGATAGGGTTTTTTAAGCTTTCATTTTTAAATAGACCTTTGTGATAATAAAATTAAGTTCTTCTGGCTTTCGCAAATTCCATTGCCCTATTCCATTAATGAGTACTTTCAAGACTTACTGCTGTTAATTTTGAAATCATTGCACTGCATATTTTTCCCTCATGTAATGGACTTTAAGAGGGATTCTTAACTGAGGCCTTGATAAAGAGTAACGGCTTCCTTAAATTTTTCTACTTTTCTCAGACTCAGTTTAGGTCTCTCACCAAGCATGTGTGTGTATGTGTGTGCATGTATGTGTGATTATCTGTACAAATTTTTCTTGTAACTTGACTATTACCTTGTTCCAGAGAAGATTTAAGTTTGTTAAAAGAGATTATACTTTGGGCATATACATATATTTAGATATGCATTAATTTCATAATCATTTCACCTTTATTTCAACCTTGGTCTTTGTCCTAAATTGAGATAAAAAAATCTGTCAAATATACCAAATTACATAAATGTGCATAATTTCTCTTTCTGTCATAACAGATAAAGGGCAACTAGTCAAAAAGCCAAGACCCCTTCCTATTGATTGGGATCAGAAAGTTAACAAGAACAAAGGGGCCAGGGGTTGAATTGTTCTCTAGTTTTAATGAAAGAATCATAAGAATATCATTAGTAAATCTCCTCTTGTGTGAATAGCTTCTTGACATATTTATAGAGTACTTCAAGGAAAAGATCAGCAGCATAATTAAGATTGATCCCCCCCACCATCTTCTTCTTTTTGTTTTCTTAACTAACTCTATGGCATACGTGGGGCTCGAACTCATGACTCCAAGATCAAGAGTTGCATCTCTACAAACTGAGCCAGCCAGGCACCCCCACCCGCTTCCAACTCATAAGTACCTTTTTTTTTTTTTTTTTTTAAGATTTATTTATTTGTCAGAGAGAGAGAATGAGAAAGAGGAGGGAGAGCCAGCACAAGCAGGAGGAGTGGCAGGCAGAGGGAGAAGCAGGATCCCCACTGAGCAAGGAGGCTGTGGGGCTTGATCACAGGACCCTGGGATCAGGACATGAGTCAAAGGCAGACACTTAACTGACAGAGCCACACTGGCATCCCTCATAAGTACTTTTGAAAAATTAGTTGTCAAGGATGGACCTAGATAGTTATAGATAACCAGAAACTAAGAAACAAACTTGGTTGGTATCACAACTTCCAAAAAGGTAGCACTAAGTTAATACTGAATATGATTTGATATATTTTCTTTAAAAATCTATTGTTAGAGATAGTGAGTATTTAGCTAGTCAAGAATTCTCCATTTCCTCTGGTGCTGAGGATTTGATTTCATGTTTGGGATTTAACTAGTCTCTGCAAGTAAAATCATAAACAAAATGTTTTGGGGACTGAGGCTCTGGGTTAATATAATAATTATTTTTCTTATTTCACACTAAAGTCTCAACAGCTTGGTTGTGTTTGATTACGCAGAAAGGATTTAAAATGACAACCTGAAGGAGAGTGAAGGTGCTACGGGAAGTCAGCCTAAAAGACTTCAATTTCGGTTTAGATTGTTTGCTTACTCGATATGGCCAGGGAGGGGTCCAGTAGAAACATCACTTTCCCACTGTCAAACCATTCCCTTCCTATGAACGCTAGTTCTCAACTAATGTACATTGACAGGTTGATTAAAGCCTGATCATTATTCAGAATCTTGCCAGAAATCAAATGCAAATGTATTCTTATACTATCTTACATTTTCTCCTTTCCAGAATCTATTATATACACTGCATTAGCAATGTCTGTTAATTTCTAGCTGTTCCCCCATATGCCCCTACCCCCACTTCTGACTGTAATCTCTACGAGGCAGGAGCAACATTTCAATCCTTGCTGCAGCCCCACAGCTACCCAAGGGCCAAACACATGAAATAGATGTCCCAAATTGATGTTGAATGAAACAACCACGAGAAGCTCATCTTAGAGGTATTTTCCAAGGCCATTACAACCAGAATGCACTTCAAAAACTTACTTAACATTTCCCTAAGTAAAAGACAAATGTGTCAACAGTGCACAGTATTTTCAGAACTGGAATTTCTTCTGGTGATAGTCATTTTTTTTTAAACTAGCATTTGAAAGAAAGCCCTGAAGCCTCTCAGTCACCAACAGACTATGTTCCCTACCATGTTTGGTATTAAGCAGGTCAACTGGCAAATGAGTTTTTTTCTATCTGATATTTTGAAATGTGCATACAGGACTGTGAGGGGGCAATTTCTGAGTGTGGACTGAGTGACTAACTTCCAGCTTTTAAGCAAGTTAGATAACCCATCATTTGAGTAAAATGTTGTGTTTCATTCTTGGAGCTAGTTATGATGTTGTCCACATATTCGGATTGACATTGATTTGCAATGAAATAAAGTACAGAAATACTTAGAAAACTATTGGTGTGAATAAAAAGGTGACTTTGGCCAAGGAAACTTCTCAGGACAAGAACAGTCATGGAACAATAATAACAAGAGCTCCTACTTACTAAAAGCTCATTATGTATCTATTCTTTCATATGCATCGGCTCTGTTTTATATTACTTAATCCTCAGCAAAACACAATGAATTTAGAATTATTAATATATCACTTTTAAAGATGATACAACTAATGCTGAGACAGGTTAAGTAACATTCCCAAAATGACATAACTTATGAGTCACGAATGAGATTGAAACTCGACTTTGTTTTCGAACTTGGGTTTTTAATCACTGCACTATGCTGCACTTAATTTCAGATAATTACACATCAACTTTTAAAAAGATGCTTAAGTGGAAGATAATAAATACTGTAAAACCAAGAGTGAACTAACTTCAGTGCGATTACTTCCATGCTATGGTGTTCTGAAAGATTTCAAGAGTTGTATGAGGTAAATAGATAATAAACGCAGTCAGTCATCTTTAGCACCAGTTTCACAGTTTCTGGTGGAAAATTAATTGCATACCTTTTTTCTTCCCTACAGCATTTAACCATTTTTTTTTTAAATCCATTTGCCAAGTTCTAGTTTGGAGCCTGGAATATTAAACTGTCATCTCACAACCAAAAAAGGACAAGAGTGAAAAGAAAATGGATCCCATCCCAAATAACTAAAAGATTTTTTGGCATTGTTTAATATTTGGAGGGAAATAAGTGAGCTGTAATATAACAGAGCAGAAAGCTCCTCGCTGTCATGGTTTGACTACTGCTTTTAACCTCAGAATTAAAAAGAACAGAGCAAAACACATTTCCTCAGTCCACAATATTCAGTCTCACAGCTCCATTTTTGGAGTCAAGTAACCTATCTATAAACCTACTTTTTTTCCTAAGCCCCTAATCAGGACACCCCATACTGTTTTTTTTTCTCACAGAGTCATCATCCCATTATTTAAAGAATATTTCCTTTGCATTGGTGGGCTCTAAGTCCCCGTTCTGTTAAAATTATAAAGTGAAGATGTTCATAAGGTCTATTCTATTTGGGATGTTTTAAAAGAATTTAGAGTAATGTTTCACAAGATGGAATTTAAAAAACATGTAGGTGAACATAATCTACAGGGAATAGACTGCAATCTGCTGGAAAGAGTTGTTTTTCCCACTTTTTCAGAGTTGCTTTTTCTTATCTTTTTTTTTTTTTTCTTTGAGTATAAAGAAATTGCTGTGGAACTCTGCTGCCTTTCACTCTGTGTTTTCTTACTCTTTTTTTTCCCCTTTAGTTTGCATTTCAAGAAGCATTTGCATGAAAACAAGTCCTGTCCATTTGAAGCTTTATCTGTTCTGATTTCTGATGGATTGACCTTGGGTCATAATTAGCAAGGAGAGAGCTTCTAAAGGCTGCAATCCCCCATCCTTTATCTCAGATTCTTTTCCCTTTAGTTAATGAATTCCCCACCCCCAATCTGCACGCTGTCCTTCCTTTCACAGACCCTAGGAAAGCTTCAGCTCCCGCTCCCCTTCCTTTGACCTGTGGTCAGTAAACTCACAGTCTCACTGCATTTGTGAGCTTTTCACTTGCACGTGTTAGGCAGCATCACTCTGCCTGGTGTTCCCAGTGGTCACTGCCTTGATGGTGGTGCCTCACTGCAGAAATGCAGGCTTCCTGCTTCCTGAGTCATGGCAGTTCCCTGTCTCTGCTGCACGAGGGCACCTACCAACTCCTTATCATCCTTCATGACTCTCCAGAAAACTCTCTGGGCCCAGCTGTACCTTGTATCACCTTGTGCTCGCCCTGTACCACCTCACCATCCATGCTTCCACTTAACGTCATCACATCTACCATATTGTTGCAGCTGCTTATTTAAGGATCTATGAACTCTGTGGAAGTGAGGACCACATTAATTTTATCCATATCATTTACCTCCTAACATAATGTCTCACTTTAATAGGTGCTCAGTAAACATGTATGAATGAATGAGTAACTGAATATTAATCAGCTGCTCTGGGTGCAGCCCTTGGTGAGGCCTTGTTGGGGGGGGCACTAAAAGCAGAGATGGGGGTATAACCTTTGGCAAATAGTTATTTGCATTTCTAAAGCTGTTCAGCTCTTGATACCCATCTGCTCCAAATAATGGAGGAGGTGAGGGGGTGGAGAGGTGTGGGCAGGTAACTCTGAAGAAGAAACATCCTGAACCAAGGTACAAAGGCAAGGAATGAGAAAGAACACAGGAGAGGGTCTGAGGCAGGTTTCAGGCCACATCAGCCCTAGACCATTTCTGTCTTCTCTCTCAATCCCAGGCCTATGGGAGCTTCCAAGTTTTATCTCACAGGCCACTTATTTCATAATGCTTTTCATGTTCCCTAGAAAGTTCTATCTTTTAAGTTCTTTTAGAGTCTTTTGATTTTTTTTTTTTACAGAAGTGATGTATTTTGAACTGTGATCATTTGTGTGCATGCCATCATGTCTCACCTGATCAAAAGTAAAGCCTCTGAGGGGAATGTCTGTCCCTACTCATCCCCTCCTCTTCTGCCCAACATAGAAATTGAGCATGTGGTAGGTATTTTTATTATTATTATTATTATTACCATTATTATTATTATTTTACCCTTTGACTTCTGGATGAATATCTTCTTCAGTGAGGTGATGCATGGTATGCAATAAATGAAGAAAGCTATGTTCTTTGGATTTTGTCTACCCAATATCCTGGTGTGAAGCTTTATAGACTATGAACATATTGAGCCACTAGCAATTTGTCCCTGAGGCTTGAAGTCTTGAGTATGAAGTTTAGATATCTCAAGAAGCAAAGTAATATTTTCCATCACTTAAATTAACAACAAAATTGCTAAATTTTAACTTTTTTTTTTTTAAAGATTTTATTTATTTGATAGAAACACAGCGAGAGAGAGAACACAAGCAGAGGGAATGGTAGCGGGAGAAGCTTGCTCCCTGCAGCGCAGAGAGCCCGATGTGGGGCTCGATCCCAGGACCCTGGGATCTGACCTGGGCACAAGGCAGACGCTTAACGACTGAGCCACCCAGGCGCCCTAAATTTTAACTTTTAAGCTAAAGGGGAAAACCATCATTTGAATTAGAAGTTAAATACTTTGACGAAAGCGATAAATTTGTGTTCCTTCTTGGTTCACTATTTCTGTCAAGTGGAAGAGCCACAGCAGTCACAAAGGAGATCTGAAACATCTGACAGCACCATTTCCCATTGAAATAGTACATCTAGATGATCTCTGTCTTTGACTCTTTGTGTGTGTGTGTGTTTTATCTTTGGCTCTTTGCTGGGAAGTGTCCTACTCTGCTTCTATAAGGTAAAGCGGTTGAGCAACTAGATTTCTGATTATCAGAGCAGAGTTGTATGACCTTGGATAAGTCAATGAATTTATGCAGATCTTATTCCCATAATTTTTTAAACAATGCAGTCCAATTAGGTGATCTTGAAGATCCCTTCTGGCTTCACATTTCTAGAATTTTCTGACATTTTAGGAAAGCCAAGGAGAGGGATGATTGACACACAACCTTTCTTTCCATCTTATACTTACAGCTGCTCTTATTGCAGAGGGACTTATTATGGCTGAGCTTTCCATAATATAAAAAGCAAGAAAATTCATAGGCATTATTTCTCTTTCAGCTTCTACTTTATTCTACAGGGTACAATTTTGCTAAGCTCTGTAGGTTGCATATATTGCCCAGCAGTGATATATATGCTAATAGAGGTGAGAGTCAAGAGGCCCAAGCAAGCTCTTCCTTCTTTCAAAAAGCCAATAGATTCTATTACAATTTTCAGCATATTTTAAAATAACTGAAACTCAGTTCCTTAAGTTATTTAACTAGTAGTTGTATCCTTTTTAATAGGAGGAGAATCTAATGAATTTTTATAATTTGTTTGGATTTATAACAGCACCATTTATTTACCTCTTCATTTTTCAAGGTACTGAATGATATTAATTAATTTTGGGGACTGAGGAGGCAATAATAAAATGTTTGGCCTCTGAAAATGGTCAGATATCCCTTTTAAGGGATTTTTAAGAGACCAAAGAAGCCTATGAAAATAGAAATGAAAATCCACTATGAATCTTGTACTTCCAAAAAAAACATTTAAGCACTGAAAGGGGTGAACTAGCAGAGAGAGGCACATAAAGAAAAGAGAGATGGTGGGAAGGATAAATTTGTTGTTAGCTTGTTGTTGGCTTTTTCATCCCCAAATCTTAATAATCTAAAGATTTGGATTGATTTTGTCTAGTTTTCAAAATATAGTATCACATTTGGAATGATTTCAAACTTTAGAGATTTGGGAAAATTTCAAATTTGAATTCTGTTAAATGGACTTGAATTTAAAATATATACTTAACTCCATCCGTAACTGCTAAAATTGAAATAATGTTAACATTTTTAGAACACCATAGATTAAATAATTATCACTAATTTAAATTCATATTTATATCATTTCTCATAGAACTCTTAACTAATTCACTCTTCCACCTCTACATGTTAAAGAAAAAAAAAAAGAACACTTCCACCCAGTAACTTTTATCTATTGTTAACTTTTTTCTTTTTGAAGTTGCTTATATAATATCAACGTCAAACAGTTCAGTTAATCACCAATAAGATTCTAGCAGCTAATTCTCCAAAGCTTAGTTCCATTTGTTTTTACATAACTACCTTGCTTTGTAAATATTTAATGTGAAATCAAAGTGATTACATAATTTGTTAAAAAATTGTACTGTAATCCAAGAGGGGCTTTCCCTTCCATAGTCCTCTATGTTGTGACAATAAAAAGAAACATGTAAAAGAGACAAAAGCACGGTTTTGGCACCAATCAGGATTTTTGATTTTGACCGGAGTTGAACTGTCTAAATCATACGCTATATGAGGAACATGTTGTGCTGAGCCTAGCCCCATAGGAACTTTGACTTAAAGACCTGATTAATCTTAACTCTTACCTGTACATCCTGAAATGGCCCAGCGTCCCATCCTTGGATAGTACATTTCCTCTTGGGAAGCCTTGGGATAAAAAAAGAACTTATGATATTCTGGTAAGAAGTTATATATACAAGAAAGCAAGGTAAGATCAAGCAGAAAATGTAGACCAGGACTTGAAATGCATTAAAACTTCCAGAGAGCATCCTCTTGAGCAGAAATTGTTTTGAGGCAGAAGACTTCAAGCACTGAAAGACACAGGCTTGAAGTCATCTCTGCCAGGTCAGAGGAGCTGATCACAGTTGGGAAAAGACATTTTCATTTTCAACCACAAAATTGCTCTTCATTCCTGCAAAACAATGAGGAAAGTGAAACTGGAAGCAAGCCAGGCACTTTGCTGGTTTTCCTTTGGGTGTGAATTTGTTCACGTAGCTCTAAGTTCAGAACATAATGTTATGTTCTGGAAACACCGGTGTATTGTTAGGGGATGTAGTGTCATGGTGAGGAACGCTCATTTCACAAGAGGGATTCTAGTTGCTAATCTGAGACCAAATACTATGTGCGTGTACTATAAATATACACACACTCTATATACATTGTGTGTGTGTGTGTGTATAAATGCTTTGAATTTTGGATTGACTTAAAGAGGTGAAGAGAAAAAAATACCATTTTAAAAAACCACCAAACTAGAATGCTGAATACTGTCACTTTTTATTTAGAGGCAGAATTTTTGTGATACTTGATTTACCTCTAGTGTAGAAGAGAAGGATATAAATTATTCCCTGTGAATTTTCTCTTTTCTGTGACTATTCAGACTAATCCTTGGGCTGGAATGTCTCTATATTTACAACAAGGACTTTATTTCTGAGCATAGAGTGTGGCCCAGCCTATTTTGTCAAAAGTAACTGAAACATGAGTCAGTCCTTATATATTTTTTTAATGCCTGTTGTATTTGTTCATGTTTCATTAATGTCTCCGAGACCTACAGATGACAGAGCCTCCATAGCGTGCTCTCTTCTTTCAGAGTTGAAGGGTATAGAAAGTGGATTGGGTACAAAGGGGTGGCTCTTAACACTCTGACTTGAAGTGATTGCATTCCTTTGTAGCATCCTAATGCCATTTCATTCCTATTGCTTTGTTCTTCCCAGTGGAGGGGCAAATTATTCCTGAAATGGACAGGAATGTTTTTATGTATTTCGTGTAGTTCTTACTGTTTCAGTGCATTGAGTTTGTCTCTGCAAAGGGCAGGCATTCAAGTATATTCTCAATAATTAAGGGTGTCATTTCAGTGCTAAAACACTGTATTATATTCCAATCATCATGGAAGCCTAGAAATCCTTTTGGCCATGTGGCTGTCTCCTGCTAAGAAACCTTCAGGGATTTTGAGCCTGTGACCTGCATGTGGTTCTGGAGGAAGCTTGAGCCTACAGATCTGAGCCATGAGACAGGGGTAAACTTACCTTTGGACCAGCAACTCCAGGACTCAGCTAGCATCTGGAAAGTGCCAAGTAACAATTTGGTCTTCCCAAGCCTTAAAAAATGAGAAATACAGAATCAAATGGTATTTTCATTTTGAAAGACATTGCCACAATACTCGACGGTGAGGTGTCTTGAATAAAGAGTAAATCTTGTTGGGCGCCTGGGTGGCTCAGTCCATAAAGCATCTGCCTTTGGCTCAGGTCATGATCCCAGGGTCCTGGAATCAGGGCCCATGTCAGACTCCCTGCTCAGTGGGGAGTCTACCTCTCCCTCTTCCTCTGCCCCCCAACTCATTCTTTCTCTCAAATAAATAAATAAATAAATAAATATTATTTTAAAAAAGTAAATCTTGTTCCCATTTTGAAAGCAAAGGGACTGCTGATTGATTTTGTTGACTGAGCCCTTCTCCACCTTTAGGCATTTTCTTAAACCAGTCTTTGTTCTAATCTTTCCCCTTTGTCTGACCTGGGTTCCAGCGTTACAGATGTGGTGTGGGGAGGGCACTTACCTGGGCTACAGGCTGCGTGGAGGAGGAAAAAAAGAAAAAAAGAATGTAATATCTACATGGGAATGTACAGTGTGTCTTGTGAAGATTATGTATGACACAGAGGAAGTATTCTCAATAGACCTTAACAACAAAATACACAATCATCTATTTTCTTAAGGTAAGTTCAGTACTTTTTTTCTAAGTTGATTCATAAACTTTGCCACTTCACAAAATCCCTTTTGATACTTTGTGTTTGTAATGTTACCAGTTTTTAGATTAAATGTCATAAAACCCTAATTTTGCAGTTCCTCAGTTGCATATTTGACCACCCATTCTTTTGGAATATAACCTAAAAAATCCTGCAAAACCTCATTCAGTTGAGTAGTACAATCAGAGCTGATTAAGGAAGATAATGAATCAGTTGTCTTTATCCACCAATAAGGACACTTGCCTGCCAGGTATAATCTATTCATCAACCAACTAGAGTGCCTCTCTTCTGCACAGCTGGCCCGGCTATTCTGTAAGGCTTTAAAATTTCCCTTTTGGTATACATTAGTAGAGGAGAAAAATTGAAGAAATGTCATTTTTAGAAGGCATTGGGGCCATAGTTTAATCTGTTTTGCTGATCCTGGATAAATTCTTAATGCAAATAAATCCACCACTATCTACTCCAAAAATTGACACCAGGTATAACTGAAGTGGGATTCCTTTTATACCTTGAGATCATCATAGTTTAGATGCAAAAAAGGCATCTGAAAATATTCAGGCTCTCACATGGGGAATTCCGTGGGGAAAATTGGTGGAGTGTTCCAAGGTGAGGGTTTGCAGAGTTCCTAGGAGAAATTCTGCATTGTGGTATAGACCAGTGTTTCTCAAAATTTTTTTGGTGTGTGTCAGAATGACCTGAAGGGTTTATTACAACACATATTACTGGACCTCAGCTTCAGAGTTTCTATTTCAATAGGTGAGATACAAAGAATCTCTATTTCTAGCAGTTCCCAAGTCTTTGGTCTTGGGACCACACCATAAGAACCACTGGCCTAGAATATATTCTATCCCCACTAGAGATTCCCCTAACTTCCTGAGAGAATCCGAAAAATTAAAGGAAAAGAGTAATGGGGTTTAAACAGGATGGAGAGGAACAGAGAAACTTGGGGTTGACTGGTCAGGCCACACACAGAAATGAAGCAAACTATGAAATCTAGAGACCTCTTTCAATGCTACTGGGATTTATCTCTGCTTAGCTCCATAAATGAAAGCAAAATTGACATTTATATGATGGCAAACTGTAAGGCACCCGCTGCCAGCATGAGCAGTTTTGACTACCCACTGTTCTTTTTAAATGTTTCAGACACCCTGGGAGCAAGTGTAAAAAAACCAGACTCCTGATCTAAACAATATGAAGAGAAGGATTCCAGATAATACATTTCACACAAAGACATTCCTTTCTTCTAAAACAGGTTAAAAGACAGAATGTAATGCAGCAGCAATTATTTTTGGGAGGAAAAAAAAATACATAAAGGGCCTTTTCATGACCATTTCCAGACTTAAATATCCTTACCACTATTTACCAATGCAGTTGAAATGTGGGTTATTCCGTTTGGGAACACTTCTTACTTGTCAGGGCAAGATAAGAAACAGTACGTACAACATGTGGGTTTCCTAAAAGATATCTTTGTTCAAAACAGGTAAACAAAACAAAACAAAACAAAACCATGTAAACAATTTGTCCCCACCCCCACAGACCTTCAGTGACCAAGGATGATATTCTTCCTGCCCCAGGTAAGATGCACATATGAATATTTCAGCTGTATTTTCTGGGTACTGTAAGGCCAAAAAGGAGAACTCTGATTTACAATCAAAAGTTTTGACAAGTGACCCTTGGCAGAAAGGGTCTGCTTTTTCAGCAGGCGCTGTTGTCTAAGTTCAGAGACATAGCTCATCTGTCTCTATTTCGGGCGTCTGGCAAATGGAGAACTGTTTGAGCATTCTCCATCCCACTAAATGCTTACAGATGACTTCCATATTCTGGAGCATCTGCTGGTTATCTCATTTCTCTCATTTCGGGTGATTTTCCCTGTTGTGTTTTGAAAAGACTCTCTCTGGCCTTTATTTTGTAAGCGCACTCTTGTTGCTATCGTCATTTGGGGAGAAATCAACAGATGTGTCTGGTGGTTACCCCATGAGAGGGGCCAAACCTGTGAATAATCTGAAAACAGAAATGGCGATTTTTAAAAAAGGAAACAAAAAAATAAATAAATCTGTTAAAAGCTCAGCTGAATCACAATTGTAAAATATCTTCAGGAAATGATTCATGGCCCTTAAGTAAACAGTCATCAATAATTTTGGGATCCTTTTTGGATAGTTCTTATAAACAACACAGTACTCAAAGAAATTCTATACACGTGTAGTTGCTATGTGTGATGCATATATGTAATATAAGTGTTATTCATAACTTATTACTCTAAGTGAATGTACTCATTCTTATCCTTACTGACGCTTTGCCAGGTACAATACTTAGCACTATACCTTGTAAAACATGAAAACAGCCAAGTATCTGGGTTCTTCCTGAGGGAATTTTTCTTCATTTCCATAAAAGACAGACACATATAACTCATAATATATTTATTCCAGCTTCTTCATTTGCTTTTTGGAGCACATGAATGGTGTTCTGCATATATTAAGACTTGTCTAACTTTCAGTTAATCAGATATATGGGGCACTTACACATGAATTTGAATATTAATGTATTTATTTAAAAGTAGGATGACTAGTGACATTAAAATTGTGATCTTGAATTGATTAATAGCCAATGAAAATTTCTTTGATGCAACTGCTAATTGGACAGCAAGGATGGGTATTTTAATTGCAAACATCTCCTCCACAAAGAGACAGCACAATGGACATGTGATTAGCTAATAGTCTTGTTTTCTTAATATTTTTGAGGTCTTAAGGTACAGCAAAAATGAAGGAACAACATAAAAAACACCCATCGTAACAAACAACATTAAAACATACTGCTAGTTATATTTGCCCCATCATTTTTTAAAGAAACAAGACATTACAAATTTAGCCAGTCTTCTCTAACTACTCCCTGTCCTTCCATTAGTTTCCCTCTCTTCTCAAAAAAACTTTGGTCATGAACTGGATGTACTTGATTCCCAATCCATTTCAATTTTATATACATATGCTACATACTTACACAAGGCGATATTGTTCACCAGCATTGCAAAAACAAAACAAAGTAAAACACTCAAAAACCCCAAGCCCTGGGTATATAAAATATACCCATATCTGCTATTTTATTAGACATACATTTTCTTTTACTAAAGCCAGGAAAGCCCAAACATTTAAGAAGTCATAGTGCTATGGTCTGAAGGTTCGTGTCCCCCCAAAATTCATATATTGAAACCCTAACCCACAAGGACCCTTGGGAAATCATGAGTATGGGGCCCTCATGAATGGGAACTCTCTTATAAAAAAGACCAGAGAGAGATCTCTCACTCTTTCTACCACAAGAAGATACAATGAAAAGTCCGGGACCTGAAAAAGGGTCCTCACATTACCATTCTGGCACTCTCTGGCCTCCAAAATTGTGAGAAATAAATGTTTGTTATTTATAAGCCACCCAGTCTGTGGTATTTTGTTATAGCCACCCAAATAGACTAAGACATAAAGTTTTTCTTATCCTCACAATCTTTGATATAACATATGACAATAATGACCTGAGGAACACCTGTGTCCACCTGCCTTGTGATTGCCCATTGGATGCAAAGATGAATTTGAGCGTTTGGACTGTTGCTTGAGCACAGATCAGAGGACAAGGGATGAAAGCCAGTGACATATAAGAGTGTATTCAGGGAAGAGAAACTATCATTTGTTTGTGAAAATGAGGCAAAATGGATTTCAGCAGCTGCTTGAGAAAACACTTTTTGCCATCTTCAGAAGTGGGGGGGTTGAGATATCATATTGACATTGCCTCCTGTTCATGAAAATATCGATTTCTGTCCTTTGTTTCAGAAGATGCCACCCTTGATGGCAATCTCTATCTTTGGATAATAATGAAATTGAAAGCACTAAAGTGGGACCAAGTGTCCTTGCCATCTTTTGTCTTTTTTTGTTGTTGTTGCTGCCACATACTGTCTCTAGCTGATATCTAGTCTAGTAAAAAAGATCCCTCACATATCTAATTGCACTATATCTTATTACTGCTATTCTCTGAGTGTTTTCACACTCCTGTTTTCACACACAGGAATTGACACTCTTGCTAAAAACAAGAGACTGCTTAGGTCACTGAATGGGAGTCCTTATACAGCAGCTTTGAGTTACTGAGAGATTTCTGTGATCATAACTGCTTGGGGAATGAACTTCTAGCCTCCCCGTGTCTCCTTTGGTAGTGATGCTGCTGTACTATTAAGTATGATTTGTATGAGCAATGCAAAAAAAAATTGTGAGATTAATAGCAATAGATGAAGAATAAAAACTAAACATCTCATGAAGGCCAATGACAAACAATGATATGATCCAACAACAAACATACTTATACAATAATCTCCCTTGAAAAGGAAAAAAAATGCACGTCTTTATTATCTCTTCTATGAATAAAGCTTATAATTAAAAGACGATGTTTTGACTACTCATGTATGTTAACTATAAAGAATACTTCTTAACTTCTATCTACACATGTTTGCATAACCCATATTTTGCTCTAACACATAAGCAGCAAGAAAATACCTTGTTAATAAGATATCGGTGCACAGCCAATTTGAACTAGAAAAATGACATTATGGGTGTTGGATGAAAATTCTAGCTGTACACATTTTTTGTACATTCTAAAGATGTATTTACATTTATCAATTAGAGAGTATTAAACAGAGCTTTGAATCCAAGGCCAGAAGATTCAAAAGGGATAGTGAAGGGGAGTGAATGCCTAGGTGTATTTAAAATGTACTGGATGAAGAAACTCACCTATTCATTCACATGATTCTTTTTTTCCAAATGTGCTAAATCCAACCTACTAGGCATGCTTTAGAATATTACACAGAAGAGGGTAGGCAAGATGGCGGAGGTGTAGGAGGCTGAGATAGCGTCAGATCCCAGAAGTTCAGCTAGATAGGTATCAAACCATTCTAAAAGCCGGCAAACTCAACAGAAGAGAAAAGAGAGGAAGAACAGCAATTCTAGGAGCAGAAAATCAACCACTTTCTGAAAGGTAGGATGTGTGGAAAAAGTGAATCCAAAGCAATGGGAAGAGAAACCCCCAGGGGGAGGGGCTGGCTCCTAGCAGCTGCAGAGCTACAGAGCACAAAATTGAAACTTTTAGTCTGCTATGCTGAGGGACCTTGCTCCAGAGGCTAAGTGGGGGTTTTAGCCCTCACGGGAACAGTGTGGTCTTAGGATTCATGGGGTCACAGAGGGACCAGGGGTGCCCGAGTGTGGAAGAGCTCCCAGCTATTGGGGCAGAGAAGCCAGCAGCAGAGAAGGAGCCGTGCAGCACCCTATCAGCTTAGGCTTACCTTAGACTGAGATCTAAGACAAAATTGGGCTACTGCTCTTCAAGAAGGGACCCCACAAGAGGCAGCTCCGGAGACACCCCTTCTCTCTCCTCTGGGAGGAGTGGCACAGGAACATGCAGCAGGAATCTGCTGGGTCTGGAAACTCCAGACGGGGCCGTGCACCACAGATAGAGGCGCTCCCCCACGGACTAGCTGAGAACAGAGTGTGGGCCGCAGACAAGGGAGACGGGAGTGATAATGGCTTTCCTCTAAGGGCCTGTGGAGGATCGCGGTGCCCAGCACTCGGCTCCTCTGGGCCGGAGACTGGGAGGCTGCCATTTTCATTCCCGGCCTCCAGGGTGGTACGGAAAGCGCTCAGGGAACAAAGACTCTGAGCAAAGTGCTTGGCCCATCCCCTGGATGGGGGGTGCAATTCTGACTCCAGCAAAGACATTTGAGAATCACAGCAATGGGCCCCTCCCCCAGAAGATCAGCAAGACTATCCAACCAAGACCTAGTTAATCAGTCAGTGAAAACTCTGGAACTCTAGAGTATTTTTCTCTCTCACTCATCTATTCTTTATTTTTTTTTAAAGAAGTCTGGTTTTTATTATTACCAAGGTCAGTGATAAAGTGCTCTCCCTACCCTCAATAATTATCTTTTTTAAAAAAATCTAAGTTCTAAACAATTGCTTCTGTTACTATAGAATTTCAATTTCATATATTTGGG